>OX393550.1:7710813-8128313 GCA_947650365.1 Chamaelirium japonicum | reverse complement strand
TAACAATACCATTATGTCCACAATATTCATATCCATTAAATATTAAAAACTACAAAGTACAGTTTTAACAATTAAACAAAATTTCACATGACTTCTTCATAGAGAAAGCTCATGGATAAGATCTAAACCAGCTCCAAGAAAGAATCCCCATTCATGATGCCATCATGCGGTTACTGCAAATTACAAAACATAAAATTTATAATTACATCACTGAACTAAAAAATTAAGTAAAGTTGGAGCTTTAAATAAGTTAAAATGACTTACCATCAAATACAACCAACAACCAATCAATTATCATCAAGCATAAGTTCTGAAGCACCACCTAAAATGTCTACAAGAGGGGCAAAAAATAAATTAAAAGAGAGGATTTAACAAAAGATGGATAATAAATAATAGCTAGCAAACTTAATAACAATTTAATAGGTTATATTACCTGACTCAATTTCTTTAATCTCATTCATTGACTCGCGAAGATCAATTTCCAATGATGAACGCAACCAATTTTGTGTGCAAATGAGTGCCTCTACTGTTCTTGGAGACAATGAACTCCGAAACGGATCAAGAATGCGACCACCAGTACTAAACGCCGACTCAGAAGCTACAGTAGATATAGGTACAGCTAAAATATCTCGCGCATTATATGACAAAATCCTGTATTTTGAAGAATTGGTTTTCCACCAAACCAAAATATCAAAGCTACTATCACCTGGATCCTCACATGACTCCATCAAATAACGATCCACCTCTGTTTTGCACTCCACACCATCACAGTCTCCCTCAAAAGCCTCATATAGCCAGAATTGAATAGCATATCAGCATCTACCTCACTACTATCAACTTCCATCTCATGTGCATTGTGCGAATCATCCAGAATTTCCACTCTCTCGGAGTAGAGTAATTTATATTGATCAAACAGTTCATTCAAAGTATTTTTCACCCTACTTGTTAGGTGAATAGTCATACTTTCACCACACAATATGCTAAAACAATATCTCAGAAGTCGTTCCTTGTGACGGGGATCAAGTAATACAGCAACAAACAAACAAGGGTTAATTGTTTCATAGTTTCTCCAATACTTGTCATATTTTTTCTTCATATTTTCAGCCATTGACCTTACAAAGTGATCCTTACTTTCACTCCAACTTTGCAGTTGAGTATGAATCAAAGTTAATTGACGCAAAAATAAGTTGGAGGTTACATATAACGTACCAGAAAACTTCAAAGTAGCATCATAAAAAATCTTCAGAAATTTGATGAAGGCACGAGCATTCTCCCAATCCACAAAATTAGGAGCCCCTTTCTTCTCACCTATACAGAACTCACGAACATACTGTGCATCTTGATCCTCTAAGCGTGTAAATGCTTTTTGAAACTTTTCTGCAGCCTCTAACATCAAATATGTTGAATTCCACCTGGTTGGAACATCTAGACATACAACCCTGTTAGAAGAAATCTTTTCACGCTCCACACAAGCCTTAAACTTTTGTAATCTTGCTGGGGAAGCCCTAACATATCTCACCACATTACGAGTTTTACTGATTGATTCATGATAATCTTTTAGACCATCTGTAACAATGAGATTTAATATGTGTGCACAACATCTCATATGCATAAATTCACCCCGTAGTATTGACCCATTCCAATTATTCACTGTCTTTGACAAGTATGCAATAGCTACGTCATTAGAGCTAGCATTATCAACTGTTACGGTGAACACCTTCTCAATGCCCCACTGTAATAAACATGTCTCAATTGCCTTGCCAAGAGTATCACCTTTGTGGTTTACAACTTGACAAAAATTTAAGATTTTTTTTTGTAACTTCCAATCATCATTTATGTAATGGGCGGTGAGACACATATAGTTTAGATTCTGCACGGATGTCCATGTATCTGTGGTGAGGCAAATCCTTTGATGATTATTAACCAATAAATCTTTTAACTTTTTTTTCTCTGTATTGTAAAGACGCAAGCAATCCCGTGCAACCGTAGTGCGAGATGGGACTTGAAACCTAGGTTCAAGAATTCTACAAAAGTTCTGAAACCCCTCACCCTCCACATGTTTGAATGGCAACTCGTCAGTTATAATCATTTTACCAAGAGCTTCCCGACAAGCCTCTGCACTATAAGTGGTGGCAATAAGCTTGCCTCCCTCCTCATCACCTTTCTTAGGTTGGAAAGACAGTTTTTTGCCTCTTGTCCCCTCGGCCAGGATATTTTGGACATTGATTTGCTATATGACTCAACAAATTGGATGTGCCATTTTTTTTAGTGCCACATGCATACTCTTTACCACAATAATGACATATTGCCTTAGGATTTTTGGGATCATTGCCTACCTTATCAAAGTGATCCCACACTATTGAGGGAGGCCTCGTCGGTCTTCTCGTACTTACAGTGGGTGCCTGAGAAGATGTGATACTATCAGTAGCGGTAGAAGGTGCTGAGCATGTGATAATTGGAGGCCCATTTGTAGGAGGATCACTTGAATTTACTGGTAATGATGCACTCTTTTCTTTACAATTCAGAGCTGTCATCTGTCACAAAAATAATACGACATATGTTGAATTATCACTGTATACGAAACATTATATACAAAATAACATCAAGCAGAATAACAAGAAGAAAAAAAAATTACCGCGCAAGATGATGCTGATGACGACGACGCCATGATGAGGTGCTTTAAGACTACTCTAGATCTGATTTAAACAATAAATATCTACATTAGAAAAAATAAAATTCTCTAAATCAAACTCCCAAATGGCAAATGAAAATCCCTAAATTAAAATCCATCAAAATCCCAATCTAAACTTATATTACGAATAAAGTCATAAACGGATAAATCCCAATATTTGAATGTCATTGACAATTTGACACTCTCAAGCACCCCCTAAATTAAAACCCATCAAGATCCCCAATCCATTCAACAAAAAACCCTGTGCTTTCCAACCGGAGAGAGAGTCTCAGAGAGAGAGAGAGAGAGAGAAAGAGAAAGAGATCAGAGGAGTCACAAGACTCACAATCGGAATCGGCGACCGCTAGGGTTTTCACGAAGGCGTCTACCCGCACGAAGAGCAGCACTCGTCGAGGAGATGCCGAATCGCCGATTGCCGAGGGCCCGAGACGCGTCGCCGACTCGCCGTCGACTCGTCGAGCAACAGCCGCCAGCGCCACAGCGGCACAATCTCAAGGAGAGTAGGAGTCTTAGAGTCTAGGGTTTTTTTTTAAGCCTCTGAGTTTTGAGTCTTTTTGACTCTCTAAGACTCTAAGTGCAGGCCCACTGGCCCAGCACGTGAAGTAGGCTTAGTAGTGAATCACGACATCACGTGATATATATTATTATATACTATATAGTGAGTGGTTCACACTTCACGTGAAGTAGTGCAGGCCCAGCACGTGAAGTAGTGAATCACGTGATATATATTATATACTATATATATTATATACTATATAGTTGAGCAACAGCCGCCAGTACCACAGTTACCACAGGTCCACAGTACCACTAAACCGGAACCAAAGTCCGGTTCGGTTCGGTTTAGGTCGGTTTTAAATTGATAAATCCGATAACCGATCCAATCATATCTGTTTTGAGAAATTCCGATCCAATCCGATCCGTTGAGTGTGTCGAAACCGATTAAATTCAGTCGGTTTGGTTTGGTTCGGTCGGTTTGGTCGGTTTGGTTTGGATCCTGCACACCCCTAGCGACAAGTAATTAATAAATATTTTTATATATAGTATAAATATGTATATATATGATTTTAGTTATATATATATATATATATATATATATATATATTTATATCAGTGTAGTCAAGACGGCTAGGTGGTGCCTAGCCGTTTTGACATGTCTATGCGAAGCGATGCCTAGGCGACGAGTAATTAGTAAATATTTTTATATATAGTATAAATATGTATATACATGATTTTAGTAACCTAGTAGCTTGTTGATTATAATTTTCACCACCTAAAAGTCAAATTATCTAGAAAATTTAGGAATACTGTACCCATAAATTGAATCAGAAATTAAAAAAAAAAACTGAAGAAAGAAAATAGAAAACTTCTAAAAAGTTCTAAAACATCAAGAAAAAATAATAAAGTATTAGGTTTTTGGGTTTAAGTTTAGATTTAATTCAACTCAATTTTGAGTTAATTCAACTCAATTTGAAAATCCCCTAAATTCTTATGAACCCATTATAAGAATTTGAGTTAATTCAACACGATTTGGGTTAATTCTACTCATTTTTGAGTTAATTCAACTCAATTTTGAAAAAAATCCCAAATTTTTATGAACCTATCAAAAGAATGATTTAATTCAACTCAATTTTGAAACCCCCCCAAATTCTTATGAATCAATCATAAGAATGAGTTTATTCAACTCAATTCGAGTTAATGCAATTTAATTTTGAGTTAATTCAAGTCAATTTTGAGTTAATTCAACTCAGTTTTGAAAACCCCCCAATTTCTTGTGAACTCATCATAAGAACTTGAGTTAATTCAACTCAATTTTGAAAACCCCCCAAATTCTTAAGAACCCATCATAAGAATTTGAGCTAATTCAACTCAATTTTGGGTTTATTCAACTCAATTTGAGTTAATGCAACTCAATTTTGAGTTAATCTAACTGAATTTTGAAAAACCCCCAAATTCTTATGAGCCCGTCATAAGAATTTGTGTTAATTCAGCTCAATTTTGAAAGCCCCCCAAATTCTTATGAACTTATCATAAGAATTTGAGTTAATGTAACTCAATTTTGAGCTTATTCGACTCAATTTTGAGTTAATGCAACTCAATGATGAGTTAATTCAGCTCAATTTTGAAAAAATTTCAAATTGGATCACGTGAAAAACTGCCTAGGCGCCAAGCGGTCCTAGGTGGCCACCTAGAGAAAACTACCCATCTAGGGGGTCTCCTAGGTGCTCAGGGGTTCAAAACGCCTAGGTGCCCGTCTAGGTGACGCTTTGACTACATATATATATATGAAAATGGGTTCCTATGCCTGTCGTAGGGACTACTATCACTGCCCTATGACATATAGTGATTTCTGAGACATTATACTTAGAATATGCTGATTTATTATGAGGATAATCACCATATCTTAGAACGTCCACAAAATCAGCACATTCTAAAACTTCTAGAGGCATAAAATATATTTTCAAATTAACAGTTTAAATCGTTGGTCAATAAAGCTTCTATCATTTGATGCCTCTAGAAGTTTTAGAATGTGCTGATCTTTTTTGGATGTTCTAAAGTAAGGTGATTATCATCATAAGAAATCAATACATTCTAAAAACTTCTGTCACAAAGTCACCATTTGTCATAGGAACTCGACTCACATAAATAAATTACTACATATATAATAATAAGGGACTAGGTGTGAGGCCCAGATATGTAACATAAGATAAAAGATATATCTGGGCCGTTGAACCATATGCAGAAAGACGAGTGTGATTCACCATAACTGTCTTTTAAGGATTTATTTTGAAATTTGAATCTCCCTCTGTCAATTGAGGAAGAGATTTAACTCCCTCCCACACTCCCATATACGCACACCTATTAACTCACTCCGACCTGTATATGCACAGTAATAACTCCCTCCGACCAATATATGCACGATAATTGACTCCCTCCCTCACATATGTGCATGATGAGTTGAAACACCTAGGAGTTTTAGAACACGTTTTTTTGTGAAGTTAAGCACCTTATCTTAGATAGAACACTCACAAAATATCAGCACATTCTAAAACTTCTAAGGGTATCAAATGTTAGAATTCAAATTAATGGATAGAATGTATGATCGATAAAACTTCTAACATTTGATGCCCCTAGGTGTTTTGGAATGTGTCGATTTTTTGTGAGTGTTCTGTCTAAGGTAATGTGTTTATAATTACAAAAAATCAATACATTCTAAAACTCCTAGGTGCACTAAATCACCGGCATATGGAGGTAAGTTTCCTCTGAACTTCTGGAGGCTCCATTTTCCATATATATTTATATATATATGTAAATGATAAAATGCGGTGAGCGGTGTGTGCGGTGCGACACTGCAGCCATCTGAATCTGATGCACTTGCTGCGTGCGTGCGATGCACGCAGCGGTGCATCAGACGGTTGACACCGCATCCTAACAACCCTCTCTCTCTCTCTCTCTATATATATATATATATATATATATATATATATATATATATATATATATATATATATATATATATATATATATATATATATATATATGTTCCTATGGCATGTCATGAGGAGTACCATATGACATATAGTCATTTCGCAATACATGACACTTAGAATGTGCTGATTTTTTATGCGGATAATCATCCTACCTTAGATTGATTATCCGCAAAAAATCACCACATTTTAAAACTTCTAGGGTTATCAAATTTGATTTTCAATTTAACTATTAAATGGATGTCTTCTAAAGCTTCTAGCATGTGATGCCCCTTGAAGTTTTAGAATGTGTTGATTTTTTGTGGACATTCTATCTTTAGATAAGATGATCATCCTTATAAAAAAATTGGCATATTCTAAAAGTTCTTGTGTCACTAATCCACCATATGTCATAGGGGAGTTCCCACGACATTGTCATAGGAACTCAGCTGTCATATATATCTATATCTATCTATCTATCTATCTACACACACACTAATGATTGTACCATTTGATTTAGCTAAAATCCCTATTATTGATGAGTTAATAAATACTGACCATTTTCAAATGCATTCAGCACTTTTATCATGTTCTGTTATGTATGAGAAAACCACAAGGGAGAGGTTTGGAGCTTGCAAGGAAACATGTGGATTCATGCCTGTCTGAACTAGCTTGCATGAACAAATCACTAGAATTCCTTAGGTCTAACCGAAATGAATCTTCTCAAGAAGGTAGTGAAGACAGAACTACAGCCTCCGGTGGCCGGCCTGTTGGTTTTGATGCTAGCTTAAATAGTCGATTATCTGCCCCAACTCCGCCACGTGCAATCAAAATTGTCAGCTGGAAAAAGGTGAGCAACCGAAACCGGCTATAATAATTGTTTTATGTGCTGAGAACTTAAAGAGGGTTAACCAAGAAACTTTATATTGTGCGATAATTATAAGTGAACTGTTATTTGGTTGGATCTTGCAGGCTGTTGAGTATTTTGAGAAGCTTCTTCATGATTTAGATATTATATGTTCATTCTCTCTTGATCCATTGCTGGAAGATGTACTGCACTTCGTGGTCCAATTCCAAAAATCAAAGCCTGATCTGCTTGCAAGAGCTCATCTGCAGGTCTGTTTACAATCTTCATAGGAGTACCTTTGTGTTTGTTTAGCTATTATCGAACTAATACGTTTGATTGAGGTAAAATTACTTGTCTGCTTTAATTGTTACTAATCTATTTGCAAATTCTAATATTAATTCGTTAACACTTTATAAAAGAGAAGTAACATCACGAGTGACTGATGCCTGCTGTTCACCATTTCGATATGGTACTTCGTTTCTTGTTTTCTTAATTTAATTATAACAAGTTTGACAATTTTTAATTTTGTTTGAGCTAAATTTGATCCATTTAGGAGCTGCAATATCATGCAATATAACTTCTTTTAATGATAGTTCAAGATGGTTGTATGCACCCAATATCATCTGATTCATCAATCAGATGAAAATGCATTCAGTTTGTTTCCAGATGATGACCTAGGTAGTGCGTACTTCTTTGACATGGAGCTGTTAGTGTCATGTTTCACTTAGTTGACCTTTTTATCCTTGAGGTTTTGGGAAAATTTTCTGCAAGAAATCATGCATTTTTTTTGAAACCAACGTAGTTTAGATTATTTGTTTCCCAATTGCTTTGAATTTTTTTACTCAGTTCTGTAGCCAAATCATGTTTTATGCCTTCGTAGTGTCAAAGTTATTTATAGAAGTATATGATCGCTCACAAAGAGTAGCCATTGTTTGCAAGCCTTATCTTTCACCTGAATTATTATGTGGATCAACGCGCAACTTCCGGTACAATGTTTTTCTGACCTTTGGCAGCAAATGCAGAGGATGATTTCTTAGAGTTCAAATTCTGGTTTAAAACTATGACCAAATAGAAGGATGGATTTTCTGTAGGAACTTAGCTTGAATTGGACTTGAAGGTTCCTATGCAGAATCATTGAAGTGTTTTCAGATCCAATCATTGAAAAGGGGAGGAGTTAAAGACTATAGCATGTCTCTGGGCTTAATTTTTTTAATTCGCAAATCAGAACTTTCTGTATGTCTTCCTGATCAACTTGATATTAATCTGGTCTAAACTAGTGATGGTCCTAGCATTATTAATTGATCACGTAATTTATTGTTGAATAATTTCTGAGATGGAGGTGATTAAAGAGGATTGAGTGGTTTGTTTGCGGAAGCGAAGAGTTGAAAGTAACCAACAGAGAGAAGTCTACGTAGTGGGAGTAAAGAAAGGAAGTTGCATGGAAACAACAGTCTAAAGCACCTTGGCTAATGGAAGGAGAAAACAATCTAACCTTATTTAAGTAAGGAAATCATATGTGGAGTAATGGTTGATAAGCAAGTACCGGTAAAGCCAGACGAAGCTGTAAGCCTGTAACTGAAGCTGTTATTCTTTGTGGCACTCCTCTAACTGACCTGAAGCCTTTGCTGATCTCAAGGTGTCTAATAAAGGATTTTGAGGAAGAATTTGAAATATTGTTTGGTTGAAATGGTGCTGAGGCATGATCATCTCCCTATTTTCTTTTCTTAATTAGGGATGTGATACTGGAGGATTGTTGGTTGTTGGAGATCCCATATAAATTTTTTTCCATCCATCATCAATGGAGAAGTAGGAGTTAATATGAGGAGATTTTCACTTAAATTCATCCTTTAGATCTATGATTGACATTGTGATTAGAAAGGGTTATGGAGGTTAGGAACAAAAATCTGAGAAGGAAGAGAACAAGAAAAACAGGAGAAAAAGCCAAGGCACTCTTGTTTTTTTGGTGTCACACCCTTTCATCTTTTAATGCACACCTCCATCATGAGTTCTTCATCTAAATCAGTCTCCAAATAAGGAAAGAGGGCATCATTAGCAACCGATCATCGAAAGAGATCTATCATCTGCTTATTAGTAGGATTCTTTAAGGTTATTGTTATTTGCACCCACTAAATTTCTAAGTTCCCCCTACTAATAAGTAGAACCTAGCTCAAAATGGGATTCTAGTGGAGGCATCCCATGATTTAGTGCACCTGCCCCCCCCCCCCCCCCCCCCCCCCCCCCCCCCTCATTTTCCTTCCCTACTCATTGGTGCTCGTGCAGACCACCGACACCACCTCCTCCCCTTGTTCTTCCTCCTATTTTGATGGTTCCAAGGACCAAAAGAGAGCCAAAGTGGTTTCTTACTTCATGTGTTAGGAGAGGGGACACATTAGAGCAGGTGCATAATACAATGGTTTGCCAGAACTGCTGAGGAATTGGGCTTAGGTTCTTCTACTGGTCTTTATCCATTTCTTTGAAACTGTCACTCTCAAACTGTTCCCCCCTACCCACCCCCACCCAAACGCGTGACCATAGTTGTCAAGGCGTCAAGGCAAGGCTAGGCGCCCGGAGGGAGCCTAGGAGCCTAGGCTATGTGCATAGGCGTGACCTTATGTGCATAGGAATTCTCCAGGCATGGGTATATATGTATAGTCTATACTTGCAGGTATATATATAATAGGACGCAATATAACACCTTACTAACATGAAATTGAACATATTATAGTCAAATGCATGCAACACAATGACACATACATAGTATAAACAAGTAAACAACAAAAGGAACAAATAAAATACAAACACTAGCTAACATAAAATTGAGCATATTCTAATCAAATGCATACAACACAATGAACACATAGTATAAACAGGTATACAACAACAAAATGAACAAAGAAGATGGGGGAGGGTTGGGTTTTACTTTAAAAAAAAAAAACAAAAATCATTACCTAAAACTAGGCGTGCGCCTAGCCTAGGTGCGCCTAGGCGCATCTAGGCCTCCGCTTAGTGAGGTGCGCTTGGGTGCACTGGGGCCTAGCTGTCTCCGTGCGCTAGGCCCGCGCCTTGACAACAGTGCGCGTGACTGTCTCTCCTTCATCCTTCATTGAAATTCCCTTTGAATCCTCGGTTTTAGACAACCTCTTCATTCTTCATCATTGTGCTATTGCTCAATTGATAGAGGTCCTCTTAGGTCGTGTTTGGTTGGCCCATGACTTAAAGAGGGGAAAAGGATTTGATTTCTCCCCTTGTTGAAAACCTGAGTAATCAAGTCATTTTTCCAAGTGAAGTTCTTGTTTGATTGTCATTTTTAAGCTAGGGAAATGAGATCTGTTTTCCCTCAGTCAGAAATCTGTTTGGTTGCCAAGAGAATTTTTGAGGGGATTTAAACCATTTTACCAAAAGACCCTTTCCTTTATTATAACACATGAATCAAAACCAGATATGGCTAACACAAGTGCATCGCCTGCTTACACAACATATCATCAAAACAAATCCCAGACTAGAGCATGCATCATTTTTTAAAGTCTAAAACATGTGAATCAAGCCTAGATATGGCTAACAACACAAGGAAATGGATTGCTTACGCAGTAGTGCACCACAAGTCCCTGACCAGAGCCTCCATCAGTTTTGTAAGTCTAAAACATGTAAATCAAAACCAGAATTGCCTAACAAGTAACAGAAGCAAATGGACTGCATACACAGGCAACCCACCAAAACATATGAAGCAATCCCGAGCCTCCATCATTTTTAAAATCTAAAACATGTGAATCATGACTAGATATATGGCTAACACAAGTAAATGGACTAGCATGTGAAGCAAACCACATATTGAAGCAAAACTCAACCCCATTTCAATAAAATATATTTAAAGGTACATGTTAATAGTCAAAAGGATTACAATCCTTATTTCAACAAAATTGCAATAAATAACAAAATTCCAATAAAACATGTTAAGACCAAGTTCCCAATTAAAAGGAACTTCCCTTGATTGTTTTTAGGTGCTTGGATACTGGCAACTTCAATTTCATTTGATCGATCCTCCATCTGAGATCTATTATCTTCCATCATTGTCGGAATGCACCATCCACAAACGTTAGCTTCACAAGCGTAATACAGCCTTCCTGGACTTTGGATCGACTCTGAAACCTTGACAATTGCTTTATGTCCATATCCACATCTTTTGTTCCGATATCTTACTCCATTTCCAACAGACATAGATGTATTACTGCTCGAGGCTGACATATTTGTAAAAATCATACGAATTGGGCGAGCTCACCATAGCCAAAGTAAAAAATGAATACAATTGAAATATACGAAATTACAAAAAAATAAGTAAAAAAACAGAGCAAAATAGGCTAAGATATTGCCATTCTCATCATAAGTGGTAATAATATTTACAAATGGCTGCAACATATACAATAAGGGGACCGGAGCCTTAAAAGGGGATCATAATTTTATAAAAAAAATTCAAACAAAATTTTAGGCAGCACGTGAATGGCAGAATCCACAACAATGGAAAATATAAAAGGGGGATTTTTTGGAACAAAACCTGCAATCAAATTAGGGAGAAAGGGGAGATTGAAGAGTGGAGCCGCAAGAACACCACAACATCGCTAGGGGTTCGAGAGTGGGGGAGGATCCGCAAGAACATTACAGCGTTGAGTGGAGGAGCCACAAGAACACCCCCATAGTGCTAGGGTTTCGGGAGTGGAGGAGGAGCCACTCGAGGACACAACGCTACGGTTTCGAGATAAGTAATCAAGCTTATATACCACCTAGGGCAAAGAGGGCATTTTAAAAATATTGAGACGATTACCCCGACAATGAAATCGAAAACCCAGAGGGGGTAGGGTTTCGAAAAACCCATGGGGAGGGGATCTAGATGCCGGCCGAATACGAAATGGACGCCAGCCAAACAACGATAGGAAAGGGAATTGGTTTCCCTTTCCCTCGATACCCCACCCGAAAATCCTCCAACCAAACATGGTCCTAGGGAAGAAATTTCGAATACACTTAAATAGTTCGGGGGTTCCGAATAGGAATGGAGAACAGAGTGCCAGATGAGTCTGTAATTTTAGTTGATTTCCCATCTTTCCTTCCTCAATAGTGCTTTAAACAACAACTTCTTTGATATTTGTTATTTCTCGGCTAAGTTTCATCCTTAGACCGTGGAAAATAGGACGGTAGGTTTGAGGACCTTCTGTACTAGTAGATTTTATATTTTGGGGATCCCTTGTCATGGTGGAACTTCTAGTCTCTCTACATTGCTCTACAAGAGAGTTAGAGGAGATTCATAGTTTTCTTAATGATTTTGAGGTGGTGACAGTGTTGTCAAGGCGCGTGCCTAGGCGCGCCTAGGCGCTCCTGAAGGGTAAGGCGCAAGTCGCCTAGGCGCATGTGCATAAGGGGCACGCCTAGCTCCTAACCATGCCTAGACGCAGTCAATAAGGCACACCTTATGCTTTTTTTTTGAGAGGGGTCTGTGCTTCTTTATCTATTTGTTTTCTTTTGGCCTAGGATCATGATTCATTTGTCATATATCAATTGTTTACTGTTATGTGATGATTTCAGTCATTTGATCATTTCAGCTTCACGTGCCTAATGTTTGTGATATACTTCAATCATATCTTCATTTGTTCGTGGTTATGAAATCTATCATTATTCATTGTTCATTGTTATGTGACGAACTTTAGTCACTGTATTCATGTATACAAATTTCATCATACTAAGTTGCTACAAATTTCATCATACTTTGCATTATTGCATATTCAAATGATTTTTTTTAGAGAAATCCCTCTTAGTGGGTTAGGGGGGTTTCAGCCTTGACCCCTACACATATTCAAATGATAACAATAACTTAATTGGCTCAAAAAAAAAAAAGACGCGCCTAGGCGTCTAGGCGCACCTTAGGCACCTCACCTCGCCTTGCCGTCTTGTCGACCTTGGGTGGTGAATGATCTTAGGCAAGCTTGTTTCCACTTTCCTTTCAGCTAGTAGGATACGGGTAGAGTGACCTAGTAAGAAAAGCAAGCACTAGTGATAGTTAGTTTCGACTTTGCTTCTTAGGTTGGGGCATGAGAAGAGACATTGTTTCTATGTTCTTGGCCTTCGTTTTGTACAACAGAGGAGCAAATGGGAGATTTCTACTATTCTGAGTGGCAAGCCAAACTGGTCAGGTGGAGCGGGATCCCTGAGTCTGAATTTGGTTCCGAGTCGGAGCTTACAAGGTATGCATCAAGGTTGCGATATCTTCACAATTAACATTAATTGTAGAGTGGAAGATGGATCTGAATTTCGGGGAATTAATACTAATGATTCAAAATTTAATTCAAATATTTAATTCGACCCCTTAATTGACGCCAGTGATAAAGGTATTCCTAAAGAAGGATCAGCCCTTATTAGTTTGATTAGAATTCTAAAATTAGAAAGTTTGCAACCGACTACACAATTAGCTAGCCATGATAGGAATCGGGGTGGACCTGATAATCTGGTTTGATTCAGAATCAACAATCTAACTTGACTGATATGTACACGATTCACCTACGCCTTTTAGTTCATCATGCTGTCAATATTACTTTGAAAGATATCGATTCTTCTAATTCTGGTGAGTTGGCCAACGGCGTTTCGAGTGTGCATGATAGATGATCACTAGAGGACACATAGGATGATCAACTTCATCTTTCTTTGGATGCAGTTGTGGAAACTGGCATGAGAACAACGGTGGTAGGAGCTTCCGTCAAATACTGAAGGCACATAGTAGACAAAGAAGTGATCGAAACTTTTTGTTGGTCATCTTGGTACTCTCCTAGAAGAGGCTCCGGAAGATCTTCACCTCTTATTGAATATGCTAAATAGCGATGCAGTCTTGTCTTTTGCTTCAAAATGTGGGTTTGAGCATAGTGCTAATGTTGAGAGGGTTAGAGCTTTCCGTAGCTGCATAAGGAACTTGGAGGCGAGGGTCAATCTCTCATGATGTGTATGTTTTGTTGGGTCTTTTTGGAAGTATTTTGTAAGTTGTTATGAAGGGTTATGACTTGGAATGTCAGTGGTCTAAGGGAATTATGGAAGAAGTCTTTTAGCATTTATCGCTCTCTTCAGAATGTTGATATGTTGTGTTTACAAGAAACTAAAGTGTCTAATGCTTCAGTTGATTTTCTGTATTCTCAGGGTTTTTCTAAACGTTGTAAATGGGAAGCAATGGATGCAAATGATTCTTTATTTAGCTTACTTCTGGGTTGAAATGATTATATGTTTACCCGTCTTCTGAAGCATGTGGGAGCCATTTATTTTTAAAACAATGATCTTCCAGAATTCTATTGATAGAAGTACTTGGACAGTTACCAACATTTATGGTCCAGATGATGCCTCCAAGAGGTCGGATTTTTGGGGTGTTCGTCAGATTGTCTTTCATAGGACCATGGTTTCTCGGGGGACCTTATCACAGTACCAAGTACTCTTATGAAATATGTGTTGGGATGGGAAGTTGGAAAGAGATGGAGAATTTCACTGAGCTAGGTAAAGATCTAGCTAGGTGATATACCTATGAGTGGTAGATGGTTTACTTGGTACAATAAGAGAGAGGTTGCTACCTATGCTCAAGTAGACATATTCCTAATCTCAGCTAAATGGGAGTTTACTTACCCTAGATCTATTCAGTACGGCTTGACTACTTTTACTTTGTATCGTGTACCAATAATTCTAGACACTCAAATTGGTGCTATACCCCCCTCCATGACTTTTATATTTGAGAAAATGTGGCTACAAGACACGAATTTTGACATTTTAATGAAGAAATGGTGGGATGAAGTTGGGAACTTGTCCAACTCTACAAAAATTATTGTTTATAAACTTCACTACCTTTGCAAAAAGATTAAATCTTGGGGGATTACTTGCCTTGGTAATGTCAGGAACATGAAGACCTCCATTTAGCTAAGATTCATAGTCTTAAGGTTAAATCTGGATCTCAACCTCTCCTTCCTGCTAAAAAAGAGAACCTCAAAAATCTGAATGAAGAACTCTATTTTGTTTATTAAGGAGGAAATTATATAGAAACAGAGATCTAGGGATCGTTGAATTCAGTTGGAAGATATGACTACGACTTATTTTCATAAAGGAGCAAATGGGAGGAGACGAAATACTATCCAAGCTTTTCATATCAATGGATCTCTTCTTGATGAGCAGAACTCTATTCGTTCTGAAGTGACAACTCTCTACAAATTGTACTTTAGTTTAGATTCTAATATATCGGCCAAATGTGGCTGGTCCAAGTTAAACATGAAGAATATCTCCCACTATTCTGATTTGGATGCTCCATTTCAGTTGGAGGAATTTCGTAAAGAAGTATTCAATCTAAATCCTGATGGTGCTCTGAGGCCTGATGGTTTTCCAATTTTGATCTTCCATTAGTTTTGGGATTCTATTTGCATGGATGTTTGTAAGTTTTTAAAAGATTTCTTCGAGCACAACGTTTCCCTTTCAAGCATCAATTATTCTTGGCTAATTCTTATCTGGAAGGAGGGTGCAGAGTCCATTTCAGACGTCCGACCAATTAGCTTGTCTAATTGTCAAGATATAATCATAACCAAAGTCCTTGCTGATAGATTAAATAAAGTAATGAATGTACTTACAAACCACAATCAAATAATTTTTATCAAATGTAGAGTGATCTTGGAAAGTGTGGCCGCGACACAGGAAATTATCTTTCATCTGAAGCATAAGAAGAGGAGGAATCCTTCTTTAATTAGACTCTGAAATAGCTTTCCATAGACTTAATTGGGTTTTTCTGCTTCAAGCACTCAAAGCTAAAGGATTCAATCAGAATTGGCTGAATTGGGTATGGGAGTGTCTTTCTTCCATGTAGCATTCTTGTTAAATAAATGGGCTGTTTAAGAGTCTTTTCAAGATTGGGAGAGGAGTAAACAGGGTTGTCCTGTCTCTCCTTTCAAATTTATTTTAGCCATTGATGTTTTTGATTCTCTAATTCAGTTGGCAGTCCCAAAATTTGTTTTTTGAGATAGATATGAGAGCCTTCCTGGTGGATTTGGAAGTTACACGTTGCTGATGGTACAATAGTATTCTGTGAAGCAGATAAGGCTCAGTAACAGTTCTAAAAATAATTCTTTACTCTTCAAAGTTATCTACTGTTCTAAAAATTCTCGAAGTCTTCTGTAGTCTACTTTGGCGATGATGATCAGATTGGAAGCTTAATCACGAATATGTTTAAAGTAGGATAATTTTTAAGATAATAGGAAAAGTTGAACCGTGTTTGGTATGATGGAAGATACATATCAGTTCATGTGAACTCAGTTCTATCATCGATTCCTACTTATTATCTTACTTTTTTCTACTTTCCTGCTTGGGTTGTGAAGATAAACGCTTCTATGAAGAGTAGATTCCTTTGGAAAGACGCAGAAGGGAAGTTGTGTTTAAGAATGGCAACTAGTCGGGGTTAGGACGGGTTGGTCCTATCCCGAGCCCAAAACGTTAGATTTTATCCCATCCCGTACCTGTCCCAAACCCGTGCTAGGTTTTGGGGGAAATTCCCAAATCCATCCCAAACAGTACCTGGAAGACTTATACCTGCCCAATTTATGCTTTGTGGGCTGGGTCGGGTCGGGTTTCCACCAGTGACGACAAGTCCAAAATCTGAAATTGTATTAGGGAGCAATCTATAAATTGGGGGCATTACTTGGTATAAAGGTTATAAATATCCGGGTTGGGTTAAGGCGGGTTGGGGTAGATCCCAAACCTGATCGGGTTTTAATTTTAAATCCCAAACTTGCCGCAAACCCGTTAATAATTACTCTAAACCCTTCCCAATAGGGTCGGGTCGGGTTACTGGTTAACCGGGTTAATTGCGACCCCTAGTCGTGGTCCTATCACCTAGTGATTTAGGGTTTAGTCACTTTAGTGTGTTAGCCTTAAGATCATGGAGGCCCAGGGGTCCTCAATCTTAGAGATTACTATAAGGCACTTCTGGGTAAATTGTGCTGGAGGTTTCAAAATTGTTAGGGGATACTTGGAGCAATGTTATCAGGCTGAGATACTTAAAGAGATTCAGCCCTCCGAACTCGAAGTAGAACTTCTAGTGAGCTATCTCCCTTTTGGAAATGTATCATTAAAGTGGAAAATATTTATAAATGTGGCAATAAGTTGGTGGTCGGCATGTCAAGACTATTCGTTTCTGGGAAGACATTGGCCTCTGTGAATGATATCTTAGAAACTTGTTTCCCAATCTGGATGAATCAGTTTTGATGGAGAGCATCTCAATTCGTTCACACGGCATTGAGAATGATTAGAGAACTACTTGGAATCTGAAATTCTGTAGACTTATTCATCAAAATTTGATTACTGAGCTTCAAGAATCAATGAACATCTAACCCCATATTCAACACTCAGACAATCCTGATAAGGCTTACTGGAGCTGGACACCTTCAGGTACTGTCTCTTTAATTCTTCTACAAGTTAATAATTGCAGGAGTAGTTTGTCATATTGCCTCAGCTCTTTGGATATCCAAAACTACTTAAGACAAGACGTTTTATGTGGTTAGTCATCAAGGACATGTTCTTAACTCGTATCAACCTGAAGAAAAGAAAAAACCGAATGTGAATGACCTATCTTGTATTCTCTATGGTAATCATAGGGAGGACGCGTTCCATATATTCTTACATTGCCCATTTTCGAATTGGATATGGTTTACCATTAATCAGAAGCTTGGGTTTAAAGGGAAGCTTGGTAGTTTGTTGTCACTTTGGACCGTTTGGCAAAGGAAACGAATAAGGAAGAATTGGAAGAGTGCCTGGGATATGTTAGTGATTGATTGTTATCTGCTAGTGTATATGGAGAGAAAAAACTATAAACTTTTCTACAACAAGATGATAGAGAAAATGGAGGCGATCTTTGGAACATTTGATCTGTAAGATTTTTTATTTTACCTGTTTTTGCTACTTGTAATCTTTATTTTATTCAGTAAACTGGTAGGAGTCTATGCTGAACCCCCTCTTCACACAAGAAGAATTTCTCAAAAAAAAAAGAGTCATGTATCCAGATCTTTGTTTTTGTTTCCATTTCCCTTTACTATAGGTGTTGTTCACTTATGGGCATCTTCCCACATGAAAATGATGCTATTTTGTTTAAATCTATGCATGATTCGTAGATTTGTAACATGTTTTCGACTATAACGTTTACATTTTGTGTGCATTCTATCTATTTTCACCCTAATTTTTGTCACCCTGTTAAAAGAAAGTAATGCCACTCCTAAGTTTTGCTAAGCTACTAAACATTTTGTATTCGCATGATTGCTTCACTGGAGATTTTGTTTTAGTTAAATCAATCGGCTTTATTTATTTATTATTTATTCTCATCATTGCTGGAATCTTGATAACTGATGGACAGCTTCTATTGGTTCAAGACGGGAAACTTTATGGGCGAGATTTCTTTTATGATGTGATTTCAAGAGCTTTAGGGTTACCAGAATGCACTAGGGATCAAGAATTTCTGAAAAACGAATTTGTTGTGCAGCTATGTCAGGTTCAGATTCTTATTTCTCCTGGTATTAGTTTTGTTTGATAGAGAGCAAATTTTCCCTCAATAACACTTTGTCTATGGCATCTTATTTCTCGTTATATTTGCGACGCAATTATGGATATGTAGCTGGTGGTCAACTTGCTTAAAATTCTTTGTACAAATACTGCTTGGCAACGCCGCAAGCTTGGAAAGATTTTACAGGATTGGAGTGTTATTGTCATGCAGGTCAGTTTTATGGAATAAATAGTGTGTTTTTTTACGTAAACTCCTATCTATCAAGTTTTTTGTTCAGCATATTTCAGACTCCTCTCTTTTCATTTATAGATACAAATGTGCATTTATAGTTGTATCTCATAATTCTATTTCAATCGCAGTTTTACCAAGAATGACTTTGTATTATCTGCTGTAAATTTTAATGGTCTCTAATTCAGAACGGAATATGAAATTTTTGTTTCATTCGACTCCTTTATGGAAGATCGATCTATTCCTAGAGAAAAATAAAGATCGGTAGTGTCAATATCTGGGGAAGTGGATCAAGTTGGCCTTTGTGAATAGATTCTTTTCCGATGTAAATCTAGGAAATAATTGGACGCTTCTCTGCTTCCATGCATGATACCCTCATGAGTGTTACCTAGTTCCAAAGTGTCATGGTATCCCAAAGTATTGTGCACCTCAACATCTTAAAGATCCCAAGGCATATTGGTTAATATTTGAATTTTGAAATATATAAAGTATTGTACCAATTGCACTAGGTAATGACACCTATCAAAGAAATTTATGTTCATGTTCTATTGTATATTTGTATTAAAGGAAAACAGTCAGAAGTCATGACACTTCTGTTGAAGTGTATAGTCCCTTCAAATTAACTTTGTTTAGCACTTGGATGATTATTAATGAAATTTCCATTACTCGAGGGTTCTTTGATGACATGTTACTAAAAAATAAGGTCTTTAATGCCGAACATTTTTAATAGGCGTAAGCATAACACTATTCTTGGAGCGTCTAGGAGGGTCGTGCCATATTTGATCATATATATGAATGTCTAGAAGTGTCAGTAGTCTAGAATTCCTACATAGTGAATTGTCCACTTGATGCATGATTTGTCCTTCAATCGGGATCGATCCTGACAAAAATCAACTATAGAAGCAATCCTTTTTCAGTCAATTTTTCAGATCGATCTGCAAAAGGCCTCACATAAGGTTCCTGTTCTCATACAAATTTTCAGATAGATTTTGCCAATAGAGGAGACCAATCTGCATCCAGGAGAAAAATTTCGAAGAGAATTTCAGATCGATCCATAAGAGATGGATGTGTAGATATGCAGAAGGCCTTTCCAGTTTAGGCGTATGGCCTATTCATTTCGCAAAGAACACCAGATCAGTCTGCCTAGTCGTTTGTAGTTAATTAGGAATTTTCAATTCTTTTCAAAGCCAAGTTTAAAGACATTTTTCAAGGATTTTTTCTTAACATATTTTTCATTATGAAGCTATATACACATATTTTTACAAAAAAAATCTAGCATGAAATCATGTGTGCCCGTAAGGCCGTAACTACCCTATTAAATGATTACCAAGAATAAGCTAACATATCTACGACTCTACTTCACTTTTATTTGTACGTTGTACCTAACGATGAAATTTGTGTGATTAGCTTGTAATGCAGACCAATCCGAGTAGTGTCTTATTTTCGATGCACCTTTTTATATCTTTGCTGTAAAAAAGCAGTAATAGCAGATTTATTGTGTTTTAGGCCTTATTTTTAGTCTTTTATGCATTTTTCATATGGATTATGGTTGTATTCACTATTCATAGTTGCCAAATCGGAAGTCGGGAAAAAAATTGGCTAGGGGAGAAGTGGGAAAAATCGGAAAAAAGTTGGGAAAGTCGAAAAAGGGTCAGGAAGCAAACGATATAATTTTAAAATATATTCATATATAGATGTTCCACCAGGTTTTTTGAGTAGTACATGACAGAATTAAATCGTGACTCACTTTATTCTATCAAAGAGATTTTCCATTGTAGGTGATTACTGGACATGAGGACGGATGCCGATAGTTATTGTGGTTGCATGTGTTAACCTTGCTCAACAAACGGAGGTGGTAGATTTGAGAAAACTTATCAAAGATATCATGAGCCAAGAGCAAACTTTGCAATGCATTGTCCATACATGCCAGGGATCTTGATGATTGCAAAACTTCCTTGGAATTCAAATATATTATTCTCAAGGGCGGCATTGGGATGAAGATCATGCTTGTGAACCTATGCATTGTATGCAACATAACAGCCTGGAGTACGATGGGTTTTAGAACAGATTGTAATGGCTCTGGAGTCTAATAGTGTTGGTGGACTTCAAGTCAATGTCAGAAACTTTTCATGGGATATGCTTCTAGAGGACTACATAGATTGGGATGCGAACACTGATACCTGCTTCATGTTCACACCAATGAGAGGTAGCATAAGAGAATTTATGTGAAATTGAAGCTGAAAGAGAGCATGCTAGCATGACAGAATCGTCTGGATGATAAAAAAGGTGAGGACAAGAGGCCAAAATTTTGAAGTGGGAGTATATGGAGCAATAGATTCCGGTCGACTACTTCATTACCTTTTTGAGAACTTCCATGACTTTTTCAAAGTATCAAGATGCAAGTGGCAAGGTTGGGTTCATGGAGATCCTTTGTATTACCTATCTACCGACCCCAAACACACCGACAAGTTCAAACTTGTCACCCAACTTAGAACACCACTATCCCAGGATGCATGGCCTTATCCGAGGCCAACCGGGGGTGAAGATTGGAATGAGAAAAAAACATATTCTAATTCTTCTTTCCATTATTTCACATGATGGGAGCGAGGACATTGTTTCCATATGTGCCCCCAATGAAGGGTGAACCTGTCCGCGATAGATGGTGGAGCAGTTTTTTTTGATCCATCCGAGTTGATGATGGCAAGAAGCATAACTATTATTTCTGTATACGGTGAGAGGTGGTGAGACTTATATTGATGTCATGAAGGTCCTTAGGGTAGGAAGAGTTGATGCAGAAGAAGTCATCTCCTGAACACATGTCCTATGCTGTGGGAAGGCATGTGATGTGATCGTGGATAGCTGGATCGGTGAAAAAATGATTCAAACGAAGCCATGAAGAAGCTAAAGCTACCTATGGAGCTACATCGTCTTCCTTGCAAGGTACTGTACCTTTCCAACGATGGGGAAATGTGATTTTGCATCCACAAAAAGAAGAGAGAGGCCTTCAAGACGACAAGACTACAAGTCTACAAAATAATTTTGATTTGCTGAATCAGAGAGATGGAAAAGTATCCATACTCAGGCAGTAGACAATAGACCTGTCAATGACATTTATCTGAATGATCCACATGAAAGGTTGCTTATATATAGGTTTGGAAGTACGAATAGATGTAAGGTTGCCACACATGCATTTGCAAAGCCAACCAGTTCCGGAGGCCCTCATATTGTGCAGGCTTAATACCATACGATTATTAAGTGTATCATTGCTATAATCATATTACTTGAACCGTTGAGTAGGTTTTCTTTTCTTTTCTTTTTCTCTCTTTTCTAGTGTTGCATACTACACATGCTCTTATAGTTTCTTAAACTTTATCTTGTCCATGTATATGCTATAATATTTTACCTTATTGTGCACCATAATATTAGTAGCCTGTCAAGATTATTTTCTGGAGTAAAATAAGTACTGTCTGTGTACATCTAGTGGAAATGAATTCCAACTGGGACTTGACAAATATCATTCACAGCTGGAGATGGCCTTCAGAAGAGAGTTTGGAGAGATGTTAAATCATTCAGTTGATGAGGTACCCTGCGCTTAGGCAGTTTTTTGGGACATCATCTTCTATAAATCATTACTTGTCCATATTTGAATAGATGTTTATCTTTCGTGCAGAACATATGCATCAAGGTGTCCAAACATCTCATTATCTGGGCCGAGAAGCAAACATTCTGGATTGCTTCTCGATTTCTCACGTTAGGATTTGAACTGGAACTTTATTCTTGTAATGAATACTGCATGGTTTACTGGTATATGTACCTCATATTTATTAAACTCTTTGAGAGGATGCAAATGAAGATCGCTAGCACTGGCAATCATTGTAAGTAGTCTTGTATATTTTCCAACAGATCATTTTTTTTAATCTGAAAAATTGGTATTCAAAAACTAGGGTATCTTTATATGTCCAGTTTGCAGTGCTCCGAGGAATAATTGATTGAATGATATGAATTATGTCAACTTAGTGCTAGAGAATTATTATTCCGCTAGTACATAAATGCTACCCTTCTAATGTTATAATTAAGCATCAATTCGCCCCAAACCCTTTGTTGTGTTCCTTATTGAAATGACATTTGTTTCCTTTTTCAATAGATGCGGTTCTCATCGTGCCTAATTTATTCCTTCGTATACCAAGTACCTCTTTTCTTAATCATATGAAGCCGGACATAGAAAAATTCAAGAAGTTTGAATGGATTTCTAGAGAGAACAAAATGGTGAGACTGTTTGTTTAGCTCTTATGTGATATAAACCAACCAAATTCAAGCATGCATTGCATGGCAGACATGACTGACCCTTTTCTTATATCCATATATGTATGTAATATCTGCCCCAGACACACAAGATATTGCCCGTTTTGCACATGCCCGCACGAGGACTTCCAGGAGGTCACCCATCCTAGTACTACTCTCGCCCGAGCACGCTTAACTACGGAGTTCTTACAAAATCCGTAGCGACACACGGTCTTAAAACACGTCTTCTATATTTGGGAGGGGAAATTATATATGTAGCTCATGATCTCCTTCTCTCCACACCATGTGGGACTAACTCGGTGGCCTTGGACACCTCACCTCGCCTCATCCATCATGGCATCACAGCTTCAGGAGTCTTGGCTCTTGGCTATTGGATCTTGGTCGTCACAATCCACCCCCCTTAAAGGCTACATGTCTACGTGTAGGGTTAAACCCCCACATTGCGAGTAGAACCGGCTCTGATACCATTTGTAACATCCGCCCAAAACACACAAGATATCCGCTTTGCACGAGCCCGCATGAGGACTTCCCAGGAGCTCACCCATCCTAGTACTACTCTCGCCATTGTGACGATCAAGATCCAAGAGCCAATACTCCTGAGGCTGTGATGTCAAGATGGATGAGATGAGGTGAGGTGAGATGTCCAAGGCCACCGAGTTAGTCCCACATGGCCTGGAGAGAAAGAGATCCTGAGCTACTTATATAATCTCTCTCAAATATAGAAGATGCATTTTAAAACAGTGTACCACTACGAATTTCGTAAGAACTCCGTAGTTAAGCGTGCTCGGGCGAGAGTAGTTGATGCAGACGAGCCTACTACGTGCAGATTTGCTACAGCTGATGGCATATTTTCATCCGTTCCGGAGATCCAGGAAGCCGATCGTCGATCCGTCTGCATCAGTGGAAAGCTCAATTGAAGCTCTACAACTTTGGTTTTTATTTTATTTCGATCCGACCAACGGATCTTTAGTTATTTCTGTTTTTATTTCTTGTTTGGGTAGGTGCGAGCCATGTTCGCATCCGGTTCGAGCCACAGATGCCGAACTGACTCGTTTCTGTGTTTGCTTTTTAGCCGTAGGATATTAAGTTAGGATAGATCTCAATGGATGAGATTCGAAGGAGGATCAAAAACCCAAAAACCCTCACCTAAGCCCTACCCGACCGGCCCTCTCTCTCTCTCCCGCGAACATGCCCGCACCCTCTCTCTCTACCGCGTCCCTCTCTCTCTCTACCGCCGGCCCATCTCTCTCCTTTCCTTTTTTGTTTTCTTTGTTTGTTCCCCTATAAATCCTAAAACCCTAATTGCACAAGGGGAGATGATATGAAATTGAAACCCTAGAACGGAGAAGCGTGTGCGCTTGTTCGATGTATCCCTTCCGACAAATCTTCCCTGCTTCTAATCTTTTCTTCCTTCGCACGCTTCTACCCCGTCGCATCGCCATTCGTCTACGACTTCGCGGAAGATCGACGCGGAGTTCCCTCATCTTCAAAGATCCCTCGTCTCGGCTTCTTCACCTCTTCTTCTGGACCACGCCTCCCCTTCCGCGCCTTTCATCTGCAACAACGGAGTTCCTGTCAGCCGCCGACATTGACCAAAGTACGGTTTGGATCATCCTCTGATACTTTTATGTGATATTTTCTTTTCCACAACCGGCCTTATTGCTGATTTCATATTAGGGTTCCTAATATTTGGTTTTTTCCGTGAATCTCATCCATTAGGGTTTATCGTTAGATCTTTGGTTGTTCCTTGAAACATTGGCGTATTATTTTCAGATTGTGATTGTTCTTATTGCTGGAATTCAGTTATTATAATCTGAAATTAAGTCTCATCTTGTCAGTTTTATTATTTCGTTGAATTAAATCTGATTGGGAATGAATGAATGATGAACTATGATTATAAGCTTTGCTGAAATCTGATTTTTATATGCTGAAATCTGTATTTAAGTGTTTAAATTCTGCACTTGGGTTTATTTAAGTATACGCATCCCATTAGTAGTACTCGGATGGGTGACCTCCTGGGAAGTCGTGCGGGCACGTATAAAGCGGATAATATCTTGTGTGTTTGGGGCGGATGTTACAATGTAATTTTGAGAAAGATAAATTTGGCAATAGTTTTACAAATTTACTTTATGATGAAAACTTGGTAGTCATTAATGTTAGCCCTAGGTCCTTTGTAACTTCTTTATGCAATTGATCACCTTGAGTAACTCTCTTTCACTACTGATACAAGACAACCTAGAGGGTGACTAGCCTAGCTTTAATGATTCAAAAGATGAGAATTATGCAATCTGAATTTTAATTTTGGTAGGCGAAAACTACTAATTTATAAATTCAAACAAGGCAACGAGATAAAATCCTGAAGGCTAATTCTAGGCCGATGCAACTAGGATGATTCAATCATACAATGTGATGAGATTCAAGCTAGTCAATTTGACAATTTGAACTATAAGAATAACATAGAATTCATCCACAGAGCAAATAATTCTGGAATATAACACAACAGTGAGAAAAGTCACTTAAGAGTCTTAAAGATGTTTCATTTTCTTATCAACTCATAAGAGCTACGCACAGTACACGACGACTCCATGCTAGTCATAAGGAATTCAACGCCAATCAATTTCTATCTTATTAAAGAAAATGGATCAACAACAATTGTCTACACGATTGCAAATGAGTTACAGACTCGGCTTGCACATTGGTGTATCCCTAGGGCCTTTTATGGAATAGGGAGCAGATGTAGATATTTGGCGCGAAAGGTGGTTGCACGAAATTAAAGGCCATGGACTTAGGTGGGCAATATGGTCAATAAGATAATGTAATTGTTTTGGCTATAGGAAAGTCTAAAAGGCAATTTTTTTGTGGTTTGGGATAGGGAGGGGGTATTTTGTTTGGTTAATGGTTTCTGATCTGGATGAAACTAGGTAAGGAAGTAGCTCTAGGTATGAGGGATCGATGGGTAAAGTTTGGTAACGATCCTACCATTGGATTGAAAGTTATGAAGGTCCGCTCGATTCTAGATATGAATATAGGTTTAATTGTCCAATTCATGCTTAAAATTTTGGGCTTTTGTGATAAGGGGTGTGAGAGGTTGGATGGATGTAGGGATAAAGTTTCGAGGGTTTTGGAAGCCTAGGGGATGATATTTAAAGGGTTTAGGGGAAGCCGATGGGTTCAGATATAAAGGGTTAAAGGTTCATCTTTTATGATTGAATTATTGTCTCGATTAGTTCTCGGCAATCCCAAGACAAAGTTCATGTTGATCTCCTGCTGTGAAGCCTTTGGTATAGGTAAGGTGCGTATAGCCATAGTCACCAAGTTCGGGTTTGGCAATAAGTCGGCAAGGGTAAAACTCGGGAAAGTTCGGCAAAAATCAGAAAGTTCGGGAAAAAAACGAGTAAAAGTCGGGGGAAAAAACGGGTTCGGGTTTTAATAGGCAAGGATGAAATTTGAAAAAAATTGGCAAGTTCGGGGCCTTCAAAAGTCAAGTTTTTAGCCTATATTTAAACAACTAAGATATTTCTAATGCGATTACAAGATGATAGGTCAACAACAACAAATCAACTAAGTTATTCATGCAACTATGCAAATGCAAGTAAGCAACAAAACAATAACTCGACAAAGTAACATACTAAGTTACGAACATCATGATAAGTTGAAAACGGCATCTCAAAAATAATATTGCAAAACTTAAGATGTCCATTGTCCAATAGTCACTAATCAAAATAGAATAGAAAATAAAAACTAAGCATCCATCGTGTCGTCGAGAGCATCCAATGCCAAACTTGCATCATTCTCTCTTGCTTCATTCTCTTCATCCTCCATGATTTCAATGTCATGGTAAGAAAGTTGAATTTCAATGTCATCAGACTCGTCATCGATACAGTTACAAAGTTCGACAAAAAAAAAGCGTTTTAAAACCTTTTTTTTCAATAAAAATGGCAAAATAACGGCCAATTTGGTAACATGTTAAAATCTGAAAAAAAAACTGTAACAAATCAGCTGCCCCTTAAGTCGCGTTTTAAACGCGTTTTTTTTTAAAAAAACACTGAACTTTGTTACTATGCGTATAGCCCCAGGTCTTGCTTTCTTCTTTTCACCACTTGGCATGTACGACATTGAGAAACAATTCGAAGCTGTTGCTGGCTTGTAAATTGTGACCTGCACACTTCATCAGATACAACGTATCTGTATCTCCCTGCACGCAAGTGTTAGTCAATAAATCAAATCAATACAGGAAGTAATGACAATATTTAAATGTGTGTGCAGTCAGGTACAAAAAAATCTCATACCCAAAACATCGTTTTGAACGAGTTTGGTTCCCGAATATCTAACACACCCCAACGCTCCTCGTGAAAAGATACGTCACCGAGGTGATCGACTGGGAAACCAATGGGAATCACTCAACCTCTCGTGAGACAACCTATCACCCAAGCCCCTCTAAGTCATACACACTCCCTTTCAACAGAACGTCTCCCATCGACAAGGGTTGGCAAATCTAGAGCACACTCAGCTGAATGTCAGTACCCAACATCATTTGGTACTCTTGCTCTCCCCCTGAGACAGAGCTCTGGTAACAACCTAACCTAGAACTACCCCCTGAGATCCCCTGATAGGGAAATTTTCCCTATTTTTGGCACAAAATCTACGCCACAAGAGGGGGTAGCGGGAGGGGTGCCATCGACACACACGACATGAGACTACCTTGAGGAGACGGTGAGTACAACTCTCAACCATCTCAACTATCAACACGATATGCAATGAATTAACAAAAAGAACGCATGCCCAGAGAATAAAACACAGGAATGAACACAGAGCATACACAAAAATCAAGCAATCAAAATTTCATTCATTCTGTTAGATAGAACAAAAAGTTTACATAAGAATAAAAAATCTTGATACAAAAAAAAAAGATGACGACAATGCTCTAAGTGAAGTTGCTCCGGGCATAATACTGATCAATCAATGTAGGTCCTAAGCATCAACAGTAGCCTCAAAATCTGGATCATACTGTAGCGGTTTCTCCTGAGCAATCAACTTATATCACCATCTCATACGAATTTGGGGTGTGCTGGATTTGCTTCGTATCGTATTCGTCATCCTCTTCCTCATTTGAGAGATTTACAATTGCATCAAGACCGAGATCCAGATGTGGCTCCTCGTAGATGCTGACTTTGCCATCTTATCACTCAGGGACGAACTCTCCAAAAGTAGTTTTAAAACTCGAAAAAACTCGACCGAGTGACTCGACTTGAACAGATTTCGAGTCGAGTTATTTGGCCGAGTCAGAACGAGTTTGGATAAAACTCGACCGAGTCGGGCCGAGTTTACTCGACTCGGCTGACTTTCGAGTCGAGTCAGAGTTTTGTGTTTTTCAACAATGCTACAAACCCTTTATCATAGGTAAAGAGAGGGTCCAACTCATTTGGAGGATTCACTCCATTGTGACCATAGTTACCAAATCAGACGTTTTTTTTTTGAAAAAAACGAGTATAAAACACGTATCGCTCCGAACTCGCATACGAGAATAAAACTCATATTTTTTTAAAAAAACGTCAATATACGTTTTATACCCATTTAAAACGCGTGATATGCGAAGTACATGTTTTATACGGTCTGTTTGGTTTTTCTATTGAGTTTGGGTTCGGGTTATTTTATAACCAGTTGGCTCAGTAAACACGGGATAAAAGGTCGGGAGACTGTCGATCTCGGCTTAGAAGACATGGGGTTAGGGTTTTATCCCTCCTCTGCATCGTTGCGATTGGTGTCCGCGAAAGACGGAGAGCATAGAGAGAATATCACTGTGAAAGAGAGAGAGAGGAAGAGAGGGTCTTTGTGAGTGTCATACTGTGGGCGTGGCATGTATCGGCCATCTCGGTGATGCACTGACCACTGGGTAGTGTTATATTTTTTTATTAGTTAATGTTGGAAAATGACATATATACTTGGTATAATTTTTAAGGTTTTCTTTTGTTAGTTCCTCGATGTTTTCTCGTTTTTTTTTTCCCGTTTTCTCTGTTTTCGTCGTTTCTTTCCAATTTTTTCCCTTGCCTTTTTTTCCCGTTTTCTTAGTAACTATGATTGTGACTTGCCCCCCTACGAGAGTTTAGGGCCAATCATATATCCGTTTCGTAGGAAAGGATCAACTGACATTCGTCTATGGATTCTTCGCTGGTGCTGCTGGCTAGTGCTGTGGCTGCCTCATCACTGGATCTGCCACTTGTTGTGCCTACGGGTCCTCTCTCCGACCATCACGGTCCCCAAGACCACTGAAGGCTAGGTCATCATATTGGAAATCCAATATGATGACATGTTTTGTGTGTTCTCTTTTTTTCTCTTTTCTTTCCCTCATCTCTATATAATGGCATGAATCTTAGGGTTTTGTAATATCTCATGCTATTGAATCAAAAAAGAAAGTTTTTTTTTTGCATAATCGTGTGTTCTTTGTCAAGTTTGTAAAGATCGTGAAGAATCCATAGACCAGGAGGGAGTCCGGTGTGGTCGAGGCCTCCTTATCTTCTTCTTCGATGATTGTCCCGCGATTCCACTACAATCCATCATTCCCAATCTAAACCTTCTGCAAACCATTAGCTTTCATCTATTTCCATCGCAAGAAATCCAGAAAAAAAATCCCAGCTGAACAAAAAACTTTATCACAAACCCCTCAAGCCATCTCCAAAATCCATGAAACTAGACCCTATAGCTTTCCCCAATATCCCTACATCTTACAATACCAAAATCCCCAATTCCTACAACCGAATGAACCCCAATTGAAGCCAGCTTGGAATTTGGGCACCCATTCCAGATTTGGGGAAACCTCTAAAAACCCTTGCTTCCCTTATTTGAATCCTACGAACTTCGGACCATAGATCCCTTACCAGCATAGTTATCAAGTTGAAAATCAGAAAAAAAAAAAACGGCTAGGGAAGAAGTCAAAAAAATTGAAAAAAAAGTCAAGAATGTTAGGAAAGAGACGGGAAAAAATGCTAGAGATATACAATATATTTTTATATAGATGTTCCGATAGGTTTTTTGAGCTATACACGATGGGATTAAAACATGATTAATTAGGATAAAAACACGTAAATCGGGAATAAAACCTGAAATCATGATTTTTTTCATAGATTTGTGACGTTTTCAAAAATCGAGAAAGATTTATGTATCAAACTTTTACTTAATAAGTTGCGTTTTAATCACAACTTATTTTAAAAATCGAAGTTTTGGAGTTACTAGATCAAATATGTTACCAAAAACTGATTTTTGGAATAAGTCTCGATTAAAACATGACTTATTTAGTAAACATTCATTACGTGACTCTTTTTCGATTGTTTGAAAAAGTTATGATTTTTACGTTTTAATCCGAATTTACGTGTTTTAATCCCGATTAATTGCGTTTTAATCCCGTCATGTATTGCTCAAAAAACCTATTGTAAAATCTATATATAAATATGTTATAAAATTCTAACGTTTGTTTCCCGACTTTTTTCCGACCTTTCTGACTTTTTTCTGATTTTTCCGACTTCTTCCCAAGCCGATTTTTTTTCGACTTCCGACTTGGTAATTATGGATCAAACCCTCACATTACCCACTATTGCCATTAAAATTTGCACTACGAGAGGAGGCTTTGGAGTTGACCTACAAGCTATTCAGTGGCTAGCTGATGTTACGATATCCGATATCCCTTGAAACTATACGAAGTACGATGAGGAGCTTGGTGGACCTTGGCGATGAACATCCATCCAATCAGTTCACCCGAGGATCTTCAAAGGGGAGTTTCTAATCGTAGTCTATTTTCAAATTGGATATCTTGAAATTTACGTTGAATATCTTAAGTAGGATTTATAGTCTTCATTTCTTGCTTACTAAAAGTTTAATTTCAGCAAATCATATCATTGCAAAGCATATAGTTACATTGGCTTTAGGTATATTTCTTGATTGCATCATCTCATAGCATCCTAGTCGCTCTCTATTAGATTGTCCTGTATCATATTTAATATCAGAGCCTAGGTTTATCCTATGGCAACTTGAACGGGTCACTTATATAGAGGACATAAGACTGATCTGTTAGATGAAATATGTCAATCGATTCATGTTTTGGAAACTAAACTTGAAATATCTATTGCTCACATTGTACAATTAGAGGCACCAAATCCCACTGAAAATCTTAGTGCGGATGTTGTTCGATATGTTACTACTCCATTTGGAAGGGAGAACACTGTAGCTGGAAACTATAATGGGGTATCTCCTATATAAGATTATAAGGTGAAATCTCAGGTATTAATCAACCAAATCCACATGAGAAAGCACATCACACAGAGGTCCCTAGGGTTCACATGCACAAGATGAGGGTACAAGCTCTACCCCGGTTACATCATAATGCTCAAGCATGTGCTCACGCACCTTTTGCAAATCATGCACCACGTGCACATCACTGGTATGCAAGGGAATGATTTTAGGGATGAGTAGTTGAGTGTGGGCAAGGAGACCGTAGAGGCGCTGATGCGGACATGATGAAAGTGTCAAAGTGGATTCCCCTAGTTTTGATGGGCGTATGGATCCTAAGGCCTTTACTGATTGGTATTGGATGTGAAGTGCTATTTTGATTAGTATAAGATTCGTCAAGATGAAGTTAACGGGGCAAACTGAACTTCATTGGCTCAATTTTGAACGTTTGAGGAATAGGATAGATGAAGAGCCTATTATGAACTGCGTGGTAATGAAGGAAAAATTGAAAGAAATACTTCCCAATTTCATATAGGAAATGACTTATGGATTAACTACATATTACGTTAAGAATACAACATGACGGTAACTGAATACATGAGGAAGTTCGATGATCTCTTGATTAGATGTGGATTTGAGGAGACTGTACAACAAGAAGTCTCTAGGTTTCTTGCAGGGCTTAAGCCAGTATTGAAAAAAGAGTTGTTCCCACATACTCTTGATTCATTGGAACAAGCTTACACTATGGTTTATGATTATGAACTTGGCTCTAAAGGCCATTGTCACTAGGAGGTTTGGCTATCAAGCTGAAGAGACTTACCTGGAAATTCTAGTCCAGCGGTAGGACAAAACGACCTGCTTTCATTGCACCTAGCATCACCCATCAAAGCAATCCCGCTATTTAATCACCTTCAAATTATAAAGGGAAAACGCTGGTGATCTTCTAGGCAGAGCAATGCTGATCCAGTTTGTTTCAAGTGTCATAACAGATGATATTATGCTCCTCAGTGTAATCAAAGAACCCTCTTAGTTGATGGTGAAATTTAGGAAGAGGATGAGGGTTTAGCGGACGTTCTGAATGAGGCAAAGGAGGGTGCTAGTGATGAGGATTTTCACCATGACGTAGATGATAGGGCACGCCTCAAAGTCGTGTTACAGTTTGGCCACATTTAAAGGGGAGGATGATTGGAGATGTACTGCCATTTTCATGCCAATATCAAATGCGGTGAGAAAAACTTAAAGTCATCATTGATAGTGGTAGTTGCATGAATGTAGTCTCCAAGATTGCATTGCAAATGATGAATCTGAAGCCTGAGCCACATCCTCAGCGCTATATGGTGTCCTGGGTGGATAAAACCACCTTGTCTGTTAGCCAATGTTGTTTGGTCCCTATTAAGATTGCCATTGATACAGATCAAATTTGGTGTGTTGTTCTCCCATAGTCCATCCCAACCAAAAGTGGAAACACAAAGCAAACCAAAACCACCTAAGTCATTGGCCACTAACGGTAAACCCTTGCATGTACTTAATAAGAAGCACTTTGTGCATTAAAGTAAAGGGTGTGGAATGGTTTATGCTGTTATGGCAAAAGAAGTTCATGAGTCACTTGTATAGTAATTGATGGAAATTCCTCCAGAGATGAGTAAGGTATTATCGGAATTTTCTGATGTCACCCTCGATGAATTACTTGATAAGCTACCTCATTTGAAGGATATCCATTATGCCATTGACTTGGTTCCTGGGTCATCATAACCTAATTTTTCATATTATAGGATGAACCCAACAAAACATACTATGTTGAAACATTAGAGCTAATGCGTAAAGGTTTCATACAGGAGAGCATGAGTCCATGTGTTGTCCTTGCATTGCTCACTCCTAAAAAGGATAGCAGTTGGAGGATGTGTGCCGATAGCCGATCCATCAACAAAATCATTGTCAAGTGTATGTTTCCCATACCTAGGCTTGATGACATGCTTGACATGATGGTTGAATCTGAGGTCTTTTTTAGATAGATCTTAAGAGTGCATACCATGCGACCCGAGTTCGGCAAGTCGACGAGTGGAAGACTGCCTTTAAGATTAAGGACAAACTCTATGTGGGGTTAGTCATGCCCTTTAAACTGACCAATTTACTTATTACTTTCGTGAGAGTTATGACCTAGGAAGCACAGACACTTCCCCAGGCCCCCGCCTGTGTCGGACACCGACACTCGCCGGACACGCGCCGGACACGCACCAGACACGCATGTGCCGTGTCTTATGTGCTTCCGGGAGCCGGACACGACCGGACACTCCTCGGACACTCGCCGAACACTGCTCGGATACTCGTCGGACACTACAGGTTGATGGACTGTTCAATATAGGGTCGGGTTACAAGCTGTTGTGATTCAGTTTTGGCTTCAACCTATCTGATCCTCTGAGATTATAACCTCAGAGGATCAAATAGATTGAAGCCAAAATTGAATCACAGTCGTTCTTTTGCATGCCATTTGGACCTGAGTGCGATTCATTTGTCAAGATGGTTGTGACGGACGGTTACGATTTAGGTTTGGCTAACTTATCTTATCCTCTGAGGTTTTAGATAGGTCAAAGTCAAAACTGAAACACATCCGTTATTTTCCATACCATTTAGAGCTGTGTGCGACTCACCGATTGGGCTGGATGTAACTAACGATTGCGATTCAATATGTATTAAAATTTTATTTTAGGTGTTTTCTATGAGGTTTTTTCGGTTATTGAAATATATATGAATTGCAAACACAAATAAAATATAAATTAAATAATATAAATTTATTTTGCCGTGTCCCCGTCGTACCCGTGTCCTTTTTTAGGATTTGTTGTGTCGGCGAACCCATGTCGTGTTGTACCCGTATCGCCGTATCAGTGTTAGTGCTTCTTAGGTTATGACACAGGTGCTACGTCCATTTATTGGGCACTTCCCTGTCTGTTTTGACGACATCTTGGCTTATAGCAAGACCAAAGAGGGCCATCTTATTCATATTTGTCGAGTCTATGAGGTCCTACGCCATGATAAACTCTATGCCAATATGAAAAGTGCACATTCATGAGTTCTTAGATAATTTTCATTGGTTTTGTTGTTTCAGTTGATGGGGTTGCAGTAGACCCTGAGAAAGTCCGTGCCATCAGAGAATAGCCTGAACCATCAAATATTCATGAGGCCTGAAGTTTTCACAGACTGACGATATTTTATCGGAGGTTCATTAGGGGATTTAGTACCATTATGGCTCCCATTACAAACTATCTTAAAAAGGGGGAGTTTCATGGACTAAAGTTGCAACTCGTGCGTTCCTAGTGATCAAGGAATTGATGACGCAGGCAAGGTTTTAAATGTCGTTTTTGGTGTCCATGTCGGTCGGACAAAAAACATAAATTTTTTCGTTTTTCGGTAATTTGTCAGTGGAAAATTTGTAAAATGGAAAGACATTTCGGTGGAAATATTTTGTTTTTCGATCAAATTTCGGTGTTTTTCGATGGAAATTTATCGTTTTTCGGCCAGATTTTGATTCTGTTCGTTTGTTATGAAAAAGATGGAATATTCCAGCAATACTTAGAGGTATAAAGATGACAATAAAATATTGTCTATTATGAAAAAAATCGAAATTGAGGAAAAATGTAATTTCTTACTGATAAAGATGCGCTTTGTTTTATTAAAAAAGATAAAAGTTTTCAGTGAAATTGTCTTGAAAAAAGACTGTTGGATTTTGGTCAAATGTCGATCATTTCGGTCAAATGTCGATCATTTCGGTCGACATTTCGTTATGTTGGAAGAAAATTTGGTACTATTAAAAATTTGGTCAATTTCTATGTCAGACCCTTGAAAAAAAGACATATTTTGGTGATTTCGTAGGAAATTTGTCGACATTTGATTCCATGGACATAGGTACCTGTTTTGAGGCTTGCTGGTTTTTTGAAAGTCTTCGAGCTTTCCTAGAGATAAAGGATTTGATGACATAGGCACATTTAATTAATCGTACATATTATTTGAACCTTCTACAATCCATTTTCCTCCAAACTTCAAGATCATTTCCAAAATGATTTGTAAATATTTTAACAAGATTAAAACCACAAATAAAACAAAAAAGCTCTTTTGGAAAAAATCGACTAAAAAATATTCTTGGCACGGAATCGTAGATAAACGAAGCAAGTGCAAACCCTAATGCTTATATGTAATAATAAACAAAAGTCTTGGAACCACTAACAACTAATATGTGCTTGACACAAGTTTTGCCAACTCACAAATCCTTATATTCTCCCCATTTGCGTCAACTGTTTTTTTGGTAGTTGTCTACAGCCTAGAAGGTAACATACATGGGTTCCATTCCCTGGCCAGGGTTTGAAACCAGCCAAAGTCATTGTTCGCCGGATAGGGCACACCTTTTTACACACTCCACAATGGGAATGGCGGTCGAATCTGTGACCTCTGAAGTAAATGAGAGGTGCTTCACCATTGAGATGTGCCACAGTCTGGTTATGCTGAATGGAATAGGGAACGAAGGTGGGTCTTATATTCCAAGGTTCTAAAAAGCTCTAGGCGCTAGTCGAGCGGTGGGGGGCCGCCTAGCGCCTAGGCATTTTGGTTTTTTTTAATTTTTTTTTAAAAAGGAGTGAGCCATCGTTCAGGAAGGCTGGATCCAAGAGAGGGACTGCCACTGAGGAAAGCCGTATCAAGAGAGTGACTACCGCTGAGGAGGCCGTCTGAGCCCGCCTGGCCTGCCTATCCCGTTTGGCCAGCCTGAGCCCGCCTGACCTGCCTATCCCGCTTGGCCAGCCTTAGCCCGCCTTGCTCCGCCTAGCTCCGCTTGGGAGTTTGGCTGCTTTTCTGGAGTGCCTAGAGCCTAGGCTGGGCGGTGGGGGGCCGCCTAGCGCCTAGGTGGCCGTCTGGGCCGCTTTTTAAAACACTGTTATATTCACACTTGAATGTGGGCACATTATGGAAATGGAAGAGGAAGCAGCGGCTTGACACCATAATATCGTGATTCCCTCACCTTTGGTATTTATTTTGCTATCCTCTTTTTTTCCAAAATTTTCACTTCCTCATCAAATAAGTCAATGTATTTTTGGTCTTTGATGCCTAGAGGGCTGGCCCAATAATGCAAGTTATTTGTGTGATTGTTGGCCAATATGGGAAATGGCTTCTTTATCTTACTGAAATTAAAACATGAAAGGGAGTAACATAGCTCTTCTTATATTTTGTTTATTTAACCTAACTGACTAAAGCCTGTGCTGAGTCTCTATCATAGCAAGTGTGCGATGTTTGTTGGGATGATTATATTGAGACATTCCCTATTCGTGGAAGTTACTATCATTTTAGGGTGGGCCAAAAGGCCCAATAATTCAAAATGTAAATGGCCTATCGGTTGCTTTAGGTACCTAATTATTATGATATCAGAAAGTTCACATCAATACATTCTTACGGAATTGATATCTTGACTTGTGAAATTTATTGTTATGATTTACCTAATTATATTGGTAATCCACGTTCTACACTATTTTGCTCACAGTGAGTGAACAATGGAAATTATCGATTTAAAAGGGTCATAATGCATTTTCACATTAGAGTGGCATAGCCATTGTTCACATTTAGATCACGTGATCAATATGTTGGAACACCCTAAATCATAAGATTCTTGAGCATCTTGAATGCTGTAGATCTCAATAAGCCGCGGGGAGGAGAGGGGGGGGGGGGGGTTGATTTATGTCTTCCGCCATTCAGTTTGCATCGAGCGGAAGACTAGAAACTTCACACCGTTGTAAGATCTTAACTGTTTAGATTTGGAGATGTACCTTGTGGAGGTATATCTTCAATAGGAAAAGCTTCCCTGAAGGCTGGAATTTGTGCAGAAGCCCACTAGAAATTAACTGATAAGTTTCTTGAACAACATTTAGCTTAAAGGAACAAGAGTGTTCAAGAAGAAATTCAGCTCCGTCTCAAAAATTATACGATGCACGGTGGAGACCAAGTTGTGTGCGACGTCGATATCAGGCCTTCTTCGAGAATCTATAGATAATCTGTTGTAATAATTTTCTTTTATTGATTGCTCTTGTAAACTTTATGTTTACTCAGTGAACAAGTAGGGGTCCATGCCAACCCCCTAACTCCCCCCCCCCCCTCGATAAGAGGGACTTCTTAAAAAAAAAAAAAAACCATTTAGCTTAAATGGGTATCTGACATCTGTTTCCATTGATCAGCCCAAAGAAAAGGAAAAAAGAAAAGGGTTCTCACCAAGGAATCGAAAAGAGATGCTGTATTTTCATCCTCTTCCTTATTTCTCCAGTGCTATATTTGCCTCTCTGAAGGACTGGCAATGGTAAGCCTCTACCCTATAAATTTAGATCTGATTGCTCCACGTGATATCAAGTTGATTCGTAGCCTACTTTTCTTATAGATGCTGGCAAGTCTGCGTAACGAATCCAGGTCCTTCAAAATGCCAAGCATTTTTAATAGCGAGCAAGAGGTGCCTAATTGTGGTTCCATTTTTTTGCATTTGTTTGTTATTTATTTATTTATTTAAGATTGGACTTACAGCACTCACTTGCAATGATTTGTCGCCACCTCAGAGGTTCATTCAGCACTTTGAGCTGCTCCAGAAAGCTCATGTTCCCGAGCACATCTCTTACCATTTATTCAAAGAGTCGACAGCCCATGCACGCATACATGTGAGTACCACAGTCATCTAATTGTTCTTTGTTATAATGTTATATGTCGAGATGTCCGTACATCCTGATGGGCATCCGATCACAGTCATCTGATGCACCCTGACCAGTGAATCACACTCACCCTGGCCAGCCAGCATCAGACGCCTGCGATCGGATGCCACTCATCACGTATGTACATCTCGATATACACATCACATTGCTCTTCTTTTCATACCGAGTCTCTAATAAGATGCTTATCTTTTTTTTTGGTGTTTCAGAGCGTAGTCAAGCACAACTATTTCACAGAAGCGCAAAGAATTGCATCCGCACTTAGGGGTTCCTTTTCAGGCCAACCTGACAAGCTGCTAGAGCTCCGACAGATGGAGCAGGTCGCGGAGCACAATCGGATCGCCTTGAATGTTGTTAACCAAGTCGGTGCCCATGATTCTTCCCTTAAAGTCTCGTTCGAATTCACCCACCACCCTTTCTTCGCGATAGCGGTGGTTAAGCGGTCATGAACCCCAGCCACTTTGAAGGCAAGACCAAATTTTGATTAGTCAATAAAGATCGTGCCATCGGTGTAACATTATCATATTGTTATATTCTTTCCTTTTGGTGAGGTTATTAATTGAGCCTAGCGCAGCCCATGTAGTTAAATATTTATGCGACGACTATTGCAACATTTTTTGTTTGGTGGCGTGTCATAATTTTTTTTTTTTTTTCCGAGTCCATGTATGAATGCTGCTTGTCATAATAATACAAATGCAAGAGTTGTTTCAGGTTGCTTCTTGAAATAAGTCCATTGCATGCTGATATGCTTTCGCCAGATATGATCATCTGCATCATTGAATGGGGGAAAGGGATCATCCTTCTTAATGAGGTTTTTCTCAAAATAACCACCAACTTTGTGGTATTGCTCAAACTAGTTACAGCGCCTCGGTCGAGTAAAACCAAGAACTGACCCAATCCGACTTGAATGGTTCGGGTATTTTGACCAAATGGGTTGGTTAGGTTCCAAGTATTTTGACCCACTAAATATGGATCGGCTCTGGGTTGGGGCTCAGGTAGATCCGACCCAACCAAAAAATTAAACTCATATATTGAATTTTGGGGCAACCTAGCACGATCACATGAATAACCATTTGTTTACAAACGTGGAACTAATTACCCAAAGAACTCAACGTGTGGTTAAAGCCTAAAGCCCAATGTGGACCTCTAGCTAGCTAGTAAATAACTGCTAGTCATTATGTTTTTAGGACCCGAGAATCGACCTAATCCAACCCGACCTCAGAGTGAGTTGGGTCGGTTCGAGTCTATATGCTGATTCGAGTTAGTTTGGTTCAGTTTCGGATTGGCTCAAACCCGAACTAACCTGACTTGAGTTGCACCCCTACCGAAAAAAATACAACTTCTTAGACCACCAAATGGTCTTGGTCATCCGCTCAACCGTATCAGTTTGCTGAGGTGTGGAATTGTCTTCTGCCATTGTATGCCATTGGAGGTATGTTAGTTTTCGAACTCATTGATGTAGTATTCGTTTTTGTTGTCCGATCTTAGACACTTTAACCTATTCCTTGTCTCATTTTATACAAGGGCTTTCAATTTCTTGAAAATATCAATCGGACTTGTGCTTTAGTACACGCAAAACTTTCTAGTGCTATCATCTATAAAAGTGACTAACAAGGTGGAACCTCCTGAAGATAATACCCGAATCGGCTCGCGAACTTTCGTATCGACCAAATCTTGCTTCTCTGGTCTTCTTGTTTTCCCATCCTTCATGAAAGTGACATGTTTTCCAAAGATGCAATCTTCACACAAGTCTAAATCAACTGACCTTGGGACCTGTAGCTTCCCTTCTGAGAGAAGGGTCATCATTTCTGTCTTGCTCATGTGACCTAACCGACCGTGCCACATCAAAAGTCTTCATTTGGATGCCACCGAGATGTTGTGAATCTGATCGGAGGCCCAAGCCATTATGGACATTGCATCGGCTATCGACGTCTCCTTTGAGGGAAGAGGATGAGGGGCCTTCCTTGCCCAGATTCGTGAGCTAGAAAGATCTAGAGCTTCAGAGTCTTGAGTTTGGAGGCGTTCGTTGTTCTTGCTCTTTTTTCTTTCTTTCTTGTTGGTAGCTCTTGGGCTTCTTGTGTTAGCTCGTGTTGGAGGGGGTACCGTTTGGGTGTTGATGCCTCTTTGGCATTGTTTGTTGACTTCTTTATTTAATAAACTGATAGGAGTCTAGACCGAACCCCTCTCTCATGATCAGAGAGGGATTCTCAAAAAAAAAAAAAAAAAAAAAAATCGTTATTCAAGTTGTTTTTAACCCATACTTTCTTTTTTTGAGGGGTAAAAATGAAATAAAATATAAAGCCAACGGCAAGGATATACAGGACAGGAAAAAAAGATACCCAAAGTGGACAGCCCAACATGGTTGCTATCAAAGGAATCTAATCCCTAAGGAACCAAAACACAAAAGCCAAACCGGCCAAAACTTGAATGCCGAGATCTAAACCCAAATCTAGTGACTACAGTAGCCACACAATTGGCTACTAATAGTAACAAACAAAGCTAAGTAGGAAAAGAAGGTACCGCCAATCCCACCACCGAAACGTGCCAACAATGAACAGAAATGAGAAACTAGAAGGGCTTGGGTCCTCCAGACACACAATCTCCAGCCTTGAGCTAAGTCATTAGCATCCAAAGGGGGACTAGAAGGGCTTGGGCCTCCAGTCAGATTCACAGCCAAACACTAGAAGGGCTTGGCCCCTCCCATACCAATCTCTAGAAGCTCCACATTGAAGTTAAAGAACTTGCACACATAGCTCTACAAGAGCCACCAAATTGTTCAGAAGATACCCTACTTTTGAGGTTTTTACCAGGTGCCCGAGCGCCACTTCTTGCAGACGGTGCCCGATTAGGACGGGATCCCGATTTCTCCCGGGCACCGCTTGATTTAGCCCGGGCGGAAATTCTGCCAGGTTGCATAGGTTTTGAAGGGATTCCTTTGGGAGCGAGTGCACCGTACCTCCCCCTCGGGCCCTTTGTAGTTGGCATAAAGGCCGACGGCGTGTGCGATGGTGGGGTTGCTAACGGGCGCCATCGTTGGAGGCTTCTATGGAGACCTATCGGGTGCTGGCTGTCACCATTGTTAGAGGCGTTTTTGGATGCCTATCTGAGGTGCCGACGGGCGCCATTGGTAGAGACATCGACTGATGTCGATCCGGTGCTGGCGAGCACAATTGTTGGTGGCATCTTTGGATGCCTATCGAATGTGACGACATGCGCCATTGGTGGAGGCATCGACGGATGCCGATCGGGTACTGGCGGGCATCATTGTTGGAGGTGTCTTTGAATGTCTATTGGAGGTGACGATGGGTGCCATTGGTGGAGGCATTGACGGATGCGATCGGGTGATGGCGGACACCATTGTTGGAGGCATTTTTGGATGCCTATCGAAGGTGCCGACGGACGCCATTAGTGGAGGCATCGACGGGCACCGATTGGATGTTGGCTTGCATCATTGTTGGAGGCGTCTATGGAAGCCTATCGGGTGGCAGCGAGCACCATTGTTGGAGGCATCTTCAGATGCCGACGGTCCTCGCTTCCATTGCGCACAACATATCGTTGCAAATAATTCATGGGTGGTGGATGGGCATATATTGGCGGATTTTGTTTTAGAAAATGTTGATAGTTTGTATAAAACGAAGTTAAATCAAAATGATTTGGAATTGTCCAACCACAAGACATTCGATTCTGAATTTCTTGAGGCACAAGAAGATGAATTTCTACATGCAGTTGATCGGCCAATAGAGATGCAACATGCATGTGGTCCCATGCACCTATAGTGGTTCGAGCCAATCCATGTATGCCACGAGACCGTTCAGCATTGAGAAGTATAGAGGCTTTAGCTGAAGAAGAGGTGACCTTTGAGCCTTGTGTAGTGGGGGGGAGAAAAGGAGGTCGATGCCTCTTGATAAATTGCAGAATTCTGCTGCTACAGGGCTTGTATATGTCAAAATACTACTTACAGAGGAAAAAACAATTCTCCTCAATCCAATACTAATTTAACACGAATATTTTTCTTGATCATTTGTATCAATCGGGAAAAGATGAGAAATTTTTTGGATAAATCAGCAGCACCCTTCATTCTGGGCGCAGGGGCATTGACACAAAGCAAAGCAACCATCATTTGAAAGTTCAACCGTTGATAATTGCAATAGCATCATGACGAACAGTAGATACTCGATTTAAAATCTACAACTGATATAAGCTTTTAGAATAGTCCCATGAGTCATGATCCACAGTTTTGATTTTATATAGCCATGATCATGAATCGGAAGGTAAAGAATGCAGAGTGCGGGCTAGGATCTTGTGCAAGTTGAGTTACAACGAAATGAGCTGATCAACTAGTAAATCTCATGATCCATAGTTTTGATTTTATATTCATGAATCAGAAGGTAAAGAATACAGAGTGTGGGCCAGGATCTTGTGAAAATTGAGTTCGGTTCGGTTCGGCTCAACTCGGTTGGGCTCGGCTCGGATCTGCTTGCTCCACTCGGTTCGGTTTGGTTTGCTTTGGCTCGGTTCGGTTTGGTTGGGCTCGGCTCGGTTTGGTTCGGTTCGGTTCGGCTCGGGTCGGCAAGGTTTTGTTCGCCTCAACTCGGCTCGGTTAGGTTCGGCTTGGTTTGGTTCGGCTCGACTCGGCTGGGCTCGGTTCAGATCTGCTTGCTCCATTCGGTTCGGTTCGGCTTGGTTTGGTTTGGTTTGGTTCGGCTTGGCTTGGCTCAGCTCAGTTCGGTTCGGCAAGGTTTGGTTTGGTTCGGCTCGATTCGGTTCGCTTTGGCTCGGTTCAGATCGGCTCGGCTCGGTCGGTTCGGTTCGGTTTGGCTCGGCTCGGCTCGGTTCGGTTTGGTTCGGCTTGGCTCGGTTCGGTTCGGCTGGGCTCATGCGTTGAATCGTATCATTTAACCCGAATGCCTTCCAGATTTTTTTAAACCAGAACGAGGCGTCTGATCACAGTCGTCCGTTGCACCCAGCCCCAATGACTAATCGCGCTCAGCCCCAACCGGCATGCAAAGGGACGCTGTGATTGGACGCGGCGCCATTCAACAATCTATGATGATGATGAGAGCACTTGCTCCGGTTCTCCATCTGGATCGGGCCATCCTGATGTGGCACTTGATGAAATTATCCTCCATTAATCTTCCAGTCGGGCTGGGTGCAATGGACGGCTGTGATTAGGTGCCACGTCGGGATGGCCCGACGTGGGTGAAAAGCAGGATGGATGAAATCATTTTTCTTATAATGTCACCATCTTGGACTCTTGTATTAGCTTGAAAAGGCTAGATACCTTGCTTTATCTATCTATATTTATATAATATTAGTGTGTTGGGGGGTAGGCACTGTAGCAGCTACAGTGACCATCTCTCTCTCTCTCTCTCTCTCTCTCTCTCTCTCTCTCCAAACGGATGTACAACTTTATTTAATATTGAAATTAGTTGGATCATCACAATGAATGCTCTCATTTATATTATATTTCCATTTTGGGATAACAAATTGAGGTTTTTCCTTGAATGACCACCAAGTTTGTGGTATTGCTCAAACTAAGAAAAATGCCTCAAAACATTACTTGTGGAACCACTCAATATTTATATTTTATTTTTTTATGATAAAAATATCCATAATGTCAAGTCATCTTTTTTTTAATTAATATGTAGATTTAAAAATATAAATATTTATGTTTAGTTGTGTCTCAAATTCGGGTGCACTTTAGCAAAACAACATATAAACTAAACTCTTGGCCACTTCCCAATGACCTCCGATAAGGGTTATGTAGTAAGAAATATATAACGCAAGTAGTGGGGTTTCACGTGAATTCTGACGAAGGACTGGAGAAGAAAACATTCATGACATCTCGACGACTCTGTCGATACAATGAAGAAGCAAGCAAACAACCGGTAACCTCACAATGACCTCTGACAAGGGTTACTAGGTAAAAAAGGACACAAGTAGTGATGTTTTCAGCAACCTTCGACGAAGGAATGGAGAAAACAAACTTCTGACAACTTTCCGGTGGCCTCTGATGAGTGTTCCATACAAATCAACACATTCAATTAAGATAAAAATCTCTCTCTTGATTCTCTTTTATTATTGGACTTACAGGTGCGGTGATATGCTTGATGGAGTGCTCCAACTACGAAGGTGACAGCAGCTGCCTGGTTGTATGCAGGAAACATGGCTACGAGGGCGATATTTGCCTTTATGAATATGAGAAGCACCTTAGTCAGCTGTTGCTGTGATGTGAAGGTGTTACAATTCCTGTGCCCCCTCAAAACCGGTTATGAGAGGAAGGGGGCAATGGTATATAAAGACGTGAAACTCCCACCACTTTACCAATGTGGGACTATTCTCAACACTCGCCTGCTCGCAGAGCACCTCTCGATCGGAGGGAGGGAGAAGATCTCGATCGGAAGGAGAAAGAGGGTGTGACGGGACCACATAGAGGGGAGATAGAGTGAGGCCTAGCTCTGATACCATATTACGATTCTCGTGCCCGTTATGAGAGGAAGGGGATAACGGTATATAAAGACATGGAACTCCCACCCCTTTATCAATGTGGGACTATTCTCAATAGAAGGAATGGCTTCCAAGGTGGTCGAATGTTTCCATTTGTGTACTCGCCAAGAGTTGCCAAGTCAACTGGTGCTGTGATCGATATATTACTTGTTCGCTTGAAATGATACCAAATTTGGATCGATAACATCATAGACAGATGAACCTCTCTTTGGGTGTAGTCATACTTGATCGGACAAAAAAAACCTAAATAAATACGACACAAAACCTCTTTCTAAGCTAACTATAGCTAGGTTGATAGCATGACTGTAACATAAGAGGACTAAAATGGGCATTGCAACTATCCCCTGTGTGTTTTGTTTGTTTTGATGTTTTGTTTAAAAAGTGTCTGTTTTGATATATACTTTGCTTTTACAGTTATGTTTAATTGCTATTTTTATTTTTTAAAATTTATATTAGAATTGACTTAGGTGTTTTGTGGGCCTAAGTAGTACAATCCTACGGGAAAGTTGGTTCTCATTTTGGGAAAAACCTCAAGGCCCATTATTCTCGGGGCCAAATTTTTTTTTTGGGAGGGGGGGGGGGGGGTTCGAGTGTATGTTTGTTGCTGGCTTGGTTTGATATATTTGCTTCTGGTCCAATTATAGTAAGCGACGTTAGCAATCTAAAGATGTGCAAAAATGCAATCGTCGTGGCCGTCCCAAAGTTGACAAAATTCTTGAAGGTCCTATTTAAGATTTTAAAAATTATTAAAAAAAAATCTCTATACATGGCGGTTTTAAAATTTTAAATTTTGGAGGTTTTGGGTCCACCACTGATGCCACCTGTCTGGCATTATGGCCAAATAGTATGGAGGCAACGACCGTAAGGTGTCCCAGCTCCTAGCCTCGGAAAAGACAAAAGCAACGGTCCTACTGCTTTGCTCGGATCTGACACCACCTGATGAGTTTGACTCGGTCCCACACACCCATTTCTTGCCACAAAACTACAAGCTCTGCTTTGCGTTTCCAATCGAGCAGTTTTTTTTTTTTTTGTGTGTGTTTTCTGATGATTTAGAAATTCCATTTTAAAAATACTTTAAATTTAGTTTGAATCGTGCCATGCAATGATAGGTACAATCCGGAATTTTTGAATGCTAAGTGGGTGATCACCACCGCTTATCAGCTTCCATCTAATCGCACAATATAATCGGCCCATCAAGGTTAAAATGAGCTATGAGTTATAGAAGAAAAAAGTGAGCTACAATCGAAAATGTCATCCTATAAGTTTTAGAATTTATTAGAATTTCATAGATGAAGTTGCAAGAGTCTAGAGAGTTACGATGCAAGATCTACATGATTCACAACCCAAAGCTTGGACAAAGTCACGAACATGCGTTCCACAACGTTACTTAGCCAGGTTACCTAATTGGATTATGAACCCTAAGTGGCATCTTCTAGATACTCACTAGTGGGTGAATTCTAGTTGGACTAAGATTCACTAGATGAGTCCACCCCGGTGGACCCCATCACTTAGAATGTGGACTAAAAACTCAATGAGGTGCAATCATAAAGGTGAGGATGAGGATATCACACCTCTAAGATATAATTGAGGGTATCATAGTGGACTAAAATGACTTTCCTAATTTTTAGGAGATGACTTAAAATGTCTAAATCTATATAACAAGGGACGTCGGTTTTGTGTTGACTAGACAAAACATAACAAAAAAGCTGACTAGGACAAGCTGACTGGACAAAAAATGAACCGAATAGATCTAACCATTCGTTCAAAAATCAACCCACGATCTCTCCTCGGTTTCAAATCCCAACCCATTTAAACTGCACTAAACCCCTAAAATCCCGACCCATTGAAACTGTACTAAACCTGACCGTTTATCCCGTGATCGTTGTTCGTATTAACGGCTATAAACCCGCCTACTGAAATTTCGGCCACCCCAAACCATCGGATCGATCTCAAGGAATCCGTTTGAACAGAGACAACTGTGATTGATCGATTATAAGGGGAGGGGGAGTTGGTCGTGCCGATGGCCCCCGCTTTGTGCCAATCGGTACGGGCAAGAAAATGGGTGTCCCTATGAATGCCAATGTTGTCGTCGAAAGTGTTTTGTTGCCGAAGACTTTCAGGTGTGTTGCCGCCGAAGGTGGCCCGCTGTAGTGTTGACAGGTGTGTTGCTGCCGAAGACGGCTCGCTGAAGTGCCAACAGGCACGAGCATTCATTCAAAAATCAATGCACGATCTCTATTTCCCCATCAACCAACTCCCTCCCCTTGGTTTCAAATCCCGACCCATTTAAACTGCACTAAACCTGATCATTCATCCCGTGATTGTTGTTCGCATCAACGGCTATAAACCCGCCTGCTGAAATTTTTGATGTCCCTATGAATGTTGGTGTTGTCGTTGAAAGTGTTTTATTACCGAAGGCGTTCAGGTGTGTTGTCGCCGAAGATGGTCCGCTGCAGTGCTGACAGATGTGTTACTGCCGAAGACGGCCTGCTGCAGTGCCGACGGATGTGTTACTGCCGAAGGCGGCCTGCTGCAGTGCCAACAGGCACGGGCATGCACTAGTTGGATAACATAACATCTCTCTTAGATTTATTAATCCTATACTAAGAAGATGATCCCTATTATTTAGAAAATTATCCTAGGTGTCCATAGTGGATAATGTTTTCTCTCTAATTATGGATAAGAGTCCTAGTTGTACTATGAATCAGTCTATCGATAATATATGATTAATTAACATAATTAATAAATAATATTATCGATGGTGACAAAGTTACCGTCGGTATATATAATATTATTACCGACAGTAAAACAAATACCTGTCGATATAACATACACAAATACCGATGGATATAAATATACGTACTATCGGTAAATATATAATTATTACTGACGACTATTTTATACAATCAGTAATAGTTATTTATTTACTATTAAATAAATTTCACGTTACAAACGAATTATATAAAGTCTTTCGGTAAAAAAGCTTTAATTGTTTTTAAAAAACATGCTAAAAATTATTTAATTTTTGACATTTTATACACATTATAATATCACAATCACACAATCATAGATAATTATAATACACTAAAAAAACATCTAAAAAATGGCACCCGACCACAGATAATTAAATACACTGAACATATATCACAATATTAATATTTTTTTCCAAAATACATTATGAAAGTACTACAAAATACATTACACAAGCAAAAAGTGCCATAGTTGCTTGTCCTTAACCCCTCACACTGTCGTCTCGGCACCATCGCTGGTGCTGCTCATCCCCTAATGCCGCACCTCCTGCAATTAACAAAATATATTTGTTACAAAAATAATTTTATTATCGATAATTAATATAAAAAGATATTAAAAATATTAAATTGTTAATTGATAAAAATAGTTTTGACATCTGTGACGTTGGTTTTTCAGTATACCGTTAGTTTCAACAAGTTACTTTGGCACCGAGCGAGATGCCCGTGTCGGTTTTCATGACTTTTAGTAGCTATTTTATGATTTTGCTTTCTGATGGATAAATTCAAAGTCTAAGTATTGAAAATCTTAAGTTTAACTCTAATTCTTAAACATGTACTACGATTTGTATACCATCAGTTTCGATAAGTTAATTTGGCCCCTCGCGACATACCCGTGCCTGTTTTCAAGACTTTTAGCAGCTATTTTACTATTTCACGCTCTGATGGACAAATTCTGAGTTCAAGTGTTAAAAAATCATAAGTTTTACACTAATATTCAAACTTGTACTCTGATTTGTATGATGTCAATTTCAACAAGTTAATTTAACCCCGAGCAAGGTGCTCATACTAATTTTCAAGACTTTTAGTAGCTATTTTACAATTTCGCTCTCTAATGGACAAATTCCGAGTCTAACTGTTGAAAAATATTAAGTTTTGCTCTAATTTTTAAACCTGTACTATGATTTGTGTGTCATCAGTTTCAAAAAGTTAATTTGGCCCCTAGTGATGTGCTCATGCCTATTTTTAGGACTCTTAGTAGCTATTTTACGATTTTATCCTCTAATGGATAAATTTTGAGTTTAAGTGTTAAAAAATCTTTGATTTTACTCTAATATTCAAACATGTACTTAGATTTGTATACCGTCAATTTCAATAAGTTAATTTGACCCCGATCAAGATTCCCGTGCCAGTTTTTAAGACTTTTAGTAGCTATTTTATGATTTCGCTCTTCTATGGACAAATTCTGAGTCTAAGTGTTGAAAAATCTTAAGTTTTACTCTAATTTTTAAATATGTACTATGATATATGTGCTGTCAGTTTCAACAAGTTAATTTGGCCCCTAGTGACATGCTCTTGACTATTTTATGGACTTTTAATAGCTATTTTATGATTTTATCCTTTGATGGACAAATTTCGTGTCTAAGTGTTAAAAAATCTTAAATTTTACTCTAATATTCAAACTTGTAGTCAGATTTGTATGTCGTCAATTTCAACAAGTTAATTTGGTCCCAAGCAAAGTGTTCGTGCTAGTTTTTAGGACTTTTAGTAGTTATTTTATTATTTTTCTCTCCGATGGATAATTCTGAGTCTAAGTATTGAAAAATCTTAAGTTTTATTCTAATTTTCAAATCTGTACTACGATTTATGTGTTGTTAGTTTTTTTTAATCAGTTAATTTGGCCCTTAGTGATGTGCCCATGCCTGTTCTCAGGACTTTTAGAAGCTATTTTATTATTTCACCATCTTATAGACAAAGTCCGAGTTTAAGTGTTAAAAAATCTTAAATTTTACTCTAATATTCAAACTTGTACTTAGATTTGTATGCCATTAGTTTCGACAAGTTAACTTGGCCCTGAGCAAGATGTCCATGCCAATTTTTAGGATTTTTAGTTGATATTTTATGATTTTGCTCTTCGATGAACAAATTCCAAGTCTAAGTGTTGAAAAATCTTAAGTTTTACTATAATTTTTAAACTTGTACTCCGGTGCCATCAGTTTGACAAATTAATTTGGCCCCGAACAATGTCCCTGTGCTTGTTTTTAGAACTTTTAGTAGCTATTTTATGATAATCCCTCCGATATATTTTGATTTGTCTTTTCAGATTTTGGACTTGGTATAGATTCGATCGGATCGTTATCGGATCGCATCTGATAATTCGTACTTGTATGATTTTTTATATTTCGGACTTACGAACAAGTATTTAATAGATATTTTTAGATTTTGTCATTCGATTGACTAATTTTGAATTTATTAATTTGAAAATCATAAGTTTTCATCTTTTGAACTTGGTTTGGATTCGATTGGATCGCATCTAATAATTCATACTTGTATGTTTTTTCATATTTCATATTTACTTTTAGTATTTTGGTTTTTATTTCTAGATTTTGGACTTGGTTTAATTTGGATTCGATCGGATCATTTTAGATGAATAATTTTAGTAAGATGCATAATTCATATTAATATTACAAAGTTTAGTAAGTACCTGATTATGAGCCACCGTTGAACCGATCCATGAACTCCTCAAGATGACGCTCCAATACCCAGTGAGCTTCTTTTTCCACCTCAACCCTGTGCTCGAGGGCATGCCTCTCCTCGCACTCCATGTCTAGTGCAGACGCAGCGACGAGATCACCCCGGTCTGGGTGTCCCGGGCCCTTGAGCCCATACCCTCTCGTCCAAAGTAGAAGGAGGGCGTGACTTCAAGGCTTGTACAAAGGACATGACTATGTGTGGGTACTCTGAGCATAGTATCCATTACCGAGTCGAAAAATACCAAGCTGGAGGAGGAGCCATTGCCTGACTAGGTCACCATAAACCTCATTCTATCCTATATGAAAATACCTAACATTTTGTTTATCAATAATGATATTCAATTATATTGATGGCATACATATATCATTATTAAAAGTAACTTAATTACTTACGACTTGCGAGGTAACTCTGTCGTCCACAAATGCTTCGTCGGTACGCTACCTCCTAGAGGTCTTAAAAAGGTCAATACGATTAGGCTCGTGACCCAAAGATTGCATTTGTTTTTTAGCATATAAAAAAAAGATGAGCAAACACAAGATTTATTATATTTTAAAGAATGAAATATTTGTATTATTTATCAGCTGTGGGAAAGCTAGGGCAATGAAGTCCTCCCCATCATAGGAGCAGGTGTTATCGAGACATTCATATTATGCTTGCCTCAAGAAGAACTCGCTTACATTAACCGATTAATTTTTCAAACACCAATACATAGTTCTAGAATAAAATTAAAACAAGTATGAATAAAAATAAAAATCAAATTTGAAACTGAGGGGTGGCCTTGTGAGCGACAACAAATTGAAGAACGTGTAGCAGAGGCTCATCTCTCGTCTCGGTCGCAGCCTGTAACACATCGGTCGGCTTGCCGACCAAGTAACCATAGAGCATATATAAATCGTGACGGTAATCCCTGTACAACTCACCCATTATCTTTCACATGTCCTTCCAGTGGGTGACGGTTTCCATGTTCTCACATTCAAACTTTTCCTGTAAAATTAATTTAGAAACAAGTAATTTTATCGATTCAATTTAGAAAGAATTTATATTATTCTGAAATTTTTTAATATAACTAATATATCAAAAAAATCTGATACATCCTCTCCTTATAGGATGCATCAATGTCCTTTCACCCTCTTATCCCTATATTAGATGCCCTCTCCTTTCGTGATATCATATCAGCCTATGTGGCGGCGTCTGAAGCGTGCTTGCTCATAAGATCCTGCAGCTCCACTGTACGGGAAGCTTATCGTGTTAGCTCGCCAAGAGCCAGGACTTCGTCACGCCATGGTCGCCTACATACCTGACGATGGTTGACCCTGCTAAAAAAGTATACATCAGTTCTGATAATTGTTACAAGATGTTTAAAACATTAGATCTAAGCATTACCTGTGGACGCAGGTACTATAGCCAGGTATTGGATGCTCAAAGCTACAGAGGCTGCGACCTCGGGAGCTGGTGTGAAAAGAGGAACGACACTCAAAGATCTGGAGGGCTCAACCTTGGACCCTGGGGTTACAGCCAAAGCGCTCCGAGCTGGTCCACCCCTGCCTCTACGAACCCTCGACCGTGATGCCATTTGAAAACAATAATATATTTTTTTATACGAAACAATGTGATATAAATTTTGAAGTATTCAGATTTATACATATGAACATTTTTTTAAATATTTAGACGTATTCAAATATACATGTGAAACAATCTTAATATATTTCAAAGCAGTTAGAGTTAGGATTAGGGTCAGGGTTTAGGGTTAGAGTTAGGGTTTAGGGTAGGATTATGGTTAACCCTAACCTAACCTTAATCTTAATCCTAACCCTCAAAACCCTAACCCTAATCCTAACTCTAACCCTAACCATAGACCTAAACCTAAATCTAACCCTAACCACTAAGCCTAAAGTCACAAAGGTCTCCGAATTTATCAAAAAATCTTTGAATATTCACATATTAATAAGGACTTCGGAATGATAATCTCGGTAATAGTTTTGGTACATATAGTATTTTACTTTTTCGAGTGGAATTAATGGACTTCATAATGATTATTACTTTGTCCGTTTCTATGCCAACCGAAACACTGAACCATCGAATTACATTGGAAATAGTAATTGATGGAATTTCCCTCTTCTGTATAAGGTTTAAGCAGAACAATAGTTGTTATACAAAGTACATTGGAAATAGTAATTCACAAGATTACCCTCTTCTCTGAGTTAGTGGTTAGGGTTAGGCTTAGGGTTTCATGTTAGGTTTAGGTTAAGGTCAGGGTTTACGATTAGGGTTAGGTTTAGGGCTTAGGGTTAGGGTTAGGGTCAGGGTTAAAGTGATGGTTTAGGGTTGGGTTAGGGTTAACCCTAAACCTAACACTTATCTTAATCCGTTACTTAATCATAGCCCTAACACTAATGCTAACCCTAACCATAAACTTAAACCTAAATCTAACCCTAATCCTAATCCTAAACACTAATCATAATTCTAATCATATCACTTCGTCCGTTGCTAATCAAAACACTGAACCATCAAATTACATTGGAAATTGAAATTGACAAGATTACCCTATTCTGGATTAGGTTTAAGTGGAACAACCTTATGGATGTATATTGGAAATAGTAACGGACATGATTACCCTCTTCTCTGAATTAGGATTAGTATTAGGATTAGGTTTAGTTTAGGGTTAGGGTTAGGTTTAGAGTTAGGGTTTAGGGTAGGGTTAGGGTTAGGGTTAGGGTTAGAGTTAGGGTATAGTATAGGGTTAGGGTTAGATCTAAAGTTAACCCTAAACCTAAACCTTAACCCTAACCCTAATCCTAATCCTAATCCCAACCTTAATCATAACCCAAACTGTGACGACCAAGATCCAATAGGCCAAGAGCCAAGAGCCAAGACTTCTGAGGCTGTGATACCAAGATGGATAAGGTGTGGTGAGGTGAGGTGTACAAGGCCACGAGTTAGCCCCATATCGCCTAGAGAGGAGATCCTAATATACCTATATAATTTCCCCTCCCAAACATAAAAGACGCGTTTTAAAACCGTGCACCGCTACGGATTTCATAAGAACTCTGTAGTTAATCGTGCTCGAGCAAAAGCAGTACTAGGATGGGTGACCTCCTGGGAAGTTCTCGTGCGGGCACAGGCAAATCGGACAAAATCTTGTGTGTTTGAGGCGGATGTTACAAAATGGTATCAGAGTCGGTTCTCCTCGCAATGGGGGGGGTCTAACCCTACACGAGGATGTGTAGCCCTAAGGGGGGTGGATTATGACGACCAAGATCCAATAGGCCAAGAACCAAGACTCCTGAGGCTGTGATGCCAATATGGATGAGGTGAGGTTGAGGTATACAAGGCTACGAGTTAGCCCCACATCGCCTGGAAAGAAGAAGATCATGATCTACTTATATAATTTTTCCTCCCAAATATAAAAGACGCGTTTTAAAATCGTGCGCCACTATGGATTTCGTAAGAACTCCATAGTTAATCGTGTTCGAGCAAGAAGAGTACTAGGATGGGTGACCTCCTGGGAAGTTCCCGTGCGAGCATAGGCAAAGCGGACAAAATCTTATGTGTTTGGGGTGGATGTTACAAAATTGATTGGATCATATCCGATAATTCGGACTTGAATATTTTTTTGTATTTTGGACTTGCGAGCAGGTTTTTAGTAGATATTTTAAGATTTTACCCTCTGATTGACTAATTTAGAGTCTAAATGTTAGAAAATCATATGGTAGATTATTTCGGATTTTGAAGTTGGTTTGGATTGATTGCATACAATAATTCAGATTTGGATATTTTTTTTGTATTTCGGACTTCCGAGCAAGTTCGAAGTAGATATTTTAAGATTTTACCCTCTGATTGACTAATTTAGAGTTTAAGTATTGGAAAATCATAAGTTAGCGTGTTTCGGATTTTGAAGTTGGTTTGGATTCAATCGGATTATTATCGGATCGCATCCGATAATTCAGGCTTGATTATTTTTTCGTATTTCGGACTTATGAGCAAGTATTTAGTAGATATTTTAAGATTTTACTCTCAGATTGACAAATTTAGAGTCTAAGCGTTGGAAAATCATAAATTAGCATGTTTCGGATTATGAAGTTGGTTTGGATTCGATCGGATCATTATCGGATCGTATCCGATAATTCGGACTTAGATATTTTTTTTGTATTTTAAACTTACTAGCAAGTTTTTCATAGATATTTTAAGATTTTACCCTCCGATTAACTAATTTAGAGTTTAAGTGTTGGGAAAATCAAAAGTTGGCATGTTTCGAATTTTGAAGTTGGTTTGGATTCGATCGGTTCGTAATCGGTTCATAATCGGATTGTATCCGATAATTCGGATTTGGATGTTTTTTTATATTTCGGACTTCCGAGCAAGTCCGAAGTAGATATTTGAAGGTTTTACTCTCATATTGACTAATTTAGAGTCTAAGCGTTGAAAAATCATAAGTTAGTGTGTTTCATATTTTGAAGTTGGTTTGGATTCGATCGGATCATAATCGGATCACATCCGATAATTCGGACTTGGATGTTTTTTTATATTTCAGACTTGCGAGCAAGTTTTAAGTAGATATTTGAAGATTTTACCCTCCGATTGACTGATTGAGAGTCTAAGTATTTGAAAATCATAAATTAGCTTGTTTCGGATTTTGAACTTGGTTTGGATTCGATCGAATCATTATCGGATCGTATCCGATAATTCGGACTTGGATGTTTTTACTATTTCGGGCTTGCGAGTAAGTTTTAAGTAAATATTGAAAGATTTTACCCTCCGATTAAATAATTTAGAGTCCAAGCGTTGGAAATTCATAAGTTAGCATGTTTCGGATTTTGAACTTGGTTTGGATTCGATCAGATCGTTATCGAATCGCATCTGATAATTCGAACTTGTATGCTTTTTTGTATTTCGGACTTGCGAGCAAGTTTTAAGTAGATATTTGAAGATTTTACTCTCCGATTGACTAATTTAGAGTCTAAGCGTTGAAAAATCATAAGTTAACGTGTTTCAGATTTTAAAATTGATTTGGATTCGATCAGATCATAATCGGATCACATCCGATAATTCGAACTTGGATGTTTTTTTTCATATTTTGGACTTGCGATCAAGTTTTTCATAGATATTTTAAGATTTTACCCTTTGATTGACTAATTTAGAGTCTAAGCATTATAAAAATATACTTGTATTAATTTTAGTAAAATATATACTTTCTATTAATATTATAAAGATTAATAAGTACCTGATCATGAGCCACCGCTAGCCCGGCTCATGAACTCATAAAGCGTTTGCTCCAGTACTTTGCGAGCTTCTCTTTCCTCCTCAATTCGCCGCTCGAGGGACTGCCTTTCCTCGTGCTCTGCCTCAACCCTGTGCTCGAGGGCCTGCCTCTGCTCACACTCTATATCTAGCGCAGACTGCAACTGAGTGATAACCCCTGGTCTGGGTGTCCTGTGCCCTCGAGCGCATACCTTCTCGTCCAAAGTAGGAGGATTACGTAACTCTAAGGCCCGTACAGAGGACGCGGCCATACATGATAGGTCTGAGCACAATATCCATCGTCGAGTCGATAGATACTGAGTTAGAGGAGGAGCCAGCCTCGCCCGACGGGGTCACCATAAGTCTCATTTTTTCCTATATGAAAATAACCAATGATATTCAATGATATTTGATGGCATATGTACGAATGTATTAACAGTAACTTAATTACTTATGACTTATGAGGCAACTCTATTGTCCAGAAATGCTCTGTCGGTACGCCGCCTCCTAGAGTCCTCAAAAAGATCAATCCAATTAGGCTCGTGGCCCAAGGACTGCGTCTATTTTTTGGCATATAAAATAAATTAATGAGCGAACATAAGATTTATAGAGTTTTAAATAATGAAATATTTGTATCATTTACTAACTGATGGGCAAGCTGGGGCATGGAGGTCCCCCCCCTCACTGGAGCAGGTGTCATCGAGGCATTTCTATTCTGCCTGCCTCTAGCAGAACTCGTCTGTGTCAATCAATTAAACTTTCAAATATCAATACAAATTTTGACTATAACATTAAAACAAGTACGGATTAACAAAATAATAATCATACCTAAAACTGAGGGGTGACCCAATGAGAGACCAAAGACTGTAGAACGTGTAGCGGAGGTGCGCCTCTCATCTCAGCCATAATCTGTAACGCATCGGTCGGCTTGCCGACCAAGTAACCGTAGAGCTGGTAGAGCTCGTGATGGTAATCTCTATACCACTCACCATAATCTTCTATAAGTACTCCCGGTGGCTATTGGTTTCTATGTTCTCCCATTTAAATTTCTCTTGTAAAATCAAGTTAGAAACAAGTAATTTTATCATTTCAAATTAGAAATAAGTGATATTATTCTAAAATACTTTAATGAAACTAACGTACCAAAAAGACTTGATATATTCTCTCTTTATAGGATGCATCGATGTTCTTCGGCCACCCCTTCATCCCCATAATAGAGGCGTTCCTCTCCTCCTGTACTATCATGCCGACCCACGTGGTGGTGTCCGAAGCGTGCTCGCCCACAAAAGATGTGCCGCTCCAATGTAGGGAAAGCGGGTCGTGTAAGCTTGACAAGCATCGGGCTATCGTCACGTCCCGATCGCCTATGTGCCTAGCGATCCTCGACCCTGCAAATAAAATATACATCAGTACTGAACAAGTATTTACAACATGTTTAAAACTTTACATCTAAGTATTACCTATGGATGCAGATACTGTAGCCGGGTATTGAACGCTACTCGAAGCTCCGGTAAATGCGACCTCAGGAGCTGGTGTAGAGAGAGGAACAATACTCGCAGATCCAAAGGGTTCGACCTCGGACCCTGGGGTGGCAGCCGGAGCGGTCCGAGCTGGCCCACCCCTGCCTCTACGAGCCCTCGACCATGATACCATATGAAAGCAATAATATTTTTTCATACAAAATAATATAATATAAATATGAAACAATTTGATTTACATATAAAACAGTATGAAACAATATGATATACATATAAAACAATATGATTTATACATGAAATAATTTAATTTATATATAAAATAGTAAGATATTTATTTTCTAACAGTTCAATTTATATATGAAACAGTCTGGTTTATATATGAAACAGTCCAATTTATATATAAAACAGTAAAATATTCATTTTATATGTCATCTCTGTCACTCTCATCGCATTCCTCTTCTATCATTTGATTTTCATTCGCAGCCTAATTTATATTGTCGACCTTTTCATTTTCATCGTATACTGCATCGACAATGATTATCTTATCATTCTAGTATACATCCAAATCATCATCGATGATCCCCACATCTTTATCTCCCATGTTATAAAAATATCTGAGTGGTGACTTGACTACAATTTGCCAATCTAGAGAGATATTATCTGGTGCGTAAAATATGTGCTCCGCTTGAGAGACAAGAATGAATGGATCTTGATATTGAATATTCAATCTCTTACCGGTGTTGACACTGATAAAACCATATTTATCGACATTATAACTAGTATCGCGATTATTAATATCATACCAATCATATTTGAATAATACAATCCAATTTTGACCAAGGAATATAATCTCGAGAATCTTATTGAGGATGCCATAGAAGTCGATATTTTTTAATTCTTATTACCCACTATTGAAAACAACCCCACTATTTTGTATTTTTCATAATTTTTTACTATCTTTTATCTGAAATCTACAACCGTTCACGATATAACTATCAAATGATACCGCCTTTTATAAAAGGCCATAAGATAAGCATCAAAGATCCTCATTCATCAATGAATTGTGGCTGTCGTGCAGCTCTTGTGCTTATAATAATCATATGACATTCATGATATGAACACATAATGGATGTTCGGTAATTATTGTCAATAAAATTCAGTCATTATATGAACACTTACGTGTTTCTCAAACCACGATGGGAATTCACGATCATGAAATTATGGCGTATTTCGAGTACCCCGATTATTAATGATGACTTTATGCTTCCTGTATTGTAGGTTATGAATTAGATTATAATTAGCACATATATTTAATCAATGAACTGAAAGAATGAGTAAATGATCATAAAATATTTACTCAATGAATGACTATCTTTATCATATTGGCGTAATACATACATATGTGTCTGTTGAATCTCATCTATAGATAGTCGATAGATTTTGCCTCTTCTTAAAGGTTTATCCATTTTGATAAATATAGACGGACCCCCATCGAAGTTTACTGGACCACTGTCATAGTTCCGCTCAAGTTGATTGAATCTCGTGTCTATACTATATAGGTATCTTGAGCAGAACGTTAGACATTCTTCTGCTATGTATTCTTCAGTAATTGATCCCTCCGGACGACTCTTATTATGAATATATGATTTCAATATTCGTAAGTACCTAATTTGAGAAGAAAATTTATAAATAAATACATCAAAGAATGATTAAATATATTAAAAAATAAGACAGTTACCTCTCGATAAAATACATCCAACGGTAATGAACTAGGTTGCCGAGTTTGGCCTCTTTTGTCAAGTGAACGGTCAAATGCACCATGACAAGAAAGAAGAAAGGTGGAAATATTATTTCTAGCTTACATAATGTGATTATAATATCCTTCTCCATCTGATCAAGTTGGTCCAGTTTAAGTACCTTCGAGCACAACTGCTTGAAAAAAGTGATGAGCTCAATTAACGGACCAAACACTTATTTGGCTAAATTCCAATGTATAGTAAGGGATAACAATCGCTGCATAAGAACATAACAATCGTAGCTCTTTAATCCAGAAAATTTCTGACCGTTCTCTTCTTTTTGCCTTTTCCAAGTGTTACCGCATCGAGCTGTTCTAATTCACACAAGACTTCTACCCCCGAAAGCTGCTTCGGAGCCTTTGCAAGTTCCTTCTTGTCGTTGAACGCTCTTTTGTTCTGTCTCAACTTATGGTTGTCAAGAAGAAACCTTGATGGCCCATATAACATAACTTGCCTTCGTTCTTTAACTGTACTGAATCTGTCTCCTTATTGCAAGTAGGGCACGTCAATTTTCCTTTAGTACTCCACCTGAATAAGTTGGCATATGCAGGAAAATCGTATCGGCCCCAACTTTCCACAACTCGTTCAACTCCTCAATCAACGACTGCTAGTAAACGTCAATATCATTACCAAGTGACCTGGGTCTGGGAATAAGCAAGGATAGCATTGTGTATGACTTCTTTAAGCATATCTAGGGAGAGAAATTGTATAGAACTAGGACAACTGGCCAAATTCTATACAACACACTCATATTCCCAAAGGGGTTGAAGCCATCGCTAGCAAGCCCTAACCTGACGTTGCAAACTTCATTTGCGAATTCACGATAGGTCTGGTCAAAATCTTTCCACGTCAGAGAGTCGGCCGGATGTCTCATAGCCCCGTCATCTGTACGTTCTTGTGTATGCCACCTCATGTACTTAGTAGTCTTTGATGACATAAACAACCTCTGAAGCCTGTTCCTAAACGGGAAGTATAGGAGAACTTTTGCATATATATTTTTCTTCCTTTGGTTGGTACTAGCTAGACTCGGCATCTGTCTCTTTATATCTCATTACTTTGCATATGTGGCATGACCATGCATGTTCATACTCCTTCCGGTACAACATACAATCGTTCACGCATGCATTAATTTTATTATAACCAAGCCCGAGATCTTTAATTGTCTTCTTCGCCTAGTAGAATGATTTCGATATTGTCTCACCCATAGGAAAAACCTCTTACTACCAACACATTAAATGACCTATTACTCCAACCATTGAGGCACTTCAAATGAAGAATCTTTATAGTAAAAGAGAGTTTTGAAAACTTCTCACACCCCGGATATAGAGGTTGCTTAGTTTCCTTAAGCAATATGTAGAACTTGTCACTTTAATATTGGGCTGATCACCTGACGGTGTTTCTGTGCCTACTCCACCTTGCAAATCATGTATCATACCATGCATGTCATCGCCATTGTCCATATTAATATTACCAGTATCGATCACTGTGTTCGTATTTTTACCATGAGCTGCCAAGGGGATTGCATCTAGTTCCTCACCGTGCGAGAACCAACGAGTATAGCTAATATCAATGTCACGTATTATTAGATCAACCTCACATTTCTCTAGAACCTTCTTAATCACCATTCCACAGTTTATACAGGGACACACAATTTTTTCATCAAGCGGTGCAAGACGGTCAAATGCAAAATCCAGAAATTTTCTGACTCCTCTGTACTCTTGGCTCATCTGATTTGAATTACACATCCAACTCTTATCAATCAAAGACATATTCGTCTATCTGACCGCATAACACTTGCAATAATTTTAAACCATGTCTATCAGACTCTACCCCCAACGTAAACCTAATCTAAACCCTAAACCTAACCCTAACTCTAATCAATTCCCCCTTTCATCCTTAGATTCTGACTGAATTGATGAATTTGGATTGAACTCTGAATATTTCTTTCTGAAAATTCTTTTGTTTTTGTTTAAATACTGTATGAGGAGTTCTAAGTCAAGATGCTATCTTGGTAGTGAGCAACTCCTTTTGGGGTATTTGTCGAATGATCACAGATTGTAAGCTCACAAATTGGATAAGAAGTGGTTTCAGTACAAGGCTTTTAAAGATGAGCTTTTAGTGAACCCCGTAAGTCTCCTCCATCATTGTAGTAGGTTATTTGTAATAAACCTAATATTTTGCATTAAAGAATATGTGAAATCTCTAGCTATGTCAACAATGTAGACATGGAACGAAATCAAACCCATGTATGAAACAAAATAAAACTACAAGGGGTTAGGTGTTTTTGACCTAAACTTCAGGGGGCAAAGTGTAATTTATCCAACATAAAATTACAGTTTGCCACCCTGAAGTTTAGCTCAAAAACACTTTACCCCCCTATAGTCTAAAAACTACAGTTTGCCCCTATTCAATTCAGTTTTGATCAGATAAAAATTACCAAATTAGGAAATTAGGTGTTTTTGAGCTAAACTTTAAGGGGCAAAGTGTAATTTATCCAACAAAAACTGGGTAAATTATCTAAGTGTATATTCGTCGGCATTAATTGTATTTATGCCGACGATAATTATTGTGTCTTGCGGCTAATATTGCAAAATTATGGTGTCTTGCAGCTAATATTGCAAAATTATGGTATCTTGCGGCTAATATTGCAAAATAGTTAAGGATCTATACCTAACTTGCCATATGGGGAAGTTTGACATAAGTCCTTTTTGAGAGATGACTTTTACTTGCAGGACACGTTAATTTCAAAATATAGCTCAAGCCTCTCATGACGAATGTATACTCTTTCTGAATACAAATGTGTGCTCTTTCTTAAAAGAATATATACTCTTTTTGAAGATGAATATATACTATTTATGGAGACAAATGTGTAATCGAGTTGAGCTTGTTCATTTATTAAACGAGCCTATATTTGAGCTTGTTCATTTATTAAACGAGCCTATATTTCAGGCTTGGGCTCGGCTTGTTTAATAGTCGAGCTGAGCTGAGCCGAGCTTTGGTCGGCTTGAGCTTGTTCACGAGCCTAAACTTCATACTAGACTATGCTCAATTAGTGACTAAACGGTCCCTTATCGAGCTTGTTCACGAGCCTAAACTTCATACTAGGCTATATGTTAGGCTTATTCAAGCCATTTATGAGCCTATTCACGAGCCCTTTATGAGCCTATCGAGCTTGTTCACGAGCTTTGCTCACAAGCCCTAAACAAGCATGTTCGCGAGCCCAAACGAGCCGAGCTTTGGTCTGTTTAAGCTTGGATCGTTTATTAAACAAGCCTAAACCGAGCTTTGGTCGACTTGAGCTTGTTCACGAGCCTATTCACGAGCCTAAACTTCAGACTAGGCTATGCTCAATTAGTTATTGAACAGTCCCTTATCAAGCTTGTTCACGAGCCTAAACTTCATACTAGGCTATATGTTAGGTTTATTCAAGTCATTTATGAGCCTATTCACAAGCCCTTTATGAGCCTATCGAGCTTGTTCACGAGCTTTGCTCACAAGCCATGTTCGTGAACCCAAACGAGCCGAGCTTTGGTCTACTTGAGCTTGGCTCGTTTATTAAACAAGCCTAAACTCTAGGATTGGGCATGGCTTGACTAGTAACCGAACAAACTCGAACGAGTTTTTATCGAGCCGAGCCGTGAGCTGCTCACTAACAGCTTGGTTCGTTTGCAGGCATACCTAACCCTAAACCTAATTACTGAAAATGTAACATTCCAAAAAATTCCCATAATTCCGAATCGAAATTGGATTTTAAAATTTTGAAATTTCGGAATCAGAATTAGAATAACATATGGGATTCCAAAAATTTTTGGCAATTTTCCGAACACCTCTATTCCAATACGATCCATCCGAAAATCAGCCCTAGATAAAATGATAAAATTAAAAATTAAGTAGTTGACAAAATGGGTATTGTGCTAGCATTTCAAACTTTAGGGTGCGATTTGGAACAAAATAGTTGACAAAAGGGGTATTGTGCTAACATTTCAAATTTTAGGGTGCGAATTGGAACAAAATAAGGAGGAGGAGGAGGAGGAGGATGAGAGGAGGAAGAGAAGGAGGAAGAGGAGGAGGAGACTCACCAGAGGTAGCCGGAGGGGGAGTCAGAGGTGCGTGGGGGGGGGGGGGATCGAAATCGGGGAGGAGAGGGGGGAAATCACAGCATATAGGGCTGGGATAGGGTTAAGCTATTTTATAAGTGGATTTTTACCGATAGAAGTCAAATATTCCGTCGGTAAAGGTATATTCAATATCGACATAAATTATATATACTGTTTTTTATTACCGACATGTATATATATTACCGTCGGTAATATATATATTTTACCGACGGAATATATTATGTCCGTCGGTAAAGATATTATGCCGACGGACTTTATTTTACTGTAGGTAATTAAAATAAAAAAAATAATTAAAAAATTAAAGTTATTATACCGATGGGTATTATTCTTACCGTCGGTAAAAATCATATTATTACCGACGGTATTAAAATATTCCGTCGGCAAAAATACATCTTTTTTGTAGTGTGTGCTCCATCCTCTCAAGAAAAACCGATTGCTAACAATATGTATAGCACTTAGCTCCAGAAATGTTAATTCCTAGATCCCCATGGAGACACTGCAGGTGAATTATCTCCTGGTGGTGGTGGCTATGGCCCTAAACTCTGCCTTGGTGAGAGACAACCTTCTGTGTCTTGTTGCACCATGAGATGAGAGAGTCTCCAAGAACAAACGTAGCTAGCAGTGGTCGAGCGGTGAGTAGTCAGATCTCCAGCCCAGTTAGCATAAAAATAGGCACATATGACCAGAGACGAAGTCAAAGCATGAAATAGTGACCAAGTGACGGTACTTCGAAGGTATCGAAGAATCTGCAAGAGGGCATCGTAGTGAGCAAAGCGAGGGGCCTTGAGGAACTAGCTGACAATGCTGACTGCATGGGCAATATTGAGCTTGGTGATGGAGAGGTAAACCAGCTAACCAACAATACTTCTGTACCGAGTAAGATTCGAAAGAGGCTCGTTGTTTGTAGGTCGGATCTTCACATGATGCCCGAGTTGAGTGTCGATAATGCGATCATCAAAAAGAGCAGCTCGTGAGGATGTCAACGATATACTTCTTCTAGGAGAGCAGAATCCCTCACTCGTCCTAAACAATCTCAAGGCCTAGAAAGAAATACAAATGACCAAGATCCTTCATCTGAAACTGGCTTTGGAGATGCTGCTGAAGCGAGCCTATGGCACCTGAGTCGCCACCTGTAAGGATCATATAATCCACATAAAGGAGAAGGATAGCCCAGCTCTATGATGAGGACCGCACAAACAGAGAGTGATCTCGAGAGCTCTGGATAAAACTGGTCTCTGTAACTACACCACGAAAGTGCTCAAACCAGGCTCAAGAAGCCTGTTTGAGCTTGTAGATGGCTCAACTGAGACGCAAACATGCTGACGAGAAGTGTTGAAACACGGAGGAGGATGCATGTAGACAACCTCAAAGAAATCACCATGAATAAATACATTCTTCACATGCATCTGAAGAACCGGTTAGCGTCGACCAGTAACGACCGCTAGAAGAGTCCAAATCGTGGTTATCTGCACCACGGGCGCGAATGTCTCCTCATAGTCGATCATGTGCTCCAGAGTCATACGGCTAGACTACTGTCGTAAGTTGGCCAGCCAAAAATCTCTGCTCCAACATGGTCCTAAAAGGCTCTTGATTGTTATGGGCCCCGAGGGGCCTCGTTGCATGTGACAACTGGCCACACCCTGCTAGACCATGGGCCCACAGCTCACGCAGTAGCGACGTCGAATCACGATGTTGGTAATGGTCGGCTTTGCCCCCTGGTTGACCGAACGGCCATGCCGCGATCGCAGCCACATAGGGCCCTCTTGCAGCCACGTGGGCAATGCATCATGAATCCTATAGAGAAGAACTAACCAACACAAAACATGTATATAAGCTGTGCTCACTGTGCAAGGTAGAAGAACAAGTAACTCTTTCTTTCTTTTTTTTCTTCCCCCCTTTGGGTGCCCACATGCAAGCCATGATAAGGGGACCGCGTCTGGGCTTTCACAGAACGAGAGATATCAGTGGAACACGATGCTCTCTGCTTTCCCACGTCTTTTCTAAAAGGAAAATACATCTGCCCGTGTCTTTCCAACTTAGCAACCCTCCAACCAAGAAAAATCCAACCAACGCTTTAACTTTCTAAGATTCTCATCTCGGGTCGAAGGTGAAAATTTTCTACGAGGGGGAATTAGGTTTCCTGCTCAGATCCCAACGCCATCACTGAAGATGATCTCGAATTAGATGTTGAACCCCAACTGCAACGTATTAATTCCTGTAACCGATCCTTGTTGCTTTATTCATTACTTATGTGACCCTGTCACGTGTGAATCGCACAGCATGTGATCATTTTCTATCTTCCGGACCACTTTATCCTTTTTCTTTCAGCTGCAGTTTTTTTTTTCCTCTTGCTTGTAACGTAAGTGATTTGCGTTGGTTATGTCCGGGTTTTTTCTGTAACGCAAGTGACTTGTGTTGGTTGCGTCCAACTTTTCATGTAATGCAAGTGATTTGTGTTGGGTGCGTCCACTTTTTCTTATAACGCAAGTGATTTGCGTTGGTTGTGTCCAGATTTTTCTGTAATGCAAGTGATTTGCATTGGTTGCGTCGAGTTTTTCCTGCAATGCAAGTGATTTGTATTGGTTCCATCCAATTTTTCTTGTAACGCAAGTGATTTGCATTGGTTGCATCCAGTTTTTTTTTGTAATGCAAGTGGTTTATATTGTACTAAAACCAATCTATATTCGATTCGATTAATCAATTATAGTTATTTTTTATATTCAATTCATATTTATTTGTTTTAATATGGATACTATTTTTAATATTTGATCCTTGCATGAAGCCAACTACAAGAAAAGACACGTGTGCAAAAATCACCAAGGCCAACCTCATGAGTGTGCTTAAGGAAAGAAGTGCTTCAGCATGAAATATTCCGAATTTTGACAAAAAATTATCAAAATATGTCATTTTTCATCCCAAATTGAAATTTTGGATGTTTCGACTCAAAATTACGGGTCAAAATAAAGATGGATAATCAAAATTAAACTAGAATGTGTGTGTATGTGTGTGCGAGCGAGCGAGCGAGAGAGAGAGAGAGAGAGCGAGAGAGAGAGAGAGAGAGAGAGAGAGAGAGAGAGAGAGAGAGAGAGAGAGAGAGAGAGAGAGAGAGAGAGAGAGAGAGAGAGAGAGAGAGAGAGAGAGAGAGAGAGAGAGAATGAGGGTAGGGTGAGAGGGAGAGGTCAGGGCTGTCCGGAGGCCGCGCAGCCCATTGACCAGACTGTCGGTGGCGCCTCATCGCCTGTCAGGGCCGTCGCCGATCTGTGGCGCTACACTATGAGTGAGAGAGAGTGTGTGTGAGGGAAAGGTGAGAGAGAGGTCGGGGGCCCTCCTATTCGGAGGCCATGCAACCTGCCGGCCAGACTGTCGGTGCCTCCTCGCCGCCTGTCCGTGGTGTTTCATCGTGTGTGTGTGTGTGTGTGTGTGTGTGTGAGAGAGAGAGAGAGAGAGAGAGAGAGAGAGAGAGAGAGAGAGAGAGAGAGAGAGAGAGGGGGAGAGGTCAGGGTCCGTCCGGCCGCCCGTCCTGTTCGGATGCCACGCTACCCGCTGGCCAGACTGTTGGAGACGCCTCGTCATGAGCTGCTAGAGAAAGAGAGGGTAGAGGGGGTCTGGGAAAGAGATGGGCTGGGAGGGTATTCTTGACCGAAATACTACTGGGGTCACAAAAGTAAAGCATAAAGTAACCGGGGTCAGTTTGAGCAATATGTGACAATTGGGGGTTATTTTGGGAAAAGTGCCCTCATGGAATTAGTAGCCTTGGTCAAGGATTTGAATAAATGCTACGACACATTTTTCTCTTGCTCTATAGTGGTTTCCAGAGCCTTCCAGCCATTGGGGTTAATAAGAATAGGGCATAACCTCAAAGGATCAGATAGGTTAAAGCCAAAACTGAATCCCAGTCCGATCGGTGAATCGCACTCAACCCCAAGTGGTATGCAAAGGAATGACTGTAATTCAGTTGTGGCTTCAACATATCTGATCATATGATGTTATAACCTCAGAGGATTTGCACCCTAAAAATAGGTGTGTCAGCTAGGTGAGTTGGTAAAAGTGGGCGGGGCTAATTAATAACTAACCCTCCCTCAAATGAGATGTTAGAGGGGTTCTCAAAAAAGAAAAAATAGTATCATTTCTCTCACTCTTGTGTCGAGTTTCGATCCTTAGCCAATCTTGTGTTGGTGCACTAATTGGTGATTGTGTTGGTGCACTAATTGGTGATGTACTGATCACTATGTTTGTCTTGATGTCATCTTTACTACCTTGGGTTAGACTTTGTTTGTTGTCTTTATTCTTGGTTTAGACATAGAATAATTGGTTTTACTCCTTATCATTTTAACTCCACTAATCTTATCACATACCTAGCCATCATATTTAGTGCTTCAAAAAAGTTAGGTTATATATATACGTATATAGTCCATAAAAAAGAGTAAGACCAAAAACAAAGATCTTCTATTCATTATCAATTAAACATTTTATTTTTTATTTTTTATTATAAAGTCAAGGTATCTTGCAAAGTCGAGGGTTCTTTAATTAGGAGGATGATGATCTTATCTTTCTTTTTCATACCGTCCTTTCAGCATAACCCCCCCCCCCCCCCCTATATGCTAAATTTTTTCATAGATCATAAACATCCATAGTCATCCTTAGTTATATAATCAGTGAAAGGCCTACCTTTGATTATAGCTAATTAAGCGTAACGTTCGCCTTGTCAAAAAGCCCACTTTGGGCACTTGAATATAAATTCCTCCCGCTATGTAGTGTCGAGCCTTCCAGTATGGGGTTATTAAAAATCAAGGCATTTCTACTCTTGTGGCGAGTTTCGATCGATCCTTAGTCTATCTTGTACCAGCGCAATAACAGGTGATTTATTGACCACTTCATGCTTTTTAAAAAAAATAGCTCAAGAAAAACATAATTAGTTTCTACTCATTCACCAATTCCTAAATCAAGTATTAGGGGATATCTAATTAAGTACAGATCAATTATATTCAATCTAAATGTTTAAGCCGATTGGATAACCATAATGATGTGGCATCCAATCAACGCCCCTTTGTGTTGTGGCGTCAGGCATTGGCATAGGCGGACGCCCACAATATAAATCAGATTGTAAATTGATCATCCAACGGATCAATCGTAGAACATAAAGATAATCTTAAGCAATAGAAAAAACAAAGTGAAAAGCAAAAAAATACAAAATACAAACACAAAAGCTTACAAAGAAGAGGTATAGATTTTGCATAGAAACCCTTGCTCCCGAAAACCACAAGTGAAGACGATTAGATGATCCACTATAATAGAGAAACCAAGAAGTTACAACCAACACTTAATTTCAATAAGAATACCCTAATCGCCCTAGAGTCTTTCTTTCTCTCAAAAATCTCACCAAATCATTTGAAAAAATCGTCCACCAACTGCTCCGGGTTTGGTCACTCAATACCCTTTATATAGTATAGGATTTACATCAAATAAAAGACCTAAACCTGTAACGAAAAGATTTCTAAAGCAGACAAACTGATCGGTCAGCCTCTAGGTCCGATCAATCGATTTGGCCTGGGAAAACACTGTTGTGAATAAATTTGTTCAGTCTTCAAGAACGTAACTCTCTTGTACAACAAAATCGATCAGTCATTTTATACTCATCGATCGGTGGGACAATAACTTTCCTGGTCATTCAAATTGAGCCACAACTCAACAATTTTCCACCATGGCGAAAGTTCTCCTTGGATCTAATCGCCATCTCCAATGCACCCTATTGGTGCCCTAGCAAGAACTCAACGATGTTCGAAATTGCATCGTTAAAGCATCCTGATGGTGTTAGCACCCCGAAGGTGCAAAACTTTTTCAAATCATCTTGAATAAGTTCTAGTAATGCTTAAACTTAGTCACTGGAATTGGTTTCGTCAACATATCAAATGGATTCTCTTGCATATCAATCTTCTTCACAGAAATAACTCTATCATTGATTGTCTTCTGAACAAAGTGATACCGGATGTCAATATATTTGTTCTTGAGTGATGAACCTGATCATTATTGGCCAAATAGATGGTGCTCTGACTATCAGAAAATGCCACCACGATGGATTGCAAAAGACCAAACTCACCAATAATACCTTGGAACTAAATTGCCTCCTCACCCACCTTCTTTATAGCAATGTATTCTGCTTCTATTGTAGATGGTGCAATCGTGATATCAGAGCGAGGTTTCATCTAGATAGGTTCTAGTCGGGCTAGGCGTGGCCAGGTTGTGCCCAAGTGTGCCTCTTCCCCTGATTTCGCCTCACGAGAGGAGGGGTAGTGGTGGTGTCTAACCCTAGACTCGTGTGAGGGGAAGATTGTTGGGTTAGTCCCACATTTGCTAGGGATCAGCTGGGTGGTGGTGTCATCATATACCCATTTTGGATCTCCGCTTACGACCTGGCTAGGGAGCTGTGCGGTGATCTAATACCATTGTTAGATACCCTCTCGGCCAAAACCTAGGTTATGCATAAGGGGAGGCTCACAGAGGGTATATGAAGACACCATTGCACAGCTAGCTCCCTAGCCAATGTAGGACTAACCCAACATTTTCCTAGAGTGTAAGGTGGGCCTTATTGAAAGCTCACTTTGGGCACTTAATCTTAGGGGACAAAATTTGTGTTGCCCTAAAAGCTGAACCTAATTCCAACATATCTAAAGAAAAACATGGTTAATACTCGTTCGCTGATGCCCGAATCAAGTATTAGGACAAATTTAATGCTACCCATATTGAGAAAGGGTGAGATCTTCCAATCATTTAAGCATTGAGTGCTAGAAGATTGCTCTAAAAAGTATCAAATTTTTTTTTTTTAAATCACTTCAGTGATTTGGAACTCAATATGCTTTTCACTTTATTCCAATAATGTACTATAGGGCAACCTGAAACAAGCCTATTCAATATTATCCACACTCCCAACATACCTGTGATGGCTTCTTCTTCCACACAGATGGAATCATCATTAACCTTTGATTATGTGGTTGTGAAAAAGATGGGCATTGGATGGCTTTAGGTTTAGGTTTAGGTTTGAACCACCAACCCAACTTTCCAAAAGCTGGCTATAAGACTGTGCTTTCCATCTAAGAAACACAGCATGTGCTACTATTTCCAAAACCTCCTTTCCCTCTCATCTGAAGGTTCCCTGCCCACATCTTGCTGCTGCAAGTGGTTCATGGATATTGATCCCTTCTGGGCTCTTAGGGGCTGGCTTGCACTTCTAAATCTCGAGCCCAGACCGAGGAGTATCGCTGCATGGCAGCCGATGGCAGAAGCCTGAGGAGATCATATGCCTTGCTGTCTTGCTTTTCTCTCTTCCTCTTCCTCTCGTTGGCTCGATCTCGCGGACATATGGAGATCTCCCCGGCCTCGTCCCTTGCTCGGCGGCTTCTCTCTAACTCATCATCACAACACATGGATCGGCGGCCACAGACGCCCGGCTCATCTCGCCAGTTCCAAGAGAGTAAGCACGAAGTCCCCAGTGGCCCGAACCCCATCTCCAACAGGTAGCATCACCAACATCGATCCGCCATTGTCGTCGTCTTCTTCATCAACCCAACTGTTAGTGATCAACTGTAGTAGGGGCTACTGGTGTATTTTTTTTCAGTGTTTAATTAGTTAGTACTTTTTAGCTCAATCTAGGAATGTAAATGAGGATAATCAAAGAATAATTATCACTTTTTTTTCTTATATTAGCCGATAATGAAATATTTTTCGGTATCAAAATCAATTGGGTTTGAGCTAGAGCAATTTTCTGGAAGAAGTACCCAAAAGGGGGCTTTGGAGCTGGAGGATTGGAGGTCCAATATAGCTCTCCATGACTCGTGAGGCCTATTATATGGGAAAGAGCTGAGGGCCTATGAGCTGCTAGTGCAGAATTCCAACCCCTGGAGTGTTTTTTTTGCAAAGAGAAGGATGGCTTATCTGCTATTTGTGGCTCTCAGAGGCTAAGGTCGAGAATAAAGATAGGTTAGGACAAGAGGGTTGCTTCTAAATTCCACACCTCCTCTCTTCGCAGTACAATCAGAGATGATATCAGAAAAATAATTTGCAATCACAAAAGAGAAATGCTATTCACCCCGAAGGTTAATTTTCTGGATTCGCTCGGTACGACGATGTGGCAGCATACAGCTGGTGGCTGAGTTTCTCTAGCGACATGCCAATCTTCAACACCACCAATTGTGGACGCTCCCATGTCAGTCGTACCGAGCGGAATTGAAAAAACCTTCGAACTGAATAACATTTCTCTTCACAAAAATATCAATCTAGAGAATACAAAGATATTACGTGGAACAGTCTTCACGGGACAAACATGGGATAATGCATTATTATATTGAATGGGGTAAGTCCTTCAGTCTGGAGAGCATATCTGTTTTCTGGGTCGAGGGATCTATTTATAAATATAGTTATATAATATAATAATAGCTCTTCCTAGAACAAGAATGAGAGCATGCATTTAGACACTGACGACGTTCTTACGATCTCTTCCTAGAACAAGATGCTCGTGTGCTTGTTATGACCATTAGATGTTGAAGTATAATACTAAGTACCATTGAGCGCAGAGGTCTCATTGGACTTATTCCTTAGACGCAGAGGCTCTGAGGATGCTACTGAGAGCAGATGTCTAGTGAACTTCATCCTCAAAACACTGAGACTCTAAGGATATCACTGAGAACTGGATATATGTACCAAAATACCATTGGCCAAAGATAATTCACAATGTTGAACTTCATATTTTGATCATAAAGATAAAGAACACCCTTCAATAGTGTTGAATTGACGTCTTTGTTCTCTGCTAATCACAAGCTCAGCTGACATAGACTTTGCTAATGTTAACTCTATAAATATGATTTGCCTCTACACAGATATCTTCCATCCTATAAGTAGATATCGTCTGCCAGAAATGGGTTATGCCATGAATAGTAAGCTATACTCTGCCATACATCCATAGCTAGGATGATGCTACGTGTTCTGTATTTTCCAGGCATCTACAATATCACTTTTGTTTCTTTCGAACACTAAAAGAAGGAAAGGTAAGGATGCTCTCTTTTTTTTCGAAGGGTATGCTCTCTCATAGCATCTATCAACATGTCATAATTAATCACTTGATGGTAGGAAAACTAGACCCCAATGATTCACTTTTCGTCGTTTGCTCTTCGTGTATCGTGTCTCAAATACTCCGCAGATCTCAGCATTTAATTCTAAACAAATGTCGATCATCACCGGAATTGATCTTGCCTTTCAAATGATTGCTACTTCTCTCAAAACCCAAAACGGCATAATGATGCAATCCCTATGGATGGCTTCTCCTATTTTATAAAAGGGGTGACTCTTTTATGAGGAGATCAAGTAGGGGGGTTCTTTATAAGGAAAGGAGAATCATCCACGATTGCTCCCATTGATTCTCTCCTAACTTATAGGATATCCCCTAACTTATAGGAATGGATAAACTGAGTCATAATCTAACTAGGACTCTTATCTGTAATTAGAGAGAGCACATTATCCACTATGGACACTTAGTATAATTCCCTAAATAATAGGGTTCATCTTCTTAGTATATGATCGATTAATGAATCTAAGAGAGTGATGGAATGTTATCCTATGTAGACACTTACAGCACCTCTTAAAAAATAGGAAAGCCATTTTAGTCCACTAGGATACTCTCAATCATACTCTTAGAGGTGTGATATCCTCACCCTTACTTTTTATGATTGCACTTCATTGGGTTTTATTTTTCAGAAACCCCTCTCAGTGAATGATGGGGGGGGGGGGGGGTCTACCAGTATATTAAAATAATATACAAGTGGAAAGAGGAAGGGAGAGAAAAAATAAAAAGGAAGGGGAGGGAGGGGAACAAATATTGGGTTACAATCAAGAGATAAGGTGCATAAAGAAGTTTCTCGTCCTCAGAATTAGGTGAGTCGCCCAAAGATGAATCAGCAACTTAATCATGTCAGTCCCTCTCTCAACTGGGAGGAATCTATTCAAAAACATTCTTTTGTTCCTCTCTAGCTAAAGACCCCAGCAAATGGCTACTGCAGCGATGTCCTAATCTCCCCTAATCGTCAACTTAATATGCCTTCTTCTCCAAGGGTCCCAAAGCGAAGTCAGCGTGACGAGGTGTGTTCTGACTTGGATCTTCGAACGGAACAGAATCCAAATAACCCTCGAGCATTCGCACCGAATCAAAAGATGGTTGGAGGTCTCATCCGTCTAGCCATAGAGCAGGCAAATGGCATCCATGCTCACCGGGTAGTTCCGTTGCACTAGGTTAACCTTGGTGAGAATTTTATTTTTCGTGGCTAGCCTCATAAAGATCTTGGTCTTCAACGAACATTTGATCTTCCAAATCTGCTTCGCTAGAGAGAAAATCACTCTGCCAAGATGCAAATCACAAACTAAAAGAGAGGCTAAGATTTACCGAGGTTTAGCAATGTATGCCTATGCCCTTCCTCAAATCTAGGGGTGCAAGTTGGAATAGAAACTCTGCTTCCGTCCGAAACCGATCCAAAAAATTTATATTTTGGCACCATATAATAATTGAAAAAGAAATCAGAATTCCAAAATTCTGATTTTTGAAAATTCTGAAAAGAAATAGGATAATAATTGGAAGGGTGCTGAGTATTTTGAAAATTCCGATCCGAATATTCGGAAAACATCCAATCCAAAAAATTTCCGATGTTTATTCCTATCTGAGTGGATAACCTGCTCATGCTTATGAAAGTTTGATCTTAGGAGTTCTCTTAAAGAGAATCTACAATGCTAGATGCAACTAACATAACTAACTTCTATGAAGCCCCATATCTCTAAGCATTTGAATACCTTTTCTTGACCGGTGCAGCTTGTTTTTGTGGGGATGGATGTACTTATTAGGACCCTTTTTTGTGTTTTTGTGGGGATGGATGTACTTATTAGGCCCCTTTTTGTGTTTGTAAAATTTTAAAAATTCCAAAATTCTGCCAAAATTAAAAATATCTGAAAAATTCAAAAATTCTACCATTATTGGATTAGTCCAAAATATTTCAAAAAATTTAATATTCTGAAAATTTTCAAAAATCCCGAATCAGAATTAGACTATGAAATTCCTAAATTTCAGAATTGGAATCCGAATACCATTTGGAATTCCTAAAATTTTTGAAAATTTTCCGAACACCCCTATTCCAATTTGAACCATCCGAAAATCAGCCCTACTCAAAAATGATTCTGCTATCTTCACAACAATAGAGCAATTGCTCAATTACAAGTCTCCATTCTCACCTTGACAGCCCTTCAGGTTTTCCCAATATGTTTTACCACACATAACAAGTGGGTAAAAGCCCCAACTCGTGAACCATCAGATCCCACATCCAATGGCTCAAAACAGGCCATTAAAAGAACTAAACGGCAGAGCTGGGACAGTGTCGTGTGCACCCAGGTGTGCACCATAGAACCAGTAATATGGCCTGCACCATCACTGTACCAAAGCAGCTATCTTGTTCTCCTTGACTTCCATGAATAGAGAGAACTGCAATTAACTAGCTTCAGTCTCGTCGACACTGCACCCACCTGCCTGTTATCCAAGCTAGGACACAACTACAAGCATCATATACTTTCTCACAGCCTCCATTGCTGGCCTGACTGGATCCCAAGGACAAGTCACCGTATGCGCAGCAGAAGAGCAGGCAAGCAATTCACAAACCCCACAGGAGAGAACTCAGACTCATTGGCTCTCGTAGTAGGCTGGTCGCAAATATTACAGAAAGGGACAGCATTTGATTGCACACAAACATCAAACAGCTACAGTTGTGGGAAATAAGACTCTTGACAACATATAGAACACGGCGTTTTTTAGGATTTCTGGGAATCTGGGAGCCCAGAAATCCTATAAAAGACGGAGAGCCTGTTTGGATACAAGAGGATCCTAAAAAATATTCGTTCGGACAGCCCAAAACATGCTCCTAAGAGCCATTTTCCCGGAGCCCAAAATCGAGGCTCCGGGCTCTGTAACCCTTTTTTGGGATTCAGATCAAAGTCCGGTCCAATGACAGCCCTGATCAGAAGCAACCAAGGAATCTATCCATAATAATAAGTCAAGAGGAGAGAGAAAAACAAATTCCATTTCAATTTTCAAATAAACTCATAAATTTCCATCCTCTAAACCTGCCACATCTTTCTTTAGGAGTCCAGAATCCCTAAAAATGGCGGAGAGCCCAAAACATGTTCCTGAGAGCCATTTTCCCGGAGCCCAAAATCAAGACTCCGGGCTCTGGAGCCCTTTTTTGGGATTCTGGGCTCCCAGAATCACAGAATCAGAATCCTATCCAAACAGGGCCTTGCTTGCATTGTGGAGTGTGGACACCTCATCCCTCAAAAGATCAAGAGAGTGTACATAGAAAATTTATATAGATATTACAAAGAGATTCAAATATTCTCTTAAAATGGACTGCACATTCCTTTTCTATTCCTTCCTTGATTCAGTTAAGCCAGCAATAAGAACAACGCAAAGCATCACTTTTCCATAACATTCGAAAATTTGTTACAGAAAAAAAAATTGGTGTAAAGAGATTTAAGGAAAAATTGAACAATGTTAATCTCTACCGCCATCCTAAGGACTGCCTTATCCCACTATAGATAAGTCCTAGAGATCTCCCAATCAAACACACTAGAAAGAAAGATATAGCACTACGGACCTTGGAGAAAATAGCTCTGACCAGCGGCATTGTGATATCAGACAACTCCAGGCACAAGCTGAAGTAGTACTTCCTGCAACCACAGTGAAGCCCATTGTAACATATTGGTTGAAGATATTTGGAAAAATGTAGTTTCAAGTAATCATCATCGTCACCCAAGTCTTATCCCATTATGATGGGGTCGACTACAAAGAAGATTGCCAAGAATTTTCTGACCGGTTGCCAATCTGTTATTAACCCTTTAAGATTGGTGATGAAAACCTGACTTCAGACCAGTTATTTAATAAGAGGGACTTTGCTAAGAAACCTAAAAGGCCGGTTACCGGATAGGGATAACTACCTTGTTGGTTGCACAGATTAAGCTCATGCAGCCAGGGAGTCACCCTCCAAAATCCCTCTAGACTATGAAAGAGTTTAGAAGAAGAGGGTCAAATGAAAGATTTTTTATGGGGGATTGCAGTCGTCTCTATCACATAAAAATTATAAGCCAAAGAGCTAAAATGAAACAAGACTCCCGAGGTCCTTGACTAACAGTTTACAAGCCAATTGAAAAGGTTGTGTCTATTATACATATAATATTACTTCTTGTTAGACTGTGTATATATATATTCTTAGTTCTTGTATAGGTTAGTTAGCGTTTGGGGTATGTTCACGTTGGGTGACCCCATCTTTTGAATAGACATATATGGACATTGCCGTCATTGAGTAAAAGATTCAATCATGTTATTGATATTTCTATCATTTCTATGAAACTACATTATTTCTACACTGTCGAAATATTTCCACGCAATATTTTCATATTCTGCAGTATGAAAATATTGGTCAAAATCAAAATTTTGAACCTTGCTAGAAAGAAGCTTTGAGCAACCTTTTTGCACATCGTGCTCCAATCTCTGATCCTGGAGGTGATGATTGTTCTACCGGGGACCGCTGACCTAATGGTGAGCGACGGCATAGTAACACACTCTGGTGTGTCTACTGGAAGAAAGATGGCTACATCAAGGATACCTGCTATCGGCGTCAGAGGAAGTTTGGTCAGATGCCATCGTTTGTCTCAACTTTCGCCTTACCCAGCTTGTAGCTCAGATTTAGCAGCTTCAGCTAACTCTTTCACTACAACAAAGCTCGACCTCTACTGGTACTGCCTCCGCTATCTGGATCCTGAACTCGAGTACTTTACACCACTTGACTTCTACCGCTTCCACCCTCACTGATCGTGGTCGTGTTTTTCCTGAGCTCTGACTTCGCACTACTGATGGTTCCCCATTGTCAATTTCTTGGTGCGGGGGGGACATCACTACCTCTTCTGACCTCAGTGATCGCATTTCCCTATCGGGTATGCTTCTTGCCCCTACCATGTCAATCAATTTGATTTCTATTAGCCAACTAGCGGATTTGGGCTTTATCACCACCTTCTTATCCTCTTTTTGTCTTGTACAAGATCCTCGGACGAGCCAGACGATTGGGACTAGGCGTTGGGTGGGCGATCTATACCGCTTGGAGTACCTACATGTGCCACTCCTCACTTCCACTGCTGCTACTACCTGTGTCGTTTCATATCTCTGACATTGTCACTTGGGATATCTTTCAGTAGCGTGTTTCCGCACTATCTTTAGTTCGGAGCACTTGGTGATCTCTTTTTACTCCATCATCGCCTTGTGTCAATTGTAGTTTAACAAGCATCCTGCTCAGTCATTTTTCCTTCATGAGTCTAGCTCCTCTTGCATTTTTTATTTTGTACATTCGGACATTAGGGGACCTGCCCCTATTTTCTCTTTCTAGATTATTTTATTACGTTAGTTTCATTGGTATTTTTCATGCTTCATTTGGGTGTTCCACTTGTGTCATCAATCTGATTTTGCCAGGCATATCGAGATTTCACTAGCATGGTAAAGGAATTAAAATTTTTCAATCTGATGGTGCGACTCATCTTTCTTCCGAGTTTTGTGCCATCCTTTACTCTCAGAGTACTCTACTATAGCAGTCGTATCCTTATGCACCTGTATAGAATGGGATAGTCAAAAGGAGGCGGCGCCATATTCTCAAGACTGCTCATTCTCTTTATTCTCCACTTCCCCGCAGGTTATGGGTGGAAGCCATACTCACATCAGTCCACCTCATCAACCACACCCCATCTTCTCTTCACTCTACTCACCTGTCCATCATTATTGTGTCTTGAGGACCTTTGGTTGTACCTGCTTTGTTTTGCTTCTTCCTGGGGAGCGGATGAATCTCACTTCTCAGTCAGTTAGGTCTCTTCCTAGGGTACAACTCTGAGCATTTGCCTTTGCTATGACCCTTTATGATATCATTTTCTCTCAAGGTACTCTACCATAGCAGTTGTGTCTTTAAACACTAGCACAGAATGGGGTAGTAAAGAGAAAGCATCGTCACATTCTCGAGACTGCTCATTCTCTATTGTTCACCACTTTCATCCCCACCAGTTCTACGCGAAATCCATCCTCACCTCAATCCACCTCATCAACCGCACTCCCACTTCTCTTCACTTTGACCAATTACCTTTTCAGAAACTCTACTCATATGGCCCTTATTATCGTGTCTTGAGGACCTTTGGCTGTACCTTCTTTGTTTTGCTTTCTTTTGGGGAGCGAATGAAGCTCACTCCTCGGTCAGTTAGGTCTCTTTCTAGGGTACAACTCTCAACAGGGGTTGGCTTTCCTATGACCCTTATACCTGACGATTACTCGTCCGGATATTACACATGTCGTCCGAGATCTTAGCCAGAGTTTGTCAATGCTCCTTGCTCAACTCACTATGCTGCACTACTGGGGATTATATGCTATTTTCAAGGCATGGTGACTCACTCCCTGTTGTTTTCAACCACTTCCTCTTTGGAGCTTCGCTCATTTTCTAATACGGATGGGCAGGAGATCCCACTAATCGACGATCCACCATTGACTCTGCATCTTCCTAGGTGACTAGCTCATCTCCTGAAAAAGCAAGAAGCAGGATATCGTTTCGCTCTCCAGTATTGAGGCCAAATATCGTGCTACGGCATGCACTTCGTGTGAGGCCGTTTGGCTATGTCGTCTACTTGATGATATATGTAATCAATTGACCTCGTCAACTCCCCTCTACTATGACAATGGGAGTGCTATTTCGATTGCTAGCAATCTGGTGTTTCACAAATGCACGAAGCACATCGAACTAGATTGTTACTTCGTGCAACATCACTGCAAAGATGGTGCGCTCTCGTTTTCGTATGTGTCCACTACAGAGCAGCTTGCAGACTTCTTGACAAAGACACACACCATTCAGTAGTTTCAATATCTCCTTAGCAAACTCTTGGTGTATGATCCACCTTGAGTTTGAAGAGGAGTGTTAGAGTGTGTATATATATACTTAATCCTTGTATAGATTAGTTAGCCTTTTCGGCTATGTTCACCTTGGGTGACCCCACCTTTTGTACATACATATATAGGGTTGATGCCCCATTGAGTAAATGATACTCTTTACTCTCAAATTCGTTTTCTTCTTTTTCCTTCAAGTATTAACACTCCTCATGATCTCATTATATGCAGTCCACATCATCATCAGTGAGGTATTTATTATAGCATGCATGCTTAATGCATGATAAAACAGAGTATGGGGATGAAGGGTACCATCCAGTCAAGGCTCGTAACTCCTTGATTCGTTTTATTGGCAAAGGAAATGGCTTGATCTGAAGATGATGCAATGAGGAAGGAGCCGACTTCTGGAAAGCAAAATTCTTCCACCAAGTATGTCTCTCTTTTCGGTTCTCATGTGGATCCTCAAGTTGCTCCCTTTGTAGGACAAATAACTCAAACCGGTCCTCATACATTGAGATAACAGACTCAAAGTTTTGCTGCAGCCACTGCTTCAGTGCCACCTGTTGACAAGGAAATGAGACTAGAGCGAAAATGAAAAGGTACAGATGCCATTTAAAAAGAGAAATATTCAAGTTCCTCCCAGAATGTTTTCAATCCATGAAAACACTACTCTGCCAATGACCAAAAATAAAGGTACACATAGATATGAGCAAAGATGATTCAAATACTACGCTACAAACCAACTGATCATAACCATCCAATACTTTTTAACATCACTGACATAGAACCATGACTGACAAAAAAACTATGGGGGAAGGAAGTGTGTGACCAATCTATTAGTGCTACTCATCATGCGAGAGGAGATGGCCGTTTTGGCCAAAATAAAAAAATCTTATATTTTGCAAACCAATAGCATTGAATTACTTGAAACCTACAAGCAAAGGACCATTATAAATAACCCTTCTTTATTTCAAACCTTAGAACATTGTCTAGTCTCTCTTTTGGTGTAAAAATCCGTTCACCTCTTTTAAATAGTTAATAGGAACTTTCAGCATCATCTACCACAAAAAAATTCAGCATAAGATCAAGTAAAATATAATTCAATTGGGCAGTGAGAAACCCAAGTATACTTTGCTATAGAACTCTGTATAAGAAACGACTAAAAGATAGGAAACCAGGATGCACTTAATTTGTTAGATGTAGTCTTTCTTTAGTCCCATATTGTATATGGTATTTTAATGGTGTGGGTTCTCTCCCTATAAAAGGAGAGGTAGTGCAGTGTAATACCATCAATATAAAGTATTCTCTCCAAACCCTATTCTCTCATTTTCTCTCTCGTAACATGGTATCAGAGCAAGTTTGCTTGATCTAGAGTTTTAGTTTCAAAGTTCTCATCTTCGGCCTCGGCCTTCTCGAGGAGGTCGGGAATAGTTAAAATATTTTTCTTCCTTCTTCAATCTCCCTCCCAACCGGAGGTTGTCTCCTCCGACTGCCCTCCCGACTCGAGGTCACCTCAAGGAGTCCCACGTGATCATGCTCTCGTACTAGGCTAGGCATCCTATCGCGTTGCATCGCACAGTGGGGGGTACACGATCTCATCCTGAACTCTGCCTTCTTGGCCTCTTTGACTTCGAGGAGCCCCGCGAGCGCGACTACCTCAAGACCATTCCCCACCTCGTCTGCGGTTGCACCACACAATCCAGACTTGCATGATCGAATGTTATCTCGTGATCTTGCGTGGCCAAACACTCGTGCTCTCCACATGCCCCACAATCGGGATCTCTCACGTGGTTGCTTCACGATCTCCACGATTGGGATCTCTCACGTCATGTAGCCGTGATCTCTCACGCGGTCTCGCGAGGCATCATCAGACCAATAGGGTGCCTTCTTACCTCGCGCTCCCCATAATCCACTGCTTCTGCCAGCTAATCTAGTCAACAACACACCAGAGAGGAGGGGGCTCCACCCCTCATTTTCCTTGTCCTTGGCTCACAACAGCAGTAACTGGGAGGACAACCATCAGCCTCCTCCGATCTCTTGTGCAAGGCACAATCGTTGGTCCGGGGCCATTGATGGCTGCCTTGACCACTGTGCCTCCTACGACAACAACCAACAGGTCAAGGAAGGGAGGAGCAGCGATGGTAGCGACCCATTGTCGTGGTTCATTGTCGAGTGCGACTTCTCCAAGTCGCATCTTTGTTTACCTTCTACATCATGACACACAACTCTGTTCTCCTAGCCGCATCTCTGTTTTTCCTCGTGCTCCACAGACCATCGCATGGGATCTCGATCCAGCGCTCCAAAGATTGCCTTCGTGCTCAACATTAACCAGATTTAGTGTGTGGCATCTCCATCCAGCCGTCAACCGCGATCTCAGAGATCTATAAATCATCTCTAGATCTACCGAATTCTCTTCATTGATGATCCATCTCATGTCAATCAGCACCCCTTCCTTCTCCAATTAACAACGAGGAGTCTTCAGCTCTCCTCCCCCAATCAACTCTCCGAGGGGAGAGCATCTTTATAGGGTTCCTTCTTACATAAAATAGACAGCGAGGAGTCGATCAGCCCCTCCCCCCTCCAAGGGTCACCAACAATAGCAACGGGGAGGAAAGCCTTGGGCCTCCTATTCCGATTCCTTATGCAGCATAGCCAAGGGCATCATCCTCTCCCCTTCTCCCAATTTGGGCAGCGGTCTAGGAGAAGGGTCTCGCCCTCCTCCCCTCTTGGTCTGGTGCAACAATAGCGGCGAGGGCCTCCCCAGTCTCGGTGTCCATGCATCGTCGCGACATCGAGCTCTCCCAGACGAATCTTGACCCTAAGCTCCCTCTCATCTTCCATATCGCAAGCACCGGGATCCTCAAGGGCTACGTCGGAGTCAACACCGTCCCTTGCACGTGATCGCTCATCTCCAGACTGGATGGTCTCCTCTAGCTGATCATGTGCTGTCACGCGTTGTCGGTCCTCTATAGCTCGGTTGTTCTCCTCTGATCGACCGCATGGCGCATGTTGGTGATTAATGAGTGACCAATCCTCCAGACAGGTGCGTGATCCTGCGTGTGCCGCACTATCCTCTCCTCTCCCAGGCTCTCCATCGTCTACACCCTCGTCGCTTGTCGGCCCTCTCCCGTGGAATCTCCCTCGTCTACACCCTCGCCAATCGCCGGCCCTTTCCCACAAGGCACCTCTATACCTCGCCTGTGCCCTATGTCGGTCACCGGCTCTCTCTCCCAGGTTCTCTCCCACGTTCGTGCCTCTTCATATTTGGTCTCCTCTATCACGATTGGGCCCTTACCATGGTCTGTCTCCCTCTTAGTCGGCCTCCTCGTCTATGGTCTTGCAGCCTGAATCCCATGCTTCCTCTCCTCATCCGTGGCCTCCTTTCCCGTATAGCTTTTGCTTTCGGTCCTCCATTGCTGACATTTACCACCGTTAGCTTCCCTTGCCCTCGATGGAGGTCTCCTCGGAGTTCTCACTAGCTATCACTATCAGACTCTCCAGCTTAGGCCTTCTCCATTGCCGGCTTCCATCACCGGTCTCCTCCACTCCGGTCTCAACCACCATCGGTATCCTCCGTCAATTTTTACCACTATCGGTTGCCTTCACCATTACTCCTCCTATTTGGTATCAGGTCTCAGTGACCCTTGCCGGTAGTTCTACTCTTTGACCGTTAGTTTACATTCTCGGTCATTTCAGCTTGCAGTTTTCTAGTGGAGGTCCTGGTACCAACTATTGTTGCTCGAGATTTGTTGCACAAGTTTTTCTCACAAGCTATCACTGTCGGACTCTCCCGCTTCGGCCTTCTCCATTGCCGGCTTCCATCACCACTGCCGCCGGTCTCCTCCACTCCGGTCTCAACCACCATCGGTATCCTCCGTCGATTTTTACCACTATCAGTTGCCTTCATCATCACTCCTCCTGTTTGGTATCAGGTCTTAGTGACCCTTGCAAGTAGTTCTACTCTTTGACCGTTAGTTTACATTCTCGGTCATTTCAGCTTGCAGTTTTCTAGCGGAGGTCGTGGTACCAACTATTGTTGCTCGAGGTTTGTTGCACAAGTTGTTCTCACTAGCTATCACTGTCGGACTCTCCCACTTCGGCCTTCTCCATTGCCAGCTTCCATCACCACCAATCTCCTCCACTCAGGTCTCAACCACCATCGGTATCCTCAGTCGATTTTTACCACTATCGGTTGCCTTCACCATCACTCCTCCTGTTTGGTATCAGGTCTCAGTGACCCTTGCCGGTAGTTCTACTCTTTGACCGTTAGTTTACATTCTCAGTCATTTTAGCTTGCAGTTTTCTAGTGGAGGTCGTGGTACCAACTATTGTTGCTCGAGTTTGTTGCACTAGTTGGATCATGGTCTTTCTTGCTCAGCTCTTCTTACAAACTCAGCACTTCGACCACCACTACTTCAATTACCTTCTCTGAGTTGCTCTGCTGCCTCTCAGCGTTCCACTTTTCCTGTCGGCAGCCATATTGTTCCATTTTTCTAAATGAGGGGGGTGTTCGAGATGCCAGTATGGTGACTCATTTCAGGTTGGCATGTTCCTCGGTTGGTCGGGTTCCCCGATTGACCTGCTTGCAAGTCAATCGGACTACCATTACAACTTGCTTGCAGGTTGGCCCGACCCTTTTGCTTTCCTCATCTGCAAACTCTTATGTGTAATTTCCCACTTTGGGTTTGTGGGGGGGGGGGGGGGGGGGGGGTATTGGATGTATTTTACCTTTCTTTTGTTGGATGTATTTTTTCTCAAGGCAAACTAATGTTTGTTTATACCCTACATCAGTTTGGGATGGGGGACAGATGTGGTCGTCCTTTAGTCCCATATGGTATTGTAATGGTATGGGTTCTCTCCCCATATAAGGAGAGTTGTTGCAAGTGTAATATCATCAATAAAGAGAGTAATCTCTCTCTCTCTCTCTCTCTCTCTCTCTCTCTCTCTCTCTCATATCATTCATTTGGTGAGGTCAGGAGCACAGAACAGATCTAGCCATAGAACCACATGATAATCTCGATCCAACAAAACTATCCTCAAAGTTGACAGTCTATGAATGATCAGACATGCAGTCTAATAATAATATCACTGGGGGTGGAAGCCAGCATACCTCATTGCGGAGCCTTTGAAGTAATCTGGTGGACAAATTACACACAGTTATACCCAAGCCATTCACTTCGTTGGCCATGCTACTGTCAACAGAAATAAGCCCTAAATATATGCTTGTTATTCCATCTGCCAGCGTAACCACAAGATCTTCTAAAATGTCAACGCTGTGTATTGCTAAAAGTTTACTGTCATAACAACACCCAGTCCTGCTAAAAGACATTAATTTCATGTGGTCAACTGCATGCCATGTGTGACCAGAAACAAATAATCAATGCGAGTAACTAAGTAAAAAAAATCAACTGCATGCGTAACCACCAGATCTTCTAAAATGTCAACTCTGTGTATTGCTAAAAGTTTACTGTCATAACAACACCCAGTCCTGCTAAAAGGCATTAATTTCATGTGGTCAACTGCATGCCATGTGTGACCAGAAACAAACAATGAATGCGAGCAACTAAGTAAAAAAATCAAAGAGATCCACAGTAGCATATACTTCAGAAAGTGCAAATGTTCAATATGAGCATAATCTTGCAATAAGTGTCGAATCAGCTATGTTTTATAAAATTAGATTTGACATTGAGAAACTCAATCTACTTAAAACTATAGTTTTGCAAAAATATGTATGTGCGATGTATATAACGGAATAATAGAATTCATTAATGGAATCATTAAAATTCAATAAACAAAATCAACAAGGAAAGCCAATCACTTCAGCAAACAGATTGCACAATCTCCTACTAAATAAGCAATATTCATAGTACTTCTTGATATGGAGAAAATCAATCGCAACTTAAACTAGAGTTTTGCAGAAAATGTATGTAATGTTGCATATAAAGGAATAATAAGAGTGATCAATGGAATCATTAAATTCTAGAAACAAAAACAACAATGAAAGGAAATTACATCAGCAAGCGAAATTCTGAATCTCTACTAAGTATTGTCATTCGCAGTACTTTTTGATGGGTTGAGATATAAAAAACTTAACAAAGGACATGAAATAATATGAAATTACATTCATGACCACATTAAAGTTGTTCTAGCAACACTTCAAAATTTGAAAGCTGTGCTTGGAACTTGGATTAATTATATAGTACCCATATCCTCTTTAACTTATTGATCTCATCAGAAATGAGATCGCTTCCGCATTCTGCACTCCATTGCCTTTGTTAAGTTACCTAATCATCTCGACTCAACTGCTTTTGGTTCTCCACTCCACTCCATCTTCTGTCAAGTTCGCACTGCAGAAAGTGAAATAATAGAATGTCCTATGTCCGTATTATGTTCCGAGTGAATTGTGGCTGTGAGCAGTGTTGGCAAACACATGCCAACTACTTACAATTCCCATAAGACCAAGACGAAGAGGTTAAGATCGAAGATTCTCAACACTGGATCAAAGTGAAAAAGAAAGAGAAGAAGCGGCTCCACCATCATATCGAAGCCCATTCTCCATCACCGATCGGAAAGCCATGGCCAGTCACAAAACCTAGGGCAGCTCAGGGGCTCGGCATACTCATTTTCTTTCTATAGAAAAGGGTTCAATCATAAGCTTATGTGATCGCAGCTAACATCTTAAGGAGCCATAAGCCATCATAAGCTTATTTGAACTTTCACACACCACTGTGATCAGATCGCATAAGCGTCTCTGGTAAAACCCAAAAGCGTTGTGCGATTGTACCGGGAAGAGTGTTTTGCTGGTGTTGGGCATCGCTTAATGGTGTCAACAGAAGCTCATGTGCATCACGAGAATCTCTAAATAGTCTATGAATTAAATATGATATATCCATGTCATTGGGGCCTGCATTTTGCTTGAGTCGATCAGTTTATCAGAGATCGGACGTGAGTAGATTAAAAAGCAGTAAATAATAATAATTGGAAAAAATAATAGCCACATAACAATGTGAGGTAGAGTGAAATCATAAGCTAGAGTAGCACATTGCTGCAGCCCTGTATCCACCTTTACCTCCTAAGATCTTCATAAGTATGTACTCCCACAAGTTTCAAAACTCCAATCAATATTGGAAAATTTACAAACCAGCTTAAATTACTTATAGCCCACTCCTAAAATCCTCAAAAGTATGCACTCCCATAAGTTTCACAACTCCAATTAATATTGGAAAATTTACAGACCAGCTTAAACTACTTACACATGGTCAAGATCCTCCACAGATGTGCATGTTCATGTAAACCGATATCAACCAACAATCATGACACTCCACAGAAGAAGAAAGTTCAGGTTAACCAACCACAACCTACAAGCAAGGTTCGAAATTTCCATTTCGGTCAATATTTCGACCTCCTGGAAAATGGAAATATTTCGTGAAAATATTTCGACAGTGTGGAAATATTGTGATTTGATGGAAATGGTGGAAATATTGATTTGTTAATGGAATTTTTGAAAGAAACTCTGGATAGTCATAAACTAAGTATAGATACACGTTTTAGAATACTCAGATAATATTTATACCCTATCTACGAGTGTAGAGCATCACAAAGCATGTATTCTGCATTTGAGTCTGTGAGTCTTGTGCAGTCTTGTTTGGTTCTGCTTTGATCTATGTTTTTAAAATGGTTTTTAATCTTTTTTGTGGAGAAAAATATTTCCAAAATAAAGATTAGTTGATTGTTAAATTAATGCTTCAAACGATTTTGAAAATGGACTTAAAACAAAAAAGTTGTGCAAGTTTGAAATCGTGCAAAAATTATGCTGAAATGCAAAACACTGTTTTTTTACTAAGTCTGAAAAAATGAGTTTTTATAAAGAAAAGTTTTTATATATTCAAAATTTTCTTTGACGGACCATGGTTTTCTAGATGTACTTGTAGTTCTACACCTTGTGGAATTTTTTGAGCTAAAAATGAGTTAATTTAACCACTTTTCTCAACATACAAATTTTATGAAAAACCGAAAAAACTGTTTTTTCCTACTAAAACTGAAAACCTACTTTTTGATTCATTTGGTTTTTGATTTTTTTGATATTTTTATTGAAATCAAATGGGGGGGTATTTGCTTATTTACATATAATAACTTAAAGTAAATGTCGTCTATGTAAATAAGCTGCTGAGAACGAAACCCCCAGTCCCCTTTTATAACCAGTCAGTCCCAATATTTCGGTGTCAAAATCCCGAAATTTTCCGAAATGTCTCGAAATTTCCACGAAATATCGCGATATTTCGTGCCAACAAATATATCGCGATATTATCGTGATTCCTATTTCGTTCGATGTCACAATAGGAATTTCGTGTAAATAAGCTGCTGAGAACGGAACCCCCAGTCCCCTTTTATAACCAGTCAGTTCCAACATTTCGGTGTCAAAATCCCGAAATTTTCCAAAATGTCTCAAAATTTCCACGAAATATCGCAATATTTTGTGCCAACAAATATATCGCGATATTATCGTGATTCCTATTTCGTTCGATATCACAATAGGAATTTCGTGCCGAGGTTTCAGAAAACCGAAATATTTCGCGAAATATCTCGAGATTTTGTACCTTGTCTACAAGTGACTCGAAAATATAATGAATTGATACTGAAATTCCATATGATGGAGTACACTGTACATCACACAACAGGCAATGATTCATCAACCTTCCATCAAAGCAAGGAATTGTTAGCTGTGTTGCATGAAAACAAATTATAATTGATGAATCAACGATCTATATAGTTTCTAATTAGGATTAAATTTGACTAGCATGCAAGAGTTATAAGTTCTATAATTTATATAAACATAACAAAGAGAGTTTAGATGAGGCCTGTGAGGTTGAAGCACGTCAGACGTTGTCCTAAGAATCAGATTGCCCCCCTATGTGCGGTCTCGTGGTAATGACTCCTAGAAATAAGACGACCCTTGGTGCATGTGCACTCTTCTTCAAGTCGACACGACTCCAAGTCCAAGAAGCCTTCGGCGTAAAATCCCAACATATCTTTCGGGAATCCAACGTTAGAACAAAAGGGCAGAGAGTTGTTGAGATAATTTTCTCAGTGTGTAGAAACTAGAGATTTGCCTCGCTTTATATAGCCGTTTCAAACTAGCCATTGGAGCAATCGCAGGAAGCGTTACAGCAACGTCTCCGGAGCGTAATCATAAGGTGGCTAGTGCATTACTGGTGACCAGCAGCGCAACGGTTACTTACATAACATCTCCACGAGATCTCCATGTAACGTCTCTCTGAGATAAAAATGTGTTAAAATAATAAAAGGTAAGAGAAAAAATAGCCCCAAGCCCACCTGTCGGAGCTGCATTCGTGATTGCAGGTGAGGGCTCCCGCGTAAGCGTAGCCCAAACCCGGCCCGATGCGGCAGGTGATGTGCACGCACGTGTATGGTGTGGTGCATTCTTTAGCCATTGTGTTGCTCAAGGTTCTAAAAAGCGCTAGGCGCTAGTCGGGCGGTGGGGGGCTGCCTAGTGCCTAGGCGGCCTAGGCAGCGCCTAGGCGTTTTGCCTTTTTTTTAATTATTTTAATTATTATTTTGATATTATATAATATATATATATATATGTTTAAAAATTAATATAAGTTCAAGATTATCCTAAACCATTATTTTAAAGAACAAGTATATAACCATAATTCAAGATTGAGTAATTAACAAGAACAAAAGCAAACATGGTCCGCCTGGCCAGCCTCAGCCCGCCTGGTCCGCCTGGCCAGCCTTAACCCGCCTGGTCAGCTTCAGCCCGCCTGGCTCGCCTGGTCCGCCTGGCCAGCCTCAGCCCGCCTAGACCGCCCAGGCGGCCGCCTTGCCCCGCCTAGACTGCCTAGGAGGCCGCCTAGCTCCGCCTGGGAGCTTGGCCGCTTTTCTGGAGCGCCTAGGGCCTAGGCGAGGCGGTGGGGGGCCGCCTAGCGCCTAGGCGCCGCCTAGGCGACCGCCTAGACCGCTTTTTAGAACACCGGTGTTGCTACAAGGCTAAGAGGGAGGTGTTCTCTTATATACACATCTCTTGCTTTTCACATATCCAATGTGGGACTAAACTGGGAGGAAAGCAAAGAGAGAAGGGAAACAAGTATTCCATTTAGAACTATTTATCAAAACAAAGGTTGGAGATGGGTTTTGAACTCATGACCTCCTTAGAGAAGTCTTAGAGTCAAACCTCTAACCACCCGATTCACTTAAACAGTTGTGAAGGGATTGGAATATTCTTATTTTTAAATTAAATATCCAACAATCCCCCATATTTAATTTAAATTATCATATGTTTTAAAATCTTGAAAATTTTAAAATAGCATAAAAAGGATGTTGGATTTTTTATGCTGCACAATAGGTGAGAGTACATTTTCGGTTTGAACTTTCACTTAGTGCCAAGTGTATAGTTATGTGGTACCTTTGTGGACTATTCCTTGAACCAGTTCCATGATTTAGGTTTCTACAAGTTGCACGCACAATACAGCTCGATTAGGGTTCTAAGCGGGTTGTGTTATTATGATCATGTGCATGTATCTTACGTAGAGGGTAATGGATCTCCTCTTCGGAATTGGGATGAGAACCCTATCCACGGTGTGGACCTGCAGCTGAGATGGGAGCAGGCGTACAATTGGTAAGAATAGTCGAATCTAACTTAGGTGACAGGTAGCCCTAGAGTCAAACATCCAAGAGGAGATAGTACCAGGATCTCTGGAGGCAGACATGGCGATAGGAGTCGAGGACCCGAGGTGCCTGGAGCAGTGTGGTTGCGGAATATATCTGCGAGCTGGCGGAGAATCTGAGAGCCAGACGGAGCCGTTGTAGGAGACTGGGCAATAGTAGCAGCATGGCCACCCTAACGGTGGCCTGGTCTGGAACCACGACCACAGCCACGACCCCCGCGTCCCCCCTCGAGTGTCACGAGGGTCAAGGCCCCAGCGGGGGTCACGAGCAGGGTACTTCAGACAGTAATACTTTATGTGATTAGCTTCCTTATACCTTACAGTAGTAACATATCCCAAAACTGAAGGATGCATCACGGGAGCCGACGGCAAGTGTACTTTCTAGAGTAGGAACAGGAGACGGGGGAAGAATGTCCTGAGTGCTCAACCGGGTCTCTTTATCGACCAGGGAAATCTAAGGATCCTCCAGACGAGGAGTGGGTACACGGTGTAGGAGCTGGATCGCCAAGTCGTAAAGTCTACGTGGATAGTGGCGAGGAACTGGTGAAGGTGATAAGTCTCAAGGTAGCTCTAAAATGTTGGATCCGAAGGCAACCACATGGTGTAGGGATGAAGGAGTCTAGCTCGTGCCAGTAGCCGCTCATTAGGCTGAAGAAGTCCTGGATTGAGCGGTCACCCTGATGCTCAACCTGAGTGTTACACAGAAGCTGGAAGTGACGGGCACCGCCCTATTGAACGAAACGATCCCAAAAGTACTCCAATAAGCACGTGCAGTGGGCAGGCGACCGAGATGAGTTAGAAGCGGACAAGAGGTAGAGTGGATGATGTAAGCCTGGATGGAGTGATCCCGGTGATCCCAGACGGCTACAAGAGCATCATGAGTCGAAGTAATCGTCTGAGCGGGAGTGACGGCAGCCGTGATGGTCGAGGAGAAGGCATCATTGACAACCTGATCTGTCGAAAGGGGATCATCACCGGTGATGTGACCCTAATGATACTGACAGAAGAGATTGGCTTCGACGAAAACCGATCAATCTGGCCAATTGGTGACCGAGATAAGCTTGAAATCCAATGCCTTCAAGGGTTGGACGGCCATTGTTAGGATGCAATGGTCGTTACCGAAGCGCGACGGCTACGGTTAAGGTCGTGACGGCAAGGATTAAGGCTTTGGGTCGGGTGGGTGGACGGTTGGGCAATGTCGGGGTACGGCCGAGAGTAAGGGGGTTGTGGTGTGGGACTAAGAAGCACAGGCACGAACACGGGACATGAACGCAACACGGACACGCCGACACGATATTTTTCAAAAAACCAAGACACGAACACGTTAGGGGAAACACTAAATTATATATATATATATATATATATATATATATATATATATATATATATATATATATATATGGGTAGGGATACTCTTACTCATGGCCTCTTACTCATATATTAGATCCCGACGTACGGTTTGGATTAGATGGGGAGTTAAAGCAATGGTGTCTGCATTAAATGCGGTCTTTTAATACGGGCATTTAATGCGGACACCATATATATATATATATATATATATATATATATATATATATATATATATATATATATATATATATATAGGGGAGGGATACTCTTACTCATGGCCTCCTTACTCATATAGTTACCTATGTTCCGGGCCGTCCATTAGATCCCGACGTACGGTTCGGATTAGATGGGGAGTTAAAGCAATGGTGTCCGCATTAAATGCGGGATTTTAATACGGGCTTTTAATGCGGACGTCATTGCTTTAACTCCCCATCTAATCCGAACCGTACGTCGGGATCTAATGGACGGCCCGGATCATAGGTAACTATATGAGTAAGAGGCCATGAGTAAGAATATCCCTCCCCTATCTATATATATATATATATATATATATATATATATATATATATATATATATAACAAGTCTAATATTATGATTCATAATCAAACATAAAGCTAATAGTTAACTAAAAAGTCTCCAACAAACAACAATAACATCATTACATTTGACATCATCAATGATTCAAGTGTATAGTTTCAAACTTTCAAAACACAAAAAACAAGTAGAACACGTATAGAATCATCATCCATCAAGACCAATGTCAAGTGTCACAGCATCATCACCATTGACTCCCAAGGTTCAAAATCACGGTATCGATAGCGGTATCGATAGACCTCGAACCAGTATGTACCGGCCGGTACGTATCGGTACCGGCCGATACGGACCGATACCGGTTGAGGAAAAAAATCCCAAAAAAAAAAGACCCTATCGGTACCGGTCCGTACCGATCTGAACCGGCCGATACGGACCGGTACGTACCAGTACCGGCCGGTACGAAACAGGTATCGGGATCGGATGCTGTACCGGTCTCGAACCGGCCAAAACCGGTACGTACCGGTATCGGCCAAAATTTCAAACCCTATCGACATCATCATCCGTGAAGACCACGGCCTCCATATCCGGCTCATCAATGAAAAGATTCACAATCTCAAGAACCCCAATATCTTCAAATGAGAAAAAAGCCTCTCTGGTAATGTCTAACACGCTCCGATACATGCTAGATAATCTTTCTTCATAGTGGAGTCGTGGACACGTTTTTTGGTGTCTGACACGTGTCAGAGAGTATCGGTGTCTGACACATGTCGGACACGGATACGTAGAGGTCCCGAGAGTATCGGTGCTTCATAAGTGGGGGACAGAGTGGTCGGAGGTGGCAGGAGAGTGGTGGAGGCCGAGGCAGGTGTCAGTATAGGTACGAGACCCATTGCGGCACAGGGTGAGGTGGAGCCGAGGTGAGGGGCCGGGCAGTCGGGGTACGACACGGAGAGATGGAAGAGGGGGTCGAGTAGTTGAGGTGCAGCACGGGGTGGGTGAAGCCTGTGTGCAGGGGGGGTCGGGGTAAGGTGGAGCCAGGGTTCAGGGGTCGAGCAGTCAAGGGTGCGACACTGAGGAGAGACGAAGGAGGGGGTCAGGCAGTCGAGGTATCGCACGGGGTGAGGTGGAATCTGGGAACAAGGGTCGGGTACGGAGGTAGTCGAAGACATGGGAGACAAAGGTAGTCGGGGGTCGAGCATGGGGATAGACGGAGGACGGGGTGTGGTGGAGGGAGAGCTATGGTGGGGCGGAAGCCGGGGTGGGGGCCGAGTCAGGTATGGGGTGATGTGAAGGTCAGGCAGAGATCGTCAGACAGGTGGTAGGGGAGGGGCGATCGGGTGCAGACTGAGTGGGAGTGAAGATGAAGGAAGCTATGGTAAGGCAAAGGACGTGAAAACGGAGGAGAATTGAGATCGGGTAGAGCGCGTCAGGCAGTCGGTCGGGAGGGGTGTTTGGGCATGAGGAGGAGGGCAAGGGTGGGGCGTTGGGGTCGGGCACAGGGGTCGAGAGTCGCAGGGACTGATGATGGGGGCAGACTGACAGAGGCCGAGGAGGAGATGGGGGTCGGAAGTCGTGGAGGCTCGGGTTTGGCTTTTACAGCCTGTGCTCTGATTATCACATCAGACACATAATTGGAGAGCCAAACGGCTTCTCATTTGGGCCTATGCCCAAGTATAAATACAAGTACACGAGAAAATGAAACTCCCGAGTATCCAATGTGGGACTAAACATCATATACAACATATATACAACTACAAGTAACAATAAGCATTGGAACATGATGTAGAATCATACAACAATTGAAATAGAGATGGTCTAAAAATAGAATAAAAGATTACAATTGATCAAAGAAAATGAAGTACAACAACAAGAAAATAATGATTTTGACATTTTACCTGACAGAACCAAATCTAAGGAAGAAAAGCAATTCTGCATAGAGTTCACCCTTTCCTAGTCTAGTAATATTCTGTAAGATTGTTTCATCTCCCTTCAGCATCGCAGATATTCTAGAAAAAAGCTTCTGAAATAGAAAGGCACAATCAACAAGATACCATATTATGCTGAAAGGAATATCCACAAGTTCTGAAACTCTTCAGTACCTTATCTGGTTCTTCAATCTCTAAGGCAAGCTCCTCTTCCAGCCATTTCATGCATACTGGTTGAATAGATCCTTTTAGAACTTCTGATGTAACTCCTGCCCAAACATCATAGTTCACAACTTCATAGGTTTGCAAGATATTATTAACCTGCAAATGCAATTGCTGCATATTCAGGCAAACGACACCACTAAAAAAGTTATCATACCAAAAGTGAACACCAGGTGCTGCCAGAAAAATAAAGGAAAAGTCTATTCGGCTTCTTGTTTCCTTCAGGCTAAAACTTTGGCAAACATTGAAAGGATGATTTGGATACATAGTGTGTCAAGTATACATATTGTTCTGTATCTAGTTGAAAATAAAAGATATAACAGTTCTGCAAGGTAAGGGCAGTGCCTGGTATTATTCTACTTTTGCTTCATGCACTCAAAAGGGTCGCAAGTCACTTACTCACCATGATGAACTTAGATATGATGTCACATGTGAGACTTAACAAATCATCAATAAAGCATCTGTATCTAGACACAAATTTTTCTAAAACAACAACAAACTCAGTCTTTTGCAGAAATTTATCATGAAAAGAACTCTGAAATTAGCAAAAATAAAATAAAAGACACCTAAATAAAGACTAGTGGGCCTCCAAACAATTGACCAACATATCAAGTCAATCTCTGAACCACAGAATAACGAGGAGGGCCGTCCTCCTACAGTATCTGTAGGTGGTCCGATGTCCCCACCACAACCCCATCTTGATGGGATAAGACTTGGATGCTGATGATATAGGAAGCATAGCTGGAGCAAGCACAAATAAATAGGAAGTGCAAGTGCAAGTGGTGGAGAAATCAACTGTATCTCAAAGTTTGTGTGTAACATATGTTGACAAAAGATAATAAACTCAAAAAATGCTAAGTAATAGAGACAGTGCCTGCCTCTTTTTGAAGTTGCTGCAAAGTAATCCAAAGCAATCGCAACCTGGGACCCTCAAAGACAGCAAATAGATTTAAAGGATGCCTTTTGCTGCAATTTTCTGTCCTGCTATCCAAACGACCATTACTTTCAATTGCATCCAAAGCATCTGCAAGTTTCCCTTCTACTTCACTCCAAGAATCCTTTATGTTTGTCTTCGTATCACTCTTTGTGTCTCTGTCAAAGAAACAGCTCTATCCATATCAAGTTTGAAAATACAGTCTACTCTATAAGAAGTCTAGGCTTTATTTTACTTTTCCCATGCTGATTCATGTAAACAACAGTGTATTGGTTAGCTTACAAAATCCTATGCAGCTTACTCTTACCTACCATAGGAGGTTGAATTTGCAGCTCCAGAATCTTGGGTTCTGCTATTTCTGGCATCAGAAAATATCCTCTCCTGGGGCAATACTCCTGCCATGTATGTCAGGACAATGCTGGCCATTAGAAGCACTTGATCAACAACAGGAACCCAATTTAGCAGCACAGCAGTCTCAGGGTTTGTCAATGTCCCCAGGCAACAGCACCTCAAGGAACACTCCTTCATGTATATGCTTCCTTTAAAATTTGAACGAGAAATGGCCACCTCAGCTTTTGGTGATGGAAAGCGCTGCCTATATTCACAAAAAAAAATGCTTGTGAATAAAAAATAATAAAAAGGAATCCTTAGCAAGGACAATATCCATTCCCATAGAAAAGCATCCACATTTGGTCAGTAAACATGACATTCCACCAAATTTGTCCATAATCCGGCAAACATAATTCAGCATGTTATATTTGCACAAACTACACAATATCAGTATAGTATTTCAGTGTATATTCCAGTTCCATTAGATATGGTACTTGTTCGCCTTTTTCTGTTGTTACAAGTATATGATGCACCCATGATGTATTTGTGCAATATTTTTACTGTGAAAATTTGAGTGATATGACTAGATTATGAAGCATGTTAAATTATGGTATAACCCAATAAAATTAGATTTATAATGCAGAAAGTAGAATCCTTAACAAGAGAGTCATGAACCACTGGACACATTGTTCAGAATGATAATTAATTATTTACTATAGATTTTATATTCTAGTGGTAATAATTAATAATCGATTATGAATACTAAAGGTGCATCATCAATTCATCACCTCTATCTCTTGATAAGAAATTGTAGCATCTTCGATATAGGAAGCTATAACTTCGTTGATGTTCCGGGCAGCTGAACTTAAGATTCACAGCTTAGAATTGATAATGTTTCAAAAAACTCTACCATTTTTTCCTACCATAAAGATAATCAGGTATCCCCTATTGTATCCCTTTTTATTAGTGTTTTAAAAAACTCGCCCCGGGGTACGCCCGGGGCGCGCCCCGGGGCGGGGCGGTCCTAAAACGTCCGGGGCGGCTCAATCTGGGGCTTTTTCCCTGTGGGGCTTACGCCCGAACCACTGGGGCTTACGCCCCGAACGCCCGGGTACGCCTTTTACGCCCCAATGGCCTGGGCTTACGCCCCACTGGAGTTTGTCTGCATAGTTGAAAAAAAATGATTTGATTGTTACCGTGTGATCTTTTATATGCGTCTTACTTTCTTGGATGACAATTATGACATTTTTGGAAACTAAAGTTGTTTTAAATTGGTTATATATCATGTATAGAATGATAGAATCTATGGAATATAAACGTAGATAGTTTGAATTTTGGTTAGAAATTTAGAATTAGATCTTAAATGATGTTGAAAGACAATGATAAGTTCATTTTTATTATCATTTTGTATATATTTGTGATTTATCAACCAATTTTGTAGGCTTAAATGCTTTGTTTGTTCATAATATTTTTTATTTTTTTTGTTTTTAATCTATTTTCCCTATTTATATAATATTTTTTATTTCTATATATTTTTTAAATTAAAAAATAAAAAATTCGTGGGGCTTACGTCCCGCCCCACATCAGGCAAAACGCCCCGCCTTACGCCCCCGCCTCTGAAAACACTACTTTTTAAGAAACATGCATACCGATTTTCCTCTAGTTTTGCTTTCCATATGTAATTGTCCTCTCAACAATCCACTTCAACATAAATATGATGGATCAATAAAAATTGATATATCACAAGTGAAGAAAGTATGTGAGTTGGATTCACTATCCTTCACACAATGATAACATCAATTCAATGTATGTAGTTTTGCCACTCTTCTAAAGGAGATCAATAGTTGGTAGCCACAACCAACGAGCACGCCGGGCACAAAATGAGAATTTGGAAGCAATTATAGTGCTACTGTAGAAAAAGAAGGCCCAAAGGGCACACCATGGGGAGAAAGCCTCAAGCGAAAGCTCAATTGTACTAGTGTTCCAAGGAAAATATAAAGGAATACATCTGAGTGTAGTCACCTACGGGTGAGAATGCCATACAACAATAAACGGCAAAATAACATAAGAAAGATATGATAGAAAATATTAAATGTACATCAACACCCCCACTCCCCACCCTCACACTAAAAGTTGGGTAACCACAAAGAGTTTGTGGGAAGAGAAACAGTAGAAGTATCAAACCGACATGCAAGCAGACCGACCAAGAAACCCGTTGACCTGCAAGCAGGACAACTGGGGAACTCGGCCAACATGCAACCACGTCAACTAGGGAATAGGATGACCTGCAAGCAGGATGAACTAAAAATGGGTCATCGTACTGATGTCTCGAACACCTCCCTTGCATAAAGAAAGAACAATAGACCCCTTGCATAAAGAAAGGATGAAGGGCGAGAGCGAAGAGACAGCATAGAAATCCAGTAGAAATGAGAAGGAAAGTTGGAAGGAAATTCGAGATCCACAGAATGAGTCGCGATCAAACAAGGGTAAGAATCCTCGACCAACATTGTTGATAACTGAGAAAACCACGAACAACAACCTCTGCAATGGACGATTGCATGCTAAAGAGGCACTCTGGCAACAAAGGAGAAGCGCACCACGCTTCCACTAATGCTGATTACACCCTTCTGGAGGCCCTGCCACAGGGAATAAAGCAGGATCCTAGAGCCGAAAAATCGGAGGATGTTGAGCTTCTCTCATACCCTAGCTTTAAAGAAGAAATGAGCCAAAAAAATCAAGGGTAGAGCCTCTCTTATACCCCAGCTCTTAAGTAGGAGCCGGAAAACTAGAGAAGCTAGATCCTATCTCACACCCTAGCTCTGGACTATAAAGTTGATGAAAAATAGAGTCTCGCTAAGTCGGAGATTAGATGAACAAGCCAGAGAAACAAACCCTAGCTATCTATGAGGTATTTGTGGACACCGAAAAGGAGCTAGAAGTGAAGGAGGCGAAGGCCTATAAAAAATGTAGCTCCGATATATTGCGAGGAATGTTGTGGAGGAACCGAAAATGAAGGAGGTGAAGACCTCTCAAAACCCTTGCTCCGGAAGCATGTTGGAGGAAAAGAAGATGCATCCATAGTTACGAAGTCGGAAGTCGGGAAAAAATCGGCTAGGGGAGAAGTCGGAAAAATTGGGAAAAAGTTGAAAAGATCGGGAAAGAGTCGGGAATCAAACGGTAGAATTTTAGAACATATTTATATATAGATGTTACAATAGGTTGTTTGAGCAATATATAATGGGATTAAAACGCAATTAATAATAATTAAAACATGTAAATCGGGATTAAAACATGAAAATCATGACTTTTTTAAAGAATCGGAAAAGAGTCGCGTAGTGAACGTTTACTGAATAAGTCGTGTTTTAATCGAGACTTATTCAAAAAATCAAAAATTTTGGTAACAAAGAATGCATCTAGCAACATGTCGAACACCTAATTCACGATAAAGGGAGATAGCACAAGTCTGATTATGCCCTCCACTGCTCATTGGAACCCGTCTTGCTCCTTTCAGAACCCTTCAGGGACACTAGCATCTGCGAATGAGGTGGCTCTGAGAATCTGGCAACTGTGCAGACATGGAAGAGAAAAACTATGTGGTGGTGATGGCGGCATTGATGCAGTGCAAGTATCATAGCCAGAATAGGAAGGAAAATCAGTGAAACACGGGACTCGAATGGCAACTGCATCCGACACTTTGAACAACACTACCTGATGACGAGTAAGTCATGATCAAGGAAGAGCACTGCAGAAGAAGAAGCATGGCGATAGCAGACGCTATGTGAACAAAATAAGAGGTAGCATAGCCAGCAAGAAGCAGTGGGGCAATAAGCGAGTAGCAACATAAGTGGAGTAGTAGGATAGAATCGCACATAGAGGGGTTTGCAACATGCGTCCGCCGACTCGCCCACGCAACAAGTCGAGCACATGGTGGGCACAACCAGTGAAATAAAGCAACACTACAAGCAGATGGCACACCAGATCATCAAACTTCCTCTGTTGACCATTGCTATGATTCAAATAACAGAGGATGCAGAGGAACAGGAGATGTAGATCTAGTTACAGTGGAGTACGCGTATCTGTGTGTGGTCGATAACGATTTAGTCGAGAAGGCCAAACGGGGAACGGACTGCTAGAATACCATGTCGGTGATTGCTCACAGAAGCAAAGGATAATGCAGAAAGAGTTGTCGGAGGCCAACTGAAGCCGCGGGTGGCCGACAAATACCTCTATGGTGCCCAATGGCTAACAGGCTAACAGCAAGGGAGATAGAGATAGAGATAGAGAAAGGAGAAGACCTAGTGTCCCACCAGGTTTTGGAGAGTCTCACTCCAAGAGCCATCCAGTCTCAGGATAAGAAGTTTGACAAAGTATCATATTTTTTCATTAATTAGAGGATTGCAATAGATGGCCAAGCCTATTTATATACAAAAACTAAAAGAATAAACTTTCATATTAAAATCTAATAAAAGATAATGCCTTCCTAGTTTAAATCCTACAAAAGATAACAATCGAGTCTTAAAGCTAAAATTAACCTTCCTAGTTTAAATCCGAACCAAATCTCAAATATAAAGATAACCTTCCTAGTTTGAATCCTAATCAAATCCCAAAGGATTTTGGTTATTCAAACTTTCCAAATTCAACTAATCGTAATTTTAAAAATATCTAAATAATTATCCCGAAAACAACATAATATTTCTCGTAATTACCTATTGGGGGATCAAGATCCATGCAAGAAGATGGAACTGTTGATGATCCCCCATCAATCAACCCCGCTTCGTAAGAACTCGACCTCTAGTTTTGCGAAGTCAAAGCAGGAGTCAGGATCGTCTGGATTTGGGTGGTCTCCATAGCATCTTAGTGGGCATATAGAGTTGGTGGTGGATCTTGTTGAGCGGATGACGTGACGCACAATAAAGGTCTCCTGGATCCCATACGAAGTATCAACTTGGACCAGCCAGAGACCACGAGCACCCTAGCTGAAGAGGGCAACGGTGAAGTTGTCCGAGGGCCGCGGGAGACACAATAGTAGGTTGTTGCAAATATAGAAGGCATGTCCAAGTAGAGTCGGAGGATATTCTAGTCGTATGCAAAAGGGTCTACACCAATAAAGTCGATCAAGTGGTGTTGCGGACTACTCGGAGGGCAGTGTTGGAGGAGGAGAGTGGATCGGCAATGCAGGCACAAGAAGTGGTGCTAGATCCATGATGGACGAGTTGAGGTGGAGGATCGATTGTTGGTGCAGGCTATACTTGTTGCGTTGTCGAAGGTGGAAACTGAAACGCAAGTATAGGCACCACTGGTGGTGGCGGCTATATTGGAGACGCTAGTGTTGGCAATGTCACCAGGCGTCGTGCGTCCATCTAGGAAAAAAAGGAATCTTGAAAAATCATTTACCCGGGACATTGGACAAAAGAACATGGCAAAAAGTGAGATTATCCTGGTAAATCAATGTCCAACCTATTTTACTCGCAAAAAGAACAGACTCTAAACAAACATGTAAAGAACAACTTGATAAAGTTCGGTTAATAATTGATGATATCGAGCAAGAGTTCAACTACAGGAGGCAGATCAAAAACGTGTTAGACACCGCAAGTTGCTGCCATTAGCGCCTTCCTCTCCCGACGAACCTCCACTTTCAATGTTGACACAAGTGAAGCCTGCACCGCTAGGCAAGCTCCCATCTTCTGAGGCACGACCAGAGGAGTCATTCCCACTTCTTGAGATTCCACCACATGGCAAAAGGTTGCAAAGCCCCTCTTTTCATTAAAGCTATGAATGAATAAAAATATTATGAAGAAGAAGAATTAAAGAAAAGACAAAGGGGTGTAGAGGGATTAACCGCGGCGAGTTCCTAATATGCACATTGTTGGGCATAAAACTGCAGGCTTTTGATGGGATTCTCCGCAGCTGTAGATGGACGCACGACGCAATGGCAGCACAATCCGCCATTTATAGAACAATATTCAGCTCGCAATCACCATATCAATTCCTGTACATATCAAATCCGAGCGCGTCAAGCCCTAAGAGCCATCATGGCTTAGGGGCTAGGGCAAGAGTTTGGAGAGGGAAAGAGGGGGGAAGCTTGGGGATGGGTTTACCTTGACTGATGATGCTCCGCCGCCCTCCCTCGCAAGGCCTCACCGCCGTGCCGGGACGAGGCCAGAGAGGCGGTGCTCAGCCTTGAATCGCCATCTCTTCACAGAGATCGCCATGCTTCAAACTGAGAGGGAAGGCGGTACTCCCAGTCCTAGCCCACTGACTCATCTTTGCCATCCTCTATGTGGGCTTCCCGCTCCGGGCCCTATGACGTTATCCCAACAATGTTTTCTGTGGCTCGCCAGGCCCAGGCCGAGAAAGAGGGGCGCATTGTTCCAACTTCGGGGCCGGTTAGTTCCTATGGGCCCACCATGAGATAGGGGGTGCAACGCAGTTCGGGTCAACACGAAAAATAGTGTGGATTGGTCTGGTTCAACAAGTAATTGGGTTCAGTCTTCATTTGGAAATTTATAGAACCGAATTATATGGTTTGGTTCTAGGTTTTGGTGTCGGCTAAACTGAACCGACCCAGAGTCGGCTCTGAGCAAGGGCACTGACCGCCGCTAGCCTTGCAATCAGGGGTGCCAGAAAAAAGTATATATATATGTATACTCTAGGACAAATTGGACACTAGTACCAGGGACTGAGAAAGGGTTCAAATCAAGCCCGCCCCACTTGGGAAGAAGGGCCCCAATCTCTGAGATTTTTCCTTGTATATATATATATATATATATACTCTATAGTGTCTGTGTGACAGCTAAGCACGCGGCAGCTCATTAGCCGACATCAGCCACATCTCGAAGGTCAATACCTTCCATCGATTGTTGGAGGGGGACCGTACGATGGTTGTAATCTCCCGTTACAATTTAGAGTCATCTGTGGGATCGTTCCCTATCAACTAGCGATCGACCTCTAGGCTTCCCAGCTTCTTTGGTCAAGCAGCAACCACCGATTGCCTAAGTAATTCGTCTGTCTCCATCGCTATACCAGAATAGCTAAGGCACGATCCGTGGATCAGCCGGAGCAAAGTTATCTAGATCAAGACACTCAAACATCGGGGGTGCATCCTTCGACGTCAACCGCAAGTATCAACGACGGAGCAAATATTTACTGGTCGCTCGACCCATCTTCTGATTTTTACATCGGGAACAATGTTCAAAACTATAACCATCGATCGAGGACTTGGAGACAACCAACACTCGGGCATCCTTCGGTGTTACAGATCACCCAAGGATTCAACCATCGATCGAGGGCTTGGAGACATCCAACCCTCGGGCATCCTCTGGTGTTGCAGATCGCTCGAGGGTACCCTCGGGCATCCTCCGACATTGCAGATCACCCGAGTATTCAATCGTTAACCGAGGGCTTAGAGATAGCCAACCCTCGGGCATCCTCCAGCGTTGCAGATCGCCCGAAGATTAAACCTTCGACCAAGGGCTTGGAGACGGCCAACCCTCGGGTATCCTCCGGTGTTGCAGATCACCCGAGAATTCTGTGGGGGATGATCTCCATGCTGACCCGAAGACTCCGCCCAACCAGTCAACCGAGTCGAGTCGAAGGTCTGATCGAACGTATGTCTAGTCTACAGGTTCGAAGGTCGATGTCTTTGAGTTGAACTTCCGAACCGTTGATAGATTGCTAACACGAGATGTGATCTCGGAGTTCAACTGAAGCCTACGTCTCCGTGCTATAAGGAAAATCGCCCGATCGTCTGCCTGTCATAGAGTTCTCATTAAGTAGTGCTGGCTGATAAGGCATCGGCGACCAACTTGTCCGATCGGACAAATTTATCCAATCGGTCACATTTGATCGATCGGTCAAATTTATCTGATCGGTCAAATTTGTCTGATCGGCCAAATTTGTCAGATCGGTCATTTTCAACCAGTAGAGTTTTGGGCGATCGGGCACAAAATTATGTTTTTTTGCCCGATCCTTTGGAAAATCACCCGATCGTCTGCCTGTCGATTGGGTGAAGACTTTTGGGCGATCGGTCAAAATTATCCGATCGGTCAAATTTGTTCGATCGGTCAATTTCAACCGGTACGGCTTAAGGCGATCGGACAGAAAATTATATTTTTTGCCCGGTCTTTTGGAAAATCAACCGATCATCTACCTGTCGATTGGGCGATCGGTCAAAATTGTCCGATCGGTCAATTTCAACTGGTGGAAAGTGGAGAGATCGGGCAGAAAACCATATTTTTGCCTGATCCTTAGGAAAATTGCCCGATCGTCTGTCTGTCGATTTGGGTGAAGTCTTTTGGGCGATCGATCAAAATTGTCTGATCGGTCAAATTTGTCCAATCGGTCAATTTCAACCGGTGGAGCTTGAGGCGATCGGGCAGAACACCATGTTTTTTGCCCGATCCTTTGGAAAATTGACCGATCGTCTCCCTGTCGATTGGGAGAAGTCTTTTGGGCAATTGGTCAAAATTGTCCGATCGATCAATTTCAACCGGTGGAAAGTAGGGCGATCGGGCAGAAAACCAAATTTTTTGCCCGATCCTTTGGAAAATCGCCCGATCATCTGCCTATCGATTTGGGCGAAGTCTTTTGGACGATCGATCAAAATTGTTTAATCGGTCAAATTTGTCCAATCGGTCAATTTCAACCAGTGGAGCTTGGGACGATCGGGCAGAAAATGATATTTTTTGCCCAATCCTTTAGAAAATTGCCCGATCTTCTACCTGTCGATTTGGGTAAAGTCTTTTGAGCGATCGGTCAAAATTGTCCGATCAGTCAAATTTGTCCGATCAGTCAATTTCAACCGGTAGAGTTTGAGGGGATCGAACAGAAAACCACGTTTTTTGCCCGATCCTTTGGAAAATCGCCCGATCGTTTACCTGTCGATTTGGGCGAAGTCTTTTGGGCGATCGGCCAAAATTGTCCGATCGGTCAAATTTGTCCGATCGATCAATTTCAACCGGTGGAGCTTGGGCCGATCGGGCAAAAAACCACGTTTTTTGCCCGATCCTTTGGAAAATCGCCCGATCGTCTGCCTGTCGATTTATGCGAAGTCTTTTGGGTTATTGGTCAAAATTGTCTGATCGATCAAATTTGTCCGATCGGTCAATTTCAACCGGTGGCGATTGGAGCGATCAGGCAGAAAAACATATTTTTTGCCCGATCCTTTGGAAAATCGCCCGATCGTCTGACTGTCGATTTAGGCGAAGTCTTTTGGGCGATCGGTCAAAATTGCCCGATCAGTTAAATTTGTCCGATCGGTCAATTTCAACCGTTGGAGCTTGGAGCGATCGGGCAGAAACCATGTTTTTTGCCCAATCGTCTGCCTGTCGATTTGGGTGAAGTCTTTTGGGCAATCGGTCAAATTTGTCCGATCGATCAATTTCAACCGGTGAAGGTTGGGGCAATCGGCCAAAAAACTACGCTTTATGCCCGATCCTTTAGAAAATCGCCAATCATCTACCTATCGATTTGGGCGAAGTCTTTTGGGCGATCTGTCAAAATTGTTCGATCAGTCATTTCAACTGGTGGTACTTGGGGCAATCGGGCAGAAAATCACATTTTTTGGTCAATCCTTTCGAAAATCTCCAGATCGTCTGCCTGGCGATTTGGGCAAAGTCTTTTGGGAGATCGGTCAAAATTGATCGATCGGTCAATTTCAACCAGTAGAGCTTGGGGTGATCGGACAGAAAACTACGTTTTTTGCCAGATCCTTTGAAAAATCGCTTGATCGTCTGCCTGTTGATTTAGGCGAAGTCTTTTGGGCGATCAGTCAAAATTGTTTGATCGGTCAAATTTGTTCGATCGGTCAATTTCAACTGGTGGCGCTTGGGGCGATCGGGCAGAAAACCACGTTTTTTGCCCGATCATTTGGAAAATCGCTCGATCGTCTGCCTATCGATTTGTGTGAAGTCTTTTGGGTAATAGGTCAAAATTGTCCGATCGGTCAATTTCAACCGGTGGAGTTTGGGGTGATCGGGCAGAAAACCATATTTTTTGCCCGATCCTTTGGATAATCGCCCAATCGTCTGCCTGTCGATTTAGGTGAAGTCTTTTGGGCGATAAGTCAAAATTGTCCGATCGGTCAATTTCAACTAGTAGAGCTTGGGGCAATCGGACAGAAAACCACGTTTTTTGCCCGATCCTTTGAAAAATCTCCTGATCGTCTGCTTGTCGATTTGGGCAAAGTCTTTTGGGCGATCGATCAAAATTGTCCGATCGGTCAAATTTGTCAAATCGGTCAATTTCAACCGGTGAAGCTTGGGGTGATCGGGTAGAAAACTACATTTTTTGCCCGATCCTTTGGAAAATCGCCCGATCATCTGCCTGTCTATTTGGGCCAAGTTGTTTGGGCAATCAGTCAAAATTGTTCGATCGGTCAAATTTGTCCGATCGATCAATTTCAACCAGTGGCTTGGGGCGATCAAGAAGAAAACCACATTTTTGCCCGATCCTTTGGAAAATCGTCCGATCGTTTGCTTGTCGATTTGGGCGAAGTCTTTTGAGCGATCGGTCAAAATGGTCCGATCGGTCAAATTTGTCCGATCGGTTAATTTCAATTGGTGGAGCTTGGTGCGATCGGGCAGAAAACTATGTTTTTTACCAGATCCTTTGGGAAAATCGCCCGATCGTTTGCCTATCGATTTGGGCGAAGTCTTTTGGGCGATCAGTCATATTTGTTTGATCGGTCAATTTCAACCGGTGGAGATTGGGGCGATCGGACAGAAAACCACGTTTTTTGTTCAATCCTTTGGAAAATCGCCCGATCGTCTGCCTATCGATTTGGGCAAAGTCTTTTGGGCGATCGGTCAAAATTTTTTGATCGGTCAAATTTGTCCGATCGATCAATTTCAACCTGGTGGAGCTTGGGGCGATCAGGCAGAAAGCTATGTTTTTTGCCCGATCCTTTGAAAAATCGCCCTATCGCCTGCTTGTCTATTTGGGCGAAATCTTTTGAGCGATCAGTCAAAATTGTTCGATCGGTCAAATTTGTCCGATCGGTCAATTTCAATTGATGGCGATTGGGGCGATCGGGCAGAAAACCACGTTTTTTGCCTGATCTTTTGGAAAATCGCCCGATCGTCTGCTTGTCGATTTGGGTGAAGTCTTTTGGGCGATCGATCAAAATTGTCCAATCGATCAAATTTGTCTGATCGGTCAATTTCAACCTGGTGGAGCTTGGGGCGATCGGGCAGAAAACTACGTTTTTTCCCCGATCCTTTGGAAAATCGCTAGATCGTCTGCCTGTCGAATTGGGCCAAGTCTTTTGAGTGATCGGTAAAATTTGTCTGATCGATCAATTTCAACCGGTGATGCTTGGGGCGATCGGGCAGAAAACTATGTTTTTTACTCGAATATTTGGAAAATCGCCAAATCATCTACCTATCGATTTGGGCGAATTCTTTTGGGCGATCGGTCAAAATTGTTTAATCGGTCAAATTTATTCGATCGATCAATTTCAACCGGTGGTGCTTGGAGCGATCGGGCAGAAAACCACGCTTTTTGCCTAATCATTTGGAAAATAGCCCGATCGTCTGCTTGCCGATTTGGGTGAAGTCTTTTGGGCGATCGATCAAAATTGTCCGATCAGTCAATTTCATCCGATGGAGTTTGGGGCGATCGGGCAGAAAATCACGTTTTTTGCCCGATCCTTTGGAAAATCTCCCGATCGTCTGCCTGTCGATTTGGGCGAAGTCTTTTGGGTGATCGGTCAAAATTGTCCGATCGGTCAAATTTGTTCAATCGATCAATTTCAACCAGTAGAGCTTGGGGCGATCGAGTAGAAAACCACGTTTTTTGCTCGATCCTTTGGAAAATCGCTCGATCGTCTGCCTATTGATATGGGCGAAGTCTTTTGAGTGATCGATCAAAATTGTCTGATCGGTCAAATTTGTCCTATCGATCAATTTCAACCAGTGGAGCTTGAGGCGATTGGGTAGAAAACTACGTTATTTGCCCGATCCTTTGGAAAATCGCCCGATCGTCTACCTGTCGATTTGGGCCAAAACTTTTGAGCGATCGATCAAATTTGTCTGATCGGTCAATTTCAACCGGTGGCGCTTGAGGTGATTGGGAAAAAACCATGTTTTTTGCCCGATCCTTTGGAAAATCGCCCGATCGTCTTCCTATCGATTTGGGCGATCGGTCAAAATTGTCCAATCGGTCAAATTTGTCTGATCGATCAATTTCAACTGGTGGAGCTTGGGGCGATTTGGCAGAAAACCAAGTTTTTTGCCCGATCCTTTGGAAAATCGCCCGATCGTCTGCGTGTCGATTTGGGCGAAGTCTTTTGGGCGATCGGTCAAAATCGTCCGATCGGTCATATTTGTCCAATCAGTCAATTTCAACCGGTGGATTTTGGGCCAATTGGGCAAAAAACCATATTTTTTACCCGATCCTTTGGAAAATCGCCCAATCGTCTGCCTTTCAATTTGGGCAAAGCCTTTTGTGCGATCGGTCAAAATTTATCCGATCAGTCAATATCAACCGTTGGAGCTTGGGGTGATGAGCAGAAAGCTACGTTTTTTGCCCGATCCTTTGGAAAATTGCTCCATCGTCTGCCTGCCAATTTGGGCGATCGGTCAAAATTATTTGATCTGTCAAATTTGTCCAATCGGCCAATTTCAACCGATGGCGCATGGGGCAATCGAAAAGAAAACCACATTTTTTGTCCGATCCTTTGGAAAATCGCTTGATCGTTTGCCTGTCGATTTGGGCGAAGTCTTTTGGGCGATCGGCCAAAATTGTTCAATCGATCAAATTTGTCTGATCAGACAATTTCAATCGGTGAAGCTTGGGGCGATCGGGCAGAAAACTACATTTTTTGCCCGATCCTTGGGAAAATCGTCCGATCGTCTGCCTGTTGTTGGGTATTCTACTCTATGAATACAATCAAACGATGACTAACAGAATGTAGAGATGAAACAAATCTAGTGCAAAAAGAAATTGAACAATCTAAAGGGGTTTAGCATGCAAGGTTTGAACACAACAATCAAACAAGGTTTAGGTTGTCCTAAGGTTGTCTACAGATATGGCAAAGAGGTGGAAGAAGGAAGAAGAACAAGGTACTTAGCAGTTGTCGAGGCTTGTGCTAGCACAATGCCCTGAAAGCTATTTCGCCGCCTCGGTAGGTGCTTCAAGGCCTCCGACGAACGCTCCCCAGGGTACAACGACTGGACTCCTCTTTAGCACCGAAGGGAACCCCTTTTGGACTCTCAGCGTACTCCAGACACTCCAGACAAGAGAGAACGAGAAAGAAAAGAGAAAGTGGAGAGAGCTCTTAGCTTGGTGTATTTCTGGCTTCACCGGACCCTCTCTTATATAGAGGTCCTTAGCCATAACGTCCCCACACTCTCAGCCATTGCATGCAACGCACTGATGAGCATTCACTGCTCTGTCAAGTGAAACGGTTGCATGTGACAGTGCAGAGGTCCAGGTTCAATGAACCTAGCTCAGCCTCGTGAATAGTGTAACGGAAGAAATAAATCTCCATTAAACATTAAAAAATTAAAACCCAGTGTAAAACAAGGCCCGAAGCCCGAAGACCATTCGCGTCCACGCGGCTCGCGAGCCGCGGCCTCGGCACGAGCCCGAGCCCGTGCCCGGCCCGGCCCGGCTCGGCTCGGCGCGCGCGCGCGTGTGGTGGGCTATGGCCTGGCTCTTGGGAAGCTACAAAGCCCAATGAAAGGAGTTCCATTAAAAACGCATTAAAAGATCTCCCCACGGGCAATATGGGACTAAACCAAAAACCGGTTTTTTTCATTATTCTATCAAAACCAATTTTTGTAACAATCCCCCACAATAATGAAAATATCGAAAACCAAATTGAAAGAAGTAGTCTGGAGTACTTATAAAAGTATGTATAGACATAAGGTGTCTTTCGACTTGAACCTTTGCTTAGTGTAGACTGCAGGACCTACTAGCTGACAGTGAACTTACGTCTTGAACTGTACAGCTATATATTGTAAGTCTAGTCGACAAGTCTCACCCATACTTTCATATACATCATAGAGTCCCATGCGGTTGTGCTCTTTATGGCCATGAGCCTTCCCCAGTTTTCTTGAGTGTTCTAGAGAATTAGCCTCAATTCTCATAGAAGCGGCCACACTTCTACACTCATATAGGTGCTTACTATCAAGAGTGCTCTGTATCTATACACCCCACTGGTATGCCAGCTATAGTTAGCATTAAGAGTCTAAAACTCAGCCTCTCAGCGATACAGAATGTACTATCACATCATAGGGAGGGGAGAATTTGATAGCACCCCTACAAATCCCTCGAATAACTTGTTTTCCCATTGAACCTCGATTTTGGGATCTCCAATCACGTAGGTTGGGTTACCGTTATCGGAGACTTATTCGTTTATAGGCCTCAGCCCCATCCCCCTCGATGTACTTAGAACTAACTCTCTAGCTAGTCCTTTAGTTAAGGGATCTGCTAAATTATCTTTTGACCTAATATAGTCAATAGTAATTATCCCATCTTTCAACATCTGTCGAACAGTGTTATGTCTACGACGAATATGTCGTGACTTTCCATTATAGGAGTTATTCCTGGCCCTCATTATAGCTGCTTGGCTATCACAATGAATTGGGACAGCAGGAATAGGCTTTGGCCAAAAAGGAATATCCATAATGAGATTCCTTAGCCATTCACCCTCTTCACTAGCTTTATCTAGTGCTATGAACTCCGACTCCATAGTGGATCGGGCAATGCATGTTTGTTTGGATGATTTCCAACAATTTGCACCCCCTCCAAGGGTAAACACATACCCACTAGTGGATTTGGTTCCTGAGGAATCCGCAATCCAATTAGCATCGCTGTATCCTTCTAGGACAGCTGGATACCTACTATAGAAAATGCCATAATCTAATGTATGTTTTAAGTACCTTAGAACTCGGATTAGAGCATCCCAATGCTCTTGGTTAGGGTTAATAGTGTATCTACTAAGTCTACCTATCGCATAGGCAATATCGGGTCTCGTGCAGTTCATGATATATATGAGACTGCCAATTACCCTAGAATATTCTAGTTGTGATACACTAGGCCCTAAATTCTTCTTCAGGTGTACTGAAGGATCATATGGCGTTCTAGTAGGTAGACAATCAATATGACCGAACTTCCTAAGCACTTTCTCGATATAGTGAGATTGAGATAGAGTTATGCCATTGGAATCTCTCTTAATTTTGATTCCAAGAATGACATCTGCAGCTCCTAAGTCTTTCATATCAAAGTGCCTACTCAGGAAGTCCTTGGTCTTGACCACTACTTCTAAGTTGGTTCCAAAGATCAACATATCATCTACATAGAGACATATGACCACACAAGTCAAGTTATTGACCTTAGTGTAGATACATTTATCTGATTCATTAATTCTGAAACCACTTGAAGTTAACACATGGTCAAACTTCTCGTGCCATTGTTTTGGAGCCTGTTTGAGACCATAAAGAGATTTCTTTAGTCTACAAACCTTCTGCTCTAAACCTTGCACTACGAAGCCTTCTGGCTGATCCATATAGATCTCTTCCTCTAATTCACCATTCAGGAATGCAGTCTTTACATCCATCTGGTGAATCACAAGGCTATGGATAGCGGCTATGGCTATAAGCACCCTAATGGATGTAATCCGGGTCACAGGAGAGTAAGTGTCAAAGAAGTCCACTCCCTCTCATTGCCTATAGCCCTTTGCTACTAACCTAGCCTTATATCTCTCTATAGATCCATCTGCCCTAAGCTTCTTCTTGAATATCCATTTACACCCAACAGTTTTGCAACCAGGAGGAAGCTCCACTAACTCCCAGGTGTTGTTGGATGTTATGGATTCAAGTTCACTGTTTACAGCTTCCTTCCAAAAGATGGAGTCAGCTGAGGTCATGGCTTCATTATAACTAGTTGGATCCTCTTCCACTAGATATGTAATGAAGTCAGGCCCAAATGAAGTACCAGTCCTAGCTCGCTTGCTCCTTCTAGGTTCGATCTCTTCATTATCTGAAGAGTCATCCCTCTGTCTAGGAGCAGGCCTCTCAAGCGTACTGGGCTCTTGAGGTTTTTCAGACCTCTCTCTATAAGGAAACCGATTTTCAAAAAATTCGGCATCCCTAGTCTCGATGATGGTATTATCATCTATGTATGGGTTTTCAGAATGGATTACTAAAAACCTATACGCACTACTGTTCTGGGCATATCCTATGAATACAGAGTCAACTGTTTTAGGACCTAGCTTGGTCCTCTTAGGGTTAGGTATGGATACCTTCGCTAAACAACCCCACACTTTGAGGTATTTATAGGATGGCTTCCTACCTCTCAGAATCTCATAAGGAGTCTGCTCAGATTCCTTAAATGGGATTCTATTAAGAACATGTGCTGCTGAGAGCACAGCTTCCCCCCACAGGTTCGTAGGTACCCCTGAACTGATCATCATGGCATTGACCATGTCCTTTAAGGTCCTGTTCTTCCTCTCAGCTACTCCATTAGACTGAGGGGAATATGGAGCAGTGGTCTGATGAATTATACCGTTGTCTTCACAAAATTTAGTGAATTCTCCGGACTCATATTCACCTCCTCTGTCCGATCTAAGGACTTTGATCCTCTTCCCTAACTGGTTTTCTATCTCAGACTTATAGGATTTAAACTTGGACAAGCTCTCGTCCTTACTCTTAAGGAGAAAGATTGAACAATGTCTGGAACAATCATCAATAAATGTGATGAAGTACTTGTTCCCTCCTCTCGTAGTGTAACCTTTAAGGTCGCACACGTCTGAGTGGATCAAGTCTAGGGTTTCTAGGCTACGCTCTACACTCTTAAAAGGTTTCTTGGCATATTTAGCCTCTACGCATATGCCACACTTTCCATTTGAGGATGGAACACATTTAGGTACACTACCTAAGTTAACTAACCTTTTAAGGGTTTTAGAGTTAACGTGTCCTAGTCTAGCATGCCACAGATCAAAAGAATCACACAAGTAAGCAGAAGAAGATATTTTATTATCATTATTGAAAGAGGTTACATTGAGCTTAAATAAGCCTTCATCAAGATAACCCTTTCCCACAAAAGACCCTCCCTTAGTCAGGACAAATTTGTCCGACTCAAATACAAGCTTGTAGCCCTTCTTGCTCAGCATTGCTCCGGAGACCAGATTCTTCCGGATGTCTGGGACGTGAAGCACCTCCTTCAGAGTCAGAAGATTTCCAGAGGTGAACTTCAGAGTCACATTCCCTTTCCCAGCAACTTGAGCAACTGAGGAGTTCCCCATGTACAGCGACTCGCCTTCTTCTGCAGGTGTGTAGGTGGAGAAGCAGCTCTTCGACCCACATATATGTCGGGTAGCTCCCGTATCCACCCACCAGTCTGCAAGGTTGCTGACTAGGTTGACCTCCGTCACCACTGCCGAGAAGTAGCCGCTCTGTGCCACGTTCGCCTCGGACTTGTTCTTCGGCCGATTAGCTGCATTGAAGCGGCACTCCTTAGCCAGGTGACCTGGCTTGCCACAAACGAAGCAGTCTCCCCTCGGCTTCTTTTTGAACTGGGGCTTGGATTGCTTGTTCTTCTCCCAGGGCTTAGGAGCAAGAGCCTTCTTTTTGGAAGACTTCCCCTCCACGAGGTTGGCCTTTCCTTTCATCATAGAGGCTCGCTCCCTTTGCTCAGACACTCGATTGTCCTCCTCTATACGGATTCGGACAACAAGGTCTTCCAGGGTCATCTCCTTCCTCTTGTGCTTCAAACTGTTCTTATATTCCTTCCACGAGGGAGGCAACTTCTCTATGATAGTTGCAACTTGGAATCCCTCGCAGATTTTGTACCCCTCAGCAATGACCTCATGGATGATAATCTGTATCTCCTCAAGTTGGGAGACTACAGATTTCCCATCTTCCATTTTGAACTCCAGCAGCTTCCCGACCACAAATTTCTTCGACCCGGCGTCCTCTGTGGCGTACTTCTTCTCTAAGGAGTTCCACAGGTCTTTTGCGGACTTGCAGGTGAAGTAAACATCATATAGGTCGGGGACAAGGCAGTTGAGGATATAGTTCCTACACAGATAATCCTGCCTCTCCCAGGAGTCTAAGTCGGTTTGGTTAGATGAGCCATCATCCTTAGAGATAAGGGTAGGCTTCTCGGAAGAGATAAGGTCGACAACCTTAAGGACAGTCAGATAGAACCTAAGTTTCATCTGCCATCTCTTAAAGTTCTTCCCATCGAATGGTTCAGGTTTCTCACTAGACTTGCTAGGTTTCCTCTCCATCTCAGTAGTCATCTAGGAAGAGTTCCTTTTGAATTTTTAAAAATTTGACGGCCAGGTCAGCTCCAGGAAGGAGGTGGAGCACTTGGCTCGCTTAAGTACCAAGCTTCCTAGGGCAATTTAATGCCGGTTTGTCAAGCTTTCCTCGACACCGTCAAACTTATGAAAAATCAAAGGAATTCTAACAGGTAACAAGAGACTAGATCTAAACACTCTCGTATTGGATCTAGATCTAACCGGAATAGAATAGAACGAAGAAAATAGCTTTCAGTTGTTGGGTATTCTACTCTATGAATACAATCAAACGATGACTAACAGAATGTAGAGATGAAACAAATCTAGTGCAAAAAGAAATTGAACAATCTAAAGGGGTTTAGCATGCAAGGTTTGAACACAACAATCAAACAAGGTTTAGGTTGTCCTAAGGTTGTCTACAGATATGGCAAAGAGGTGGAAGAAGGAAGAAGAACAAGGTACTTAGCAGTTGTCGAGGCTTGTGCTAGCACAATGCCCTGAAAGCTATTTCGCCACCTCGGTAGGTGCTTCAAGGCCTCCGACGAACGCTCCCCAGGGTACAACGACTGGACTCCTCTTCAGCACCGAAGGGAACCCCTTTTGGACTCTCAGCGTACTCCAGACACTCCAGACAAGAGAGAACGAGAAAGAAAAGAGAAAGTGGAGAGAGCTCTTAGCTTGGTGTATTTCTGGCTTCACCGGACCCTCTCTTATATAGAGGTCCTTAGCCATAACGTCCCCACACTCTCAGCCATTGCATGCAACGCACTGATGAGCATTCACTGCTCTGTCAAGTGAAACGGTTGCATGTGACAGTGCAGAGGTCCAGGTTCAATGAACCTAGCTCAGCCTCGTGAATAGTGTAACGGAAGAAATAAATCTCCATTAAACATTAAAAAATTAAAACCCAGTGTAAAACAAGGCCCGAAGCCCGAAGACCATTCGCGTCCACGCGGCTCGCGAGCCGCGGCCTCGGCCCGGCCCGGCCCGGCTCGGCGCGCGCGCGCGTGTGTGGTGGGCTATGGCCTGGCTCTTGGGAAGCTACAAAGCCCAATGAAAGGAGTTCCATTAAAAACGCATTAAAAGATCTCCCCACGGGCAATATGGGACTAAACCAAAAACCGGTTTTTTTCATTATTCTATCAAAACCAATTTTTGTAACACCTATCGATTTGGGCGAAGTGTTTTGGGTGATCGGTTAAAATTATTTGATCGATCAAATTTGTCCGATTGGTCAATTTCAACCAATGGTGCTTGGGGTGATCGGGTAGAAAACCACGTTTTTTGTCCGATCCTTTGAAAAATCGCCCGATCGTTTGCCTGTCGATTTGGGCGAAGTCTTTCGGGCGATCGGTCAAAATTGTTCGATTGATAAATTTCAACCGGTAGAGCTTGGAGCGATCAGGCAGAAAATTTCCTGATCGTTTGCCTGTCGATTTGGGTGAAGCCTTTTGAGCAATCGATCAAAATTGTTTGGTCGGTCAAATTTGTCTGATTGGTCAATTTCAACTGGTGGTGCTTGGGGCGATCGAGCAGAAAATCACATATTTTACCCGATCCTTTGGAAAATCCCCCGATCGTCTACCTGTCGATTTGGGCAAAGTCTTTTGGGCGATCGGTCAAATTTGTCCGATTGGTCAATTTTAACCGATGGAGATTGGGGCGATCGGGCAGAAAACTATATTTTTTGCCCGATCCTTTGAAAAATCGCCCGATTGTCTGCCTGTCGATTTGTGCGAAGTCTTTTGAGCAATCGGTCAAAATTGTCCGATCGGTCAAAATTGTCCGATCGATCAAATTTATCTGATCGGTCAATTTCAACCGGTGGCGCTTGGCGCGATCGGGCAGAAAATCACGTTTTTTGCCCGATCCTTTAGAAAATCTCCCGATTGTCTGCCTGTCGATTTGGGCGAAGTCTTTTGGGCGATCGATCAAAATTGTCCGATCGATAAATTTTTTTCGATCGATCAATTTACACCGGTGGAGCTTGGGGCGATCGGGTAGAAAACCGTATTTTTTGCTCGATCCTTTGGAAAATCACCTGATCTTCTACCTGTCGATTTGGGCAAAGTCTTTTGGGCGATCGGTCAAAAATTGTCCGATCGGTCAAATTTGTCCGATTGGTCAATTTAAGTCGGTAGAGTTTGGGGCGATCGGGAAGAAAACTACGTTTTTTGCTCGATCCTTTGGAAAATCGCTTGATCGTCTACTTGTCGATTTGGGCGAAGTCTTTTGGGCAATCGGTCAAAATTGTTCGATCGGTCAAATTTGTATGATTGATCAATTTCAACTGGTGGCACTTGGGGTAATCGGGCAGAAAATCACTTTTTTGGCTCGATCCTTTGGAAAATCACCCAATCGTCTACCTTTCGATTTGGGCGATCGGTCAAAATTGTCCGATCGGTAAAATTTGTCCGATCAGTTAATTTCAACCGGTGGAGCTTGGAGCGATCGAGCAGAAAACCACATTTTTTGCCCGATCCTTTGGAAAATATCCCGATCGTCTACTTATCGATTTGGGCGAAGTCTTTTGGGCGATCGATCAAAATTGTCCGATCGGTCAAATTTGTCCGATTGGTCAATTTCAACCAGTGGAGCTTGGAGCGATCGGGGAGAAAACCATATTTTTTGCCCGATTCTTTGGAAAATCACCCGATCGTCTGCTTGTCGATTTAGGTGAAGTCTTTTTGGCAATCGGTCAAAATTATCCGATCGGTCAAATTTGTCCAATCGATTAATTTCAATAGGTAGAGCTTGGGACGATCGGGCAGAAAACTATATTTTTTGCCCGATCCTTTGGAAAATCGCCCGATCGTCTGCCTGTAAATTTGGGCCAAGTCTTTCGGGCAATTGGTCAAAATTGTTCAATCGGTCAATTTCAACTGGTGGTGCTTGGGGCGATCGGTCAGAAAACTACGTTTTTTGTCCGATCCTTTGGAAAATCGCACGATCGTCTACCTATCAATTTGGGCAAATTCTTTTGGGCGATCGGTCAAAATTGTTCAATCGATCAAAATTGTTCGATCGGTCAAATTTGTCCGATCGGTCAATTTCAATTGGTGGAGCTTGGGGCAATCGGGCAAAAAACCACGTCTTGTGCCCGATCCTTTGGAAAATCGTCCAATCGTCTGTCTATCGATTTGGGCGAAGTCTTTTGGGTGATCGGTCAAAACTATCCGATCGGTCATATTTGTCCAATCGGTCAATTTCAACCGATGGAGCTTGGGGCGATCGGGCAAAAAACCACGTTTTTTGCCCGATTATTTAGAAAATCACCCGATCGTTTGCCTACGATTTGGGCGAAGTCTTTTGGGCGATCGGTCAAAATTTTTTGATCGGTCATTTGTCCGATCGATCAATTTCAACCGGTGGAGTTTGGGGCGATCGGGCAGAAAACTATATTTTTTGCTCAATCCTTTGGAAAATTGCCCGATCGTCTGCTTGTCGATTTGGGCGAAGTCTTTTGGGTGATCGGTTAAAATTGTTCAATCGATCAAATTTGTCCAATCGGTCAATTTCAACCGATGGCGCTTGGGGCGATCGGGCAGAAAACCATATTTTTTGCTCGATCCTTTGGAAAATCGCTCGATCGTCTGCCTGTCGATTTGGGCGAAGTCTATTGAGCGATCGGTCAAAATTGTTCGATCAGTCAAATTTGTCCAATCGGTCAATTTCAACCGATGGAGCTTGGGGCGATCGGGCAAAAAATTATGTTTTTTGCCCGATCATTTGGAAAATCTCCCGATCATCTGCCTGTCAATTTGAGCGAAGTCTTTTGGGCAATTGGTCAAAATTGTTCGGTCGGTCAAATTTTTCTGATCAGTCAATTTCAACCGATGGCGCTTGGGGCGATCGGGCAGAAAGCCACGTTTTTTACCCGATCCTTTGGAAAATCGCCCGATCGTCTGGCTGTCGATTTGGGCGAAATCTTTTGGGCGATTGGTCATATTTGTCCGATCGATCAATTTCAACCGGTGGAGTTTGGGGCGATCGGGTAGAAAATCACGTTTTTTGCCCGATCCTTTGGAAAATCGTTCTATCGTCTACTTATCGGTTAGGGCGAAGTCTTTTGGGCGATCAGTCAAATTTGTCCGATCGGTCAATTTTAATCGGTGGAGCTTGGCGTGATCGGGTAGAAAACTATGTTTTTTGCCTGATCCTTAAGAAAATCGCTCGATCGCCTGCCTGTCGATTTGGGCTAAATCTTTTGGGCGATCGGTCAAATTTGTCCGATCGGTCAATTCAACCGAAGGCGCTTGGAGCAATCGGGTAGAAAACCACGTTTTTTGTCCGATCATTTGAAAAATGCCCAATTGTCTACCTGTCGATTTGGGCGAAGTCTTTTAGGCGATCGATCAAAATTATCTGATCGGTCAAATTTGTCCGATCGGTCAATTTCAACCGGTGGAACTTGGGGCGATTGGGTAGAAAACTACATTTTTTGCCCGATCCATTGGAAAATCGCCCGATCATCTGCTTGTCGATTTGGGTGAAGTCTTTTGGGCGATCGGTCAAAATTGTTCGATCGGCCAAATTTGTCCGATCGGTCAATTTCAACCGGTGGCGCTTGGGGCGATCGGGCAGAAAACCATATTTTTTGCCCGATCTTTTGGAAAATCGCCCAATCGTCTGCCTGTCGATTTGGGTAAAGTCTTTTGGGCGATAGGTCAAAATTGTCCGATCGGTCAAATTTGTCCGATCGATCAATTTCAACCGGTGGAGCTTGGGGCTATCGGGCAGAAAACTATGTTTCTTGCCCGATCTTTTGGAAAATCGCCTGATTGTCTGCCTGTCGATTTGGACGAAGTCTTTTGGGTGATCGATAAAATTTGTCCGATCGGTCAATTTCAACCGGTAGCGCTTGGGACAATCTGGCAGAAAACTACGTTTTTTGCCCGATCCTTTGGAATATCGCCCGATTGTTTGACTGTCGATTTGGGTGAAGTCTTTTGGGCGATCGGTTAAAATTGTTCGATTGGTCAAATTTGTCCGATCGGTCACTTTCAACAGGTGGAGTTTGGGGCGATCGGGCAGAAAACCATGTTTTTTGCCTGATCCTTTGGATAATCGCCTGATCATCTGCCTGTTAATTTGGGCGAAGTCTTTTGAGCGATCGGTCAAAATTGTCTAATCGATCAATTTCAACCAGTGGAGCTTGGGGCGATTGGGCAGAAAACCACATTTTTTTCCTGATCATTTGGAAAATCACTCGATCGTCTGCCTGTTGATTTGGGTGAAGTCTTTTGGGCGATCGATCAAAATTGTCCGATCGGTCAAATTTGTCCAATCGGTCAATTTCAACCGATGGAGCTTGGGGCGATCAGGCAGAAAACTACGTTTTTTGCTAGTTCCTTTGGAAAATCGCCCAATCGTCTACCTGTCGATTTGGGCCAAGTCTTTTGGGCGATCGGTCAAAATTATTCGATCGGTCAAATTTGTCCGATCGGTAAATTTCAACCGGTGACGCTTGGAGCGATCGGGCAGAAAACCACGTTTTTTGCCCGATCCTTTGAAAAATCTCCTGATCGTCTGCCTGTCGATTTGGGCGAAGTCTTTTGGGCGATCGGTCAAAATTGTTCGATCGGTCAATTTCAACTGGTGGAGCTTGGGGCGATTAGACAGAAAACCATATTTTTTGCTCGATCCTTTGGAAAATCGCCTAATCGTCTGCCTGTCGATTTGGGCAAAGTCTTTTGGGCGATCAGTCAAAATTGTCCGATCGGTTATATTTGTTCAATCGGTCAATTTCAACCGAAGGAGCTTGGGGCGATCGGGCAGAAAACCACGTTTTTTACCCAATCCTTTGGAAAATCGCCTGATCGTCTGCCTGCCGATTTGGGCAAAATCTTTTAGGCGATTGGTCAAAATTTTTTGATCGATCAAATTTGTCCGATCGGTCAATTTCAACCGGTGGAGCTTTAGGCAATTGGGCAGAAAACTACGTTTTTTGCCCGATCCTTTGGAAAATCGGCCAATCGTCTGCCTGTCGATTTGGGCGAAGTCTTTTGGGCAATCGATCAAAATTGTCCGATCGGTCAATTCAACTGATGGCGCTTGGGTCGATCGGGCAGAAAACCATATTTTTTGCCTGATCCCTTGGTTTCGATCGGTCAAATTTGTCCGATCGGTCAATTCAACCGATGGCGCTTGGGTCGATCGGGCAGAAAACCACATTTTTTGCCCGATCCTTTGGAAAATCGCTCGATCGTCTGCCTATCAATTTGGGCGAAGTCTTTTGGGCAATCGATCAAAATTGTCCGATCGGTCAATTTCAACTGGTGGAGCTTGGGACGATCGGGTAGAAAACTACATTTTTTGCCCGATCCTTTGGAAAATCGTTAGATCGTCTGCTTATCGATTCGGGTGAAGTCTTTTGGGCGATCGGTCAAAATTGTTCGATCGATCAAATTTGTCCGATCGGTCAATTTCAACCGGTGGCACTTGGGGTGATCGGACAGAAAACCACATTTTTTGCCCGATCCTTTGGAAAATCGCCTGATCGTCTGCCTGTCGATTTGGGCGAAGTCTTTTGTTGGCGTTTCATCTTTCCCGTCACTTCACCTGGTTCAACGTTTCGTCTGGTTCGACGTTTCATCTTTTGCCAGTATGGTGGCTTCACGTGTCACATAGGTTTTCCTTCCAAATTTTTTGGGGCTTATAAACCCCGTCCCGGAGTTCATTTTTCACTCGCGCTTTTAGAAATTTTTCTGAGTTCTCTGCTTTTGCTCCCGAATTCTTGATTTCTGTTTTTTCTATTCTTCCGTTCGATTGTGATGGCATCTGCAAGCTGCACCAAGAATATCGTCCCTTCGAAGGTGAGGCGATCGAAGAAGGGGAAGGCCACCGTTGAGTCCTCGTCGCCTAAGATTGCGAGAAAAGGCAAGGCCAAGGGCAGCCTTGGCGTCGTTGGGAAGCAGCATCTTAGTGTGGGATTTGCCTTTGAGCCCACCAAGCCGGAGCATATCCCAAAGCTGAGTTTGTTCTAAGGCCGCTGAAGCCATTATCCGAGGAGTTTGTCTTCGAGTATGGCATCGGTCGGAAGACCACTGACGCAAAGAGGGTGAAATGGGAGAAGCTGCTCGGGTTCTTCACTGAAGGCGTCCATCGTCTAGCGCTCGCCGGGGTGCAAGCTGCCTTTGGTATCGACAATCGGTCTATTTATACAGAGGTGGCTAGCAAAGAGAAAATTATGGCACGATCATGACGATCAGGCAGCTCAACTGCTGCTGCATCTGCTCCTTCTGCCATTCGTGGTTCAACTGCTGAACACGTATGGGCTTTGCCCCGAACAGCTGATGGAAAATGCGTGGAGAATCATCTACGCTTTCTGCCTGGTGGAGTCCGATCACCAGGAGAAGCTTAGATCCTGTTACTCAAGCATCCCCGAAGGCGAGTAAGCTAGGATCGAGTTGGGTTGTTTCTTCTACCACTATCAGTGGGTTTTGAGGAAAGACATCCCCTTCTTCAACCTGCACGACGTCTCTGCCCTTCGCCCCATCACTGACACGGTCCCCTCCGACAAGCTATACACCGACTGGCCTATCTTCGTCTCGGGGGCATGGACTCCCTTCTCAGCGCCGGAGACTCCTTGAACCCAAGTCCACAAGGAGGTTGAGTGGTACGGACCGGGAGGTGATCTGTGTTAGTCATCAGATCTGGTCAGATAATGATGGTCCCAAAGAAATACCAGCAGCGGAAAGAACCGAGAGTCACGAGAGCAGTGCAAAGTTAGCAGGTGCAACTCCCAGTTTGTTGTCCATGAAGCCATAACGGGGTCCCATAAAGAGCAACATGACGAGACAGCAGGAGTCCCCAGGGAGGATTCCCCCGCTTCAAAGCTAATCTCGATTTTTGGGCAAGTAGCTTGGTGGCTTGAGCGGATCTTAGAGTTTAAAGAACACTTCAGGGAGCCCCACTTAGATTTAAGAGCTCGCCCAGGAGTTCGCCAAAGTACCACACCCATAGCTCGCTCAGAAGCTGGCTAAGATCGAACACCCCCAGCTCGCTCAGGAGCTCGCCAAGGCACGTCACCCACAGCTCGCCGAGGAGCTCGCCCTCAGCCGCAGAGGTCGCTTGTGGCCGTGGCTTACAGCCCGCCCAGGGTCAATCCTGACCACATGCGACTAGCTCGCACGTGGTAGAGGTCCCCCAGTGGCTGGTGCTTGTAGCCCGCCCGGCGACCAGTTCGCACGCCAGGAGATCGCCCCCTTTTAAAGAACATCGGTCGGTATGAGATTTACCGTGAGCCAAGTTCACAGTATTGTCACTTCCGCCGGTACGAGCCTCGTGCAGTGCACTCAGGTGTTCGCCAAGGCACGACACCCCCAGCTCGCTCAGGAGCTCGCCAAGGCCCGCCACCTATAGCCCACTCAGGAGCACGCCCGATCGCACAACCAGTCCAAGAGCTCGCCTGTTGGTGATAGGAGAGGCTTTGAAAGAACCCAACGGCCACCTCCAGCTAGCTCAAGAGCTCACCAAGCCAGACACTCACAACTCGCTCAGAAGCTCGCCCGATCGCGCAATCATCCACAGAGTTCGCCTGTTGGCAATAGGAGAGGTTCTGAAAGAACCCTATAGCCAAGGAGATCGTCCCCTTTGCCTACAGAGGTCGCCTACAGCAAGGCGGTGTTGAGCTGCCAGTTGTCCGCACCCCCATGGAGCTATATGGACGATTATAGCCCACGGAAGCTGGCTAAAGTCGGTCTGGGACCTTCCAGACTTGTACTTTCCAGAACCACCACCTGGCAAGGACAAGACCTGTGCATGCCCCTTTTCCACCACCTGGCAGGCTAAACGACAAGAGCCGTCAGAGCCCATGTGGGCCGGCACATGGGGTATAGAAGGTGCGGGAAGGCTCTGCCACATGACAGGCTCTGAGAGGCTGCCAAAGGCTATAAAGGTACCACCCCTGACTCCAAAGTACAGGTTTGAAACCCTCAACCCTACCACTTCCAACTACTACAGCTCTCCACTGTTGATACCCGTTCTGACTTGAGTGTCGGAGGGCCTGCGCTCCGAAGGGAGCCAGCCGTTCTCACGTTTTTTCTGTCTTGCAGGGAAACCGCATGGACCGGCGAAAAATATCCCCCAACATAACCTGTTCTTGGAGCTGACATGCGGAACCAGGTTGTGGAAGCAGTTTGCGAACTGTCTGGTCCATCATGGCAACACCAACCTGATGCACCGCCTACCGGTTAGGTATGAAGGTAATGACACTCTGTATTCTAATTACGAGGAGGATCTCGAGATCGGCAGGATGGTGCGATACGTGCGGGTCGAGAAGAAGGTTTATGGCAAGATGAGGCGCTCCGGGCCTGGCGAGGAGAAACTGGTCATGACCAGATGAGGCCAGGTCAAGAAGAGGAAGGTGGTGAAGGAAGAGAAGGTGGTGAAGTAAGAGGAGGAGAAAAAGAAGGGAGAAGAAGAAGAAGAAGAAGAAGAAGAAGAAGAAGAATAAGAAGAAGAAGAGGAAGAAGAAGAGGAGAAGGGTGAAGAAGAAGGCGGGGAAGAGAGTGGAGAAGAAGGAGAAGAAGGCAGGGAAGAAGAGGAGGAAGATGAGGATGAAGAGGAGGAAGGAAGCAAGGAGGGACAAGGAGAAGAGGAGGGAGAAGGCGAAGAGGAGGGGGCCAGAGGTCAGGAAGACCCCCACCCCGCCAGGAGCTGGCCAAGTTCCTCCTATCGATGAGGCTAAGGCCCGTCGAATGGAGGATGACATTGATGCAGTAGATGACGGCAAGAAGGTGCCGCTCATTTAGCACTTCGAGACCCTGAAGCATCCTACACGCATCAGGGTCAAGTACTCAAGGAGCGACGTGGTCTATGACCTGACGCCCATTGCGCAGGTGCCGCCCGAAGGCCTCCGGCAGGGTGAGGCCTCGACGAGGCAGGCTTTTGCAAATGGAGGGGTGGAAGCTAATAGACCAAGGCTAGCACGTCGAGGTGACGCACCCAAGGTGGTAGCAGAAGCCGCCACCCTGATATCTGCTCTCCTCCAAGGGATAGACGAGATACATGGCGAAGGGGGAGATTCGTCTCCTCTCAAAGTCCCTCCTCCCGAACCAAAGAGAGACGAGGGGCAAGGGGAGAAGCAGGTGCCCTAGCAGGTTCTGATCCCTGTCTCTGCAACGAAGACTCCCACCCCCAAAGGGAAAGGGACTGATCATGGGAAAGGACCAATTCAACCCCCTCACAGAGGCTCTATCGGTAGGAGTAAGTTCTAACTCTTTACTTTGTCTTGTTTGGATAGAATATTGGATATGTCTGAATCTTTGAATATTTTGTCTGTAGGTACACCTGGCAGCCCGCAGCCTATGCTGCGGGACTTGGGCGAGGTTGACATCAACCTCCCAATTAGGGCGCTAAGGAAGCTCTGCAACCTTCCAGATGCGACCCTCGAGGAGACATCAAACAGGCTCAAAGTTATGGTGAGTTGCTTCGACTTAGTCTCATATTGTAGTACTTTCATCTGATGTTTCTGACTTGTTCTTGTTGTTATGCAGATGTCTGCCCTGCTGAAGTTAAACAGCAAGGTCTTTAAGAAGGCCGGAGAGAGGGAGACCGCCAGTGAGATCTCGAGTTTGAATGCCCTCCTAGAGGAAGCTTGCAAGGAGCGGGCGAAGCTATCTACTGCGCTCTCTTCTAGTCAGCAGTCTTTCCGCAACGAGGCGCACATGAAGAAAAAGATAGAGGCGGAGTTTGTAGCTACCTTTGAACGTGCTGAGGAGATAAAGCGACTGAAGGTTGAGCTTGCAGCGAAGGAGGAAGCCTACGAGCTGGAGATGGAATAACTGAACGTCGACTTGGATAGCTTCAAGTCGACGGCTGAAAGAGCTATGGAAGCCCTTAGGTTGGCTCACAGCAGGGCGCTCAATCTTCAAAGGCATTCGTGGCAAGTAAGGCTCACGGCGGAGATAGATCTAGGGTGACTAGTATTGAGAAGCCTTGATGTATTTTTCTTCTCGTACTTGTACTTTTGAATGACAAAAAAATACTTGATTTCTTTTGAAATGAACTGTCTCTTTTTATGTTGAATATTTTGAATGGAATGGTTAATGTCTTGTATTGAATGATCGAAAGAGTATCTGCTAACTTAAAGTTGTGATGCCTCTTAACGTTAAACTATTTATTTATGCCTGTAAGGGGTCGTGCCACAACATGAACACCCAAACTAGGAATCGATCAACCAGTTAAAAGTTGTGCTATCTCACAATGTTAAAACTATTTGTTTCTGCCTGTAAGGGGTCGTGTCACAACATGAACACTCAAACTAAGAATCAATCTGCCAGTTAAAAGTTGTGCTGTCTCACAACGTTAAAACTATTTGTTTCTGCTTGTAAGGGGTCGTGTCGCAACACGAACACCTAAACTATTATTCTTGGAGTTGTGCATGCTGAATCTGACCAAAATAGTATCTATGTAGGCTGACTGTGATAGCGAGAGAATCTTGTTCTAGTGCTCTCGACTTACCTTGAATCCCAGAATATATCTCACTTCTTCCAGGTCTTTTATGTCAAATTGAGAGGACAACCATACCTTCACTGTAAACAATGTTCCAATATTATTTCCAATGAGCATGATATCATCTACGTAAAGCACTAGAAAAACTACTGCAGTCTTATCACTCCTTTTATAAACACATGATTCATCCACGTTCTGTTCAAATCCATAAGATTAAATAGTTTGATCAAAACCCATATTCCAACTTTTGGATGCTTGCTTCAGTCCATAAATGAACCTTTGCAACTTGCACACCAGACTTTCCTAACCTTTTGCGATAAAGCCTAGAGTCTGAGGCATATGAATGTCTTCTTCCAAATCCCCGTTGAGGAATACGGTCTTGACATCCTTTTGTCAGATCTTCCAATCATAATGGGCTGCAATGGACAAAAGGATCCGGATAGACTTAAGCATAGCGACTGGCGAAAAGGTTTCGTCATAGTCGATCCCTTCTCGCTGGGTATAACCCTTAGCGACTAGTCTAGCTTTGTAAGTCTCAACGGTACCATCCAGACCTCTTTTTTTTTGTACACCCACTTACACCCAACATGTTTAATGTTGTGAGGCGGTGTTACAAGTGTCTAGACCGAGTTTTGGGACATCGATGGTTCTACCTCCATGGCTTTCTGCCATGCTTCATGGTCAAAGGATACCATCGCTTCGTCGTAGTTCAGAGGATTATCCTCCAGAAACTCTGGATCCACCAAGAAGGTTTCTCCAATGTATCTATCAAGAGCTCTTGTGGTCCTCCTACTACGATGAGCCTACGGTGGTTCCATAGGAGTCGATTCTACAGTGTCATTAATCTTAGTGGTATCAGCTCCCACTATATTTTATGTCTGTGTATTCCCATCAGTACCAAGCAATTCTTCAAGAACTAGTTTACTGGTGGGCTTATGGTATACTAAATAATCCTGCTCTAGGAATACGACATTCATCAAGATGACAACCTTTATATTCTCAGGATCATAAAATAAACTATCCTTTGTCCCTTTTAGATACCCAACGAATAGTCATACCTTAGTGTTTGACTCCATCTTCTCTCGCTTGTCCTTCCGCACATGTGTTGGACAACTCCAAATCCTAAAGTACTATAGACTTGGCTTTCGCTTCAACCATAACTCCCAAGGAGTCAGAGGTACTGACTTTGATGGAACAAAATTCAATGTATATGCTGCCGTTTCTAGGGTATATCCCCAAAAACTAGGTGGCAATGTTGCATAACTCATCATTGTTTGAACTATATCTAACAAAGTTCGGTTTCTCCTCTCAGATATGTCATTTTATTGTGGTGTCCCTGGTGCAGTCAACTGGGATACAATTCCATGCTCACGCAGTACCCTTTAAATTCATTCAATAGGTATTCACCTCCTCAATCCGATCGAAGAGACTTGATGCTCTTACCCGTCTGCTTTTCTGCTTCAGCTTTGAACTCCTTGAACTTATCAAAGGATTCAAACTTTCGCCACATTAGGTATATGTATCCAAACCTCGAGTGATCATCCATGAAGGTGATGAAATACTCAAAGCCTCCTATAGAACGGACACTTATGGGCCCACATACATCAGTGTATACTAACTCTAATATCTCATGAGATCTACTACCTTTGGCTTGAAAAGTTCTTTTGGTCATCTTATCTTCCAAACAAGACTCACACGTTGGTAGGCTTTTCCGAAACATCTGTACTTAAAAGTCCTGCCTTAACTAACATATGAATCCTATCTGAGGCTATGTGTCCAAGCCTTAGATGTCAAAGGAGTATTGGATTATCTAAGGGATTTTTTTTCTTTTAGACGAATTAATCATATAAGCTTCAGTTATGTTATTCTGCTTATGAGTGGAGTTAATTACATAGAGACCATTCTGTGTCTTTTGCTTACAAATAAAGGAACCATTCAATTTAATTGACACACCAGAAGCATCAAATAAAACTAAAAAACCTTTATTATTCAATAAGAAAACAGAAATTAAGTTTCATCTCAAGGACGGTATATAAAGTATGTCTCTAAATAATAACCTTCTTCTATCAAAAAACTGCAAGATAACATCTCCAACTGCTTCAGTCTCTGCTACGGCCTCAGTTCCCATGCTCAGGATGATCTCCCCATCACCCAATTTTTTTGTCTCCTTGAACCCCTGTAAATTATTGCAAGCATGGTTAGTGGAACCAGAATCCATAATCCATGAGACTGGAGAACAATTGGATGCTACAAGGGTTTCTACTATGTGGATTTGAGATATACCTATCTCAGCCTTCTCAGGAGCCACGTGGCAGTCACCCTTCCAGTGCCCCTTCTTACCACATCAAAAATATTTTCCTTTGGGCTTTGCCGGACCATCCTGCTTAGAAACCTGCAACTGCACATGGCCCACCTTCACGGGCTTCTTAGACTTTCTTTTCTGAAACTTGCCTTAGGCTTTCAGATAAGACTTCCACTCTACATTCAGGGATTGGGCACCTACCTTCATCCCGTCTTCTGTCGTCTGGAGCGTCGCTAGGAGCTCTGCGTTAGCTATCTCCAACCGGTTAAGGTTAAAGTTGGTAACAAAGCCCTCAAATGTTCCTAACAGAGACATAAGAAAAATATCGGTCTTGATCTCTACATCCAAGATGACATCGAAAAAACGAAGTTCATTCACATAGCCAAACAATTTTAGCATATGATCCCGAACTAAAGTCACCCCTGCTATCTTCGCGGACACCAATTTCTTGATGGTCAGGTAACGAGTTACACGACTAGGACCCTCTAATATTTCCTTTAAATAAAGCATCATGTCTGAAGCGAAGGCCATGTCTTCGACTTGCTTTTGAAGGACGGTCTGCAAGGATGCCACAATATAGCACTTGTATATCTCATCAGCATCTAGCCAGTCTTTCTATTCCTTCAACTGGGCTTCAGTAGCACTTGGTCCCGGCATGGCCGGTTGAGGGTACTTAGGGCAATCGAATGTTTGCCAACCCTTAGGACGAGCATCAGGTTAAGCTTCCAGTCCTCTTAGTTTGGTCCCGTGAGTTTGTTATCATTAAGGATGGAGGCAAGGGGGTCGAGCTTGGTCATATTTTCTGTAAATAATAGTTTAAAGCAAAAATTAAGGTCTACTATAATTTATTTTATAGAATTTAAAAATAGATAATATTTATTCCAGCCGCTATGTCTTTACTACCTCCAGTGGAGACATACAGGAATCAAAATTCCTTGGGCTCGAGCACTGAGACTATCGGCCTTGAATTGGAGATAGCATATCGGTGAGAGTATGCAACCGCTTCTACCAACGGGGTGTTTATGACCCAGTCTTCATCAGAATTACCTATGGCAAACTGAAAGACCTCCCAATCTCCTTTTGGCCAGCTTTATGTGACCCACCATGCGCAGTAACGACAGCTTCACACAACCTTATGGATGCTTCCCACAAATCTAGGTGGTGTCGGTAGGCGGGTTCATAGGCTCCCGCGGTGTAGGAAAAAACCATTACCCACTGCCACCGGCATCCTCTATGTCCCAAAGGAAACCACTAGCCGAACCAGCATGGAAGGAAACACAGCTCTCACCCGATGGGAATATCGAACTGCGTACCTCCCACCCAGACCCTTAGCCAGTTAATTATGGAAGCTAGGGACTTTTCTTTAGAGGGAACCTCTTACATATCCCTTCTTTTATAAGGTTTTATGTATATTTAGAAAGGTTACAACCTCCTAGACCTAGACCCTAGTCTACTACGCTCCCACTAGGATTACAAACCTTCCCGCAAAATATTAGTACCCTTAGACAATATCATAGTCCCTACCTTGAATACTCAGCTTTCGCCTTTCTCTCAAGGATTACATTACATAGATTCCAAGGGTCCCCGATACTTCACTATTTTGCTTATAATCCTAAGATCTGGAGCCTAACCTAAGGTCAATATGGAAAGGACTCCCACTAGAATGACGTCTCGTTCTCAATTTGATGTCTGATATCATAGTGGACTTTATCTCATTATAGGTTTCGATGCTGGCCAAATAGGGACATTCGACAACCTTCGCCGGATCTCAACCTAATGGTGGCATAATCAAATCGTGATGAGTTCACACTACCATCAAACGTCAACTAGAAACAGATATCACTTAGTGGAATTCTAACCTAACTTGGTCTCTAGGACCATGTGGAGAAAGGGCATCCCACTAGGGTTATCATACTTCTTATGGGATCGTTAGTTATCTCTAAAATAAATCTAACACTGCATCTATCTCGGTGCATAGTACTCGGCTACCTGAACTACCACGAGGGTGGTTACCACCTTTCCTTTTAGTTAGCCACCAGATTCGTACGTGTCAGAAACATATACAGACACCGATGAATCCATAAGCTAAATATTAATCCTAAGCCTGATCTAGAGACTAACTCATAAGCAAAATTAATAATTAAATTATCATCGAGGTTCTCTAAACACTAAGTAAAAAGAATAACAGGAAAAAAAAAATCCAAACTGAATCAAGTCCAGGGTCAGACCCGTGAATCTGAATAGCACAGCCAAGACATCCAGTTCTTCCATTCTGCACGATCTCCCAATGACGATCCCGATCATCGCCAACGTGCACGCTTTCGCTAGGTCTTTGCACTCCATGGTATCGCTTACCTGGATAGTGGATATAGTATTATCTCCTTCTTCCTATGATCGAAAAACTAACACGCTCCGAGTAAATGCTCGTTCTTGTACAATTTTGCTAGAAAGAAAAGAAATAATACTAAAAAAACATGGTCAGGCCAGGAAACCGAGGATGGTCAACCTCCACCCCCGCCCATCTAGAACCTTAAAATCCACAAGCACAATAATAATCAATGCAAAAAATAAATCCGGGATCCGACCCCCGGAGTCATGCAATCATAGATTATTATTCAGTGCGGCACCTGTAAAGAGATGATACATAACACAATTCATATGCATGATCTACGCCGAACCCCGATGAAAACATATGTCATTATATATTCACATGATGTTTTCATGAATTCATGCATGAAACATATATCGAAACGTGCTTTAATACAAATTATTAGATTTAGATCCTATTATCAGAGTCATAGCGGAAGCAAAAGATAGATCCGAAGATCTCATGGTGTATGTTTCATTACAATTAATTCTATAAAACAATCTATATGCAAATCTATGATCTTAGCATATGTGCGGACACCCTAGAGGCATACTACGATCTATGGAAGGCATGTATGCATCTAGTTAGGTGTTTAAAATCATCATACCTAATGGATCTATGATCCGAAGAGAACTAAATGATGATGAACCACACGTGAATTATAAGGGAAGCTGTTGGATGATACCTTGTCCTTTGCAAAGGGAGAAATCCTTGAAGTCCTATCTCTGAGTGCAAGGACTACAAGCTGACGGAGGAATTCGTTGCGAAGACGACGGTGAGCCGCGAGATCTCCTCCTTCTCTTTCTCTCTTCTTCCTTCTATCTCCTTCCTCCTTTTTCTTCCTTTTTCTTTCTTGGCCGAAACCTCAAAGAGGGAGAGAGAAGAGGGGGGTCAGGTTTTCTGAGAAGGGAAGCTCTTAGGGCAGCCCCTCTCTCTCTAATCCTCATATAGGGCCGGCCCCTAAGTGCTCTACGCAAGCTAGAGCCGGCCCATAGAGATAGGATGGGGGGGGGAGGTTTTTAGGGTTTTCCTTATCTATTGTGAAGCCTGGACAAAAACGCCCTCACAAAAGTGCAACACTGTAAGAGAGATTGAATGAGGTGCGCTACTCGGAATCGAGTTTTGTCAGCGCCTATGAACTCCTCTAATTATTCTGCCCATTTTAAGATCCATAATCAATATGTTCTGAGCCATGTTTCAGTATTTTACAAAATACCCCTATGGCCCTTAACATATGTGAATTAGGTTCTTAGGCTTCGGACTTGTGCTTCATTACGCTACTTCGCATCCAATGTGTCCAACCAGGTCGGGGAACAATTCCTATACACAACGACAGGGTGGAACCTTCAGGGTTCAGGATCTCTAGCTCCAATCGGATCCCTGATTAACAGTTCCGGTGACATACCGAAAGTTCTGTTAATCAACCCTAATCTGATTAACCCGTGTAGCCACCCAAAGTGCGACACGAGTTGAATTCTAGTGATTCTAAACTTATGTTACTCCCTCGTAACCCTGTTCCCTACTATACTCTGATAAGCTTTAGTTCTTCCTATTACTGGTGCCATGATTCTACACGGGCGGTGGGGAGCACCGTCAGATCCCGATCGATCATCTGACTAGGATTTGATAACCTGTCATCTATAACACCACACACCTTCTAGTGATATGCCTAGCATCCGGTACGTCGTCAATCATACTGACAACCACCAGGCCTGGGTTAATTGTGTGGACAGATTGACTTATCAAAATGCACCCATCTAATACTGGACGTCGGATAACCTGTAGGGATTGCATGACACTCAAGCGCCAGCCGGGTAACCCAACGTACCGTGGTATTGGACTATGAAAGGTCCACACACGTTGGTACATCAAATCACCACTCAACTAGTTAGCTCGGTGTACATAGTCCCTCAGGATTAAGGATAGATTATCTATAATAGTAAGACGGTTTATGCACCAGTGTCTGAATCACTGAACTGTGCACCGTCTTGGTTCATGTTCAACACGATCATCGTGCTTGGTCAGGTGAATGGGAATCCCACATTCTTGTGGTGAAGACTTCACCACATCCTCTACCTGCCAACAGCTTATTCTCGGTGAAGCGATCGGCATCACCAAAGCCGTGAACTAGATCTAGGTTTACGCAGAACCGGTCCACTGGATCTCCCAAGATGGATCCACCATGCACCTTAGTGGCCTACTGTGTTCCCTAGGGTCCTTTATTATATATATAAATTAACATACACCAAAGTAGTATTCTAATTAAAGCAATAACCAAAGTCATCTTTATTAATGTTAATACAAAAAGTCCATACTCAGGACACACGAACTATAGCAACAAATTCCTTAGATAGCTTGATCACTTTAACACGCATATGGGGCTCCCATTTATGGTACTCACCAGCCAGGCTAGAGAAGAAATCACTCTCCTTCTCCCCCAATTTTGAAAGGAAATAATCCTACGTCTCTTGACATCTTCCCGGGTCCTCTAAGATCTTCCGTATGACCCGTTTACATTGCTGGAAGGTCTTTGGGGGAATCCCTACAACAAACTCCTCAATCTTGATACCAATAAATTTACTTTCCTCAAGCTCTTGCGTAGCAACAGCATGAGCATCACCAATGACCGCAAATTTTGCTGTGCCACCTTGCCGAACAGAGGTTTTCATAGCCGAGGAAAGTACAAATTCTCCCCGCTCCACTGCGACACCATCAACCATTGCAGCAACCGCCTCTGTAACATTAACTTTACCACCACCGTCAACCTTTGTAACACCAACAAGTTCACTGACTGCATTTGCACCACCGAAAGACTGTAACGTCAGCTTCTTCTTTGCCATCAGACTCTGTAACAATAGCAGTTCCTGCGACTACATAACCATCAGATCCAACAACCTCTTCACAATCCTCCTCTTCATCTTCTTCAGAGTCCCCATCAACTTCGCTATCTTCCGAGTCATCAGATCCCTCATTATCTTCACTATCTACCTGCACCTGCAAAGCATCAACTCCTTGTGTAACAACTACAGTGGCCTGAGCTACCTGCGTAACAACTGCAGTGGCCTCAGTAATTGCTGAGCCAACATCAGCTCCAGCAATCAAGCCAGCATTAGGCTCTGTAACATCTTCAGCAGGCTGTGTAATTACAGCCTTAGGTCCAACACCAGGCCCACTGACTGCTCCATGCCCTCCAGCAACTACCATATGCTCCACAGCCACCGGTCCAGCTCCCATCTCTGTAACAACAGCGTCTCCTTGGCAATCAGGCACTGAAACACTAGCAGAACCATTGACTACATCTCTGCCACCAGCATACTCAGAAACTGCTGCAGCACCTTCGCCCCCAAGCTCTGTTACAACAGCATCCACAACCCCAGCAGCACTCACTGGCTGCGTAACGTCAGCAGAGGCTATAGGTGCTACTAAACCAGCACCTTCATCACAGCCTACAACATCGCTAAAATTGTCAACCCCATCAGCTTCTTCACCAACAAGTGCTGAAAATCGGGAACTAGTAGGCAAGGGATTCACCGCCTTCGAGTGAGGCATCCTCGACACAGGAGCCCCACCAATGGCATACCATCCTTCATCTATTACAGCCTTACCTTTAGAGGAGGATGGATTACTCACTTATGGTATCTTCCTCGCATTCGAAGCACCCGTAGGCATTAGGGGTTGCCAAGTATTTCTAACCCGGGCATGGACCAGCTTAGGATGTTTGGAGCAATTAGAATCACTATGATCAAAACTTTTACAAGCTTTGCACCTTGTAGGGATCCAATCATAAGTCACCGGCTGCCAAGAGTGAAACTCACCTTTATCATTCTGGCTTGAACTCTGCTTGGAAGCTAATCTTCTACATTTATCTCCACACAAATTCTAGCAAACTGGGCACGAGTACCTCCAGCTGTAGCATGATCCATGTATATAGGAGTTCCAAATACACTCCCCAAGCGGCTTAACATGGGTTCAATCCACAGATCCCCTTCAAGATTTGAAAGTTGGCCCAAATTGTATCTTTGAGACCAACTCTCTATCAGTACACATGCCTCTAGCCCATTTCCTCACAATCAAAGGTTGACCATAGAAATGCCAAGTTTTGCCTTTGAGGATACGAGTGAAATCACCTTCAAGCTCAAACTTGAACCAAAACACGCCATTCTCTCTTGAGAGAATATCCAATCTTCCCTTTGGTTGCCAATTGCACTGAATAAATTGTTTAAGATGTATATAAAATGGCCGCCTCCTATGGGGGAAAAATCTTCGTGCCAACCTGAAGAATCCGCCCAACCAGTCAATCGAGTTAAATCAAAGGTCTTAATTGAACGTTAGTCTAGGTTGTTGATTCGAAGGTCGATGTCTTGGTGACTTTGAGTTAAAACTTTCGATATGCAAACAGTAAGAAGGTTGACACAAGGAATGATCTCGGAGTTCAACCGAAGCCTACATCTCCGTGCTATAGAGAGCAATCCGAATTCACTAACACTTTGCTTGCCTGTCGAGGTCACTGATCTCTTGGAAAGAAGATCGAAGGGTTGGAATCTCGGAGTTCTGGGTTTTTGGATTCTGGTTTTGGAATTTGATTTCAGAATTCGATCCTTTTTACATATGAAGGGTTTGCTATTTATAGGAATCTCTGGAAAGAAAACCGGGACAAATGGCGGTTCTTGCTGTTGTATCTGGGGATCCCCCATGCAGGGCTGGTGGGTCCCGCTGTCGTCTGTGGACCCCCCAGGCAGGGCCGGTGGGTCCCGCAGTCGTCTATGTGGACCTCCCAGGCAAGGCTGGTGGGTCCCGATGTCGTCTCTGTGGATCCCCCAGGCAGGGCCGGTGGGTCTCGCAGTCGTCTTTGTGGACCTCCCAGGCAGGGCTGGTGGGTCCCGCAGTCGTCTCTGTGGGCCTCCCAGGCAGGGCTGGTAGGTCCCGATGTCGTCTCTGTGGACCCCCCAAGTAGGGCCGGTGGGTCCCGCAATTATCTTTGTGGACCCCCTAGGCAGGGCCGGTGGGTCCGCAGTCGTCTCTGTGGACCCCCCAGGTAGGGTTGGTGAGTCCTGCTGTATGTGAGACTTCTGGTCAAAATTTGCACCCACAGTTACCCCCTCCAAGTTATCTAGAGGCGGTGCTTGCTGACTTGGACTCTTGGTGCAAAGCCCAATCTCTATGTTAAGGGTTGGCGATGTTGAGACTTTGTAGAGCCCTGCTGAATGGGAGAATTCTGATATCTGTAAAGGAGAGAAAATTGTTGACAGTTCGATTGTTGTAGATAAGCTAAATCAGCCCGGTCTTTCAGATCTGACCGATCGATCAAATCTGACCAATCGGTCAAAAATCTGACCGATCGGTCAAGTCTGACTGATCAGTCAAGTCTGACCGATCGGTCAAGTCTGATCGATTGGTCAAATTCGACCGATCGGCCAAATTTGATCGATCGGTCAAATTCGACCGATCGGTCAAATTTGACCGATCAGTCAAATTCGATCGATCGGTCAAATTCGACCGATCAGTCAAATTCAACCGGTGGAGCCTGGGTCGATCGGGTAAAAGCACCGTTCCTGCCAGATTTAGTAGAAAACCGATCGATCGGTTGAATTTGTCCGATCGGTTAAATTTGACCGATCGATTAAATTTGACCGATCGGTTGAATTTGATCGATTGGTCAAATCCAACCGGTAAGGGTCGAGGCGATTGGTCAAAAAACAGGGTTCTTTGCCAAATCTAATAGAAAATCAACCGATCGGTCGAATTTGGCCGATCGATCAAAATTATTCGATCGGACAGTTTTGATCGATCGGTCAAATTCAACCGGTGGGAGTTGAGGTGATCGGGCAAAAAACACAGTTTTTTGCCAGATCTAGTAGGAAATCGACCGATCGGTTGAATTTATCCGATCGGTCAAAAGTGACCAATCGGTTAAATTCAACCGGTGTGAGTTGGGGCGATCGGGCAAAAATTACAGTTTTTTGCCAGATCCAGTAGAAAATCGACCGATCGGTTGAATTTATCTGATCGATCAAAAGTGACTGATCGATTAAATTCAACCGGTGGGAATTGAGGCTATCGGGCAAAAAACACGGTTTTTTGCCATATCCAGTAGAAAATCGACCGATCGGTCAAAAGTGACCGATCGGTCAAAAATGACCGATCGGTTAAATTCAACCGGTGGGAGTTGGGAGATCGGGCAAAAACACAGTTTTTTGCCAGATCCAGTAGAAGATCGACCGATCGGTTTAATTTATCTGATCGATCAAAAGTGACCGATCGGTTAAATTCAACCGGTGGGAGTTGGGGCGATCGAGCAAAAAACACAGTTTTTTGCCAGATCCAGTAGAATATCGATCGATCGATTGAATTCATCCAATTGGTCAAAAGTGACTGATTGGTTAAATTCAACCGCTGGAAGTTGGGGTGATCGGGCAAAAAATACAGTTTTTTGCCAGATCCAGTAGAAAATCGACCAATCGGTTAAATTTATCCGATCAGTCAAAAGTAACCGATCGGTTAAATTCAACCGGTGGGAGTTGAGGTGATCAGGCAAAAAATACAGTTTTTTGCCAGATCCAGTAGAAAATCGACCAATCGGTCGAATTTATCCGATTGGTCAAAAGTGACCGATCGGTTAAATTCAACCGGTGGGAGTTGAGGCGATCGGACAAAAAACACGTTTTTTTGCCAGATTTAGTAGAAAATTGATCGATCAGTTGAATTTATTCGATCGGTCAAAAGTGACCGATCGATTAAATTCAACCGGTGGGAGTTGGGGTGATCGGGCAAAAAACACGGTTTTTTGCCAGATCCAGTAGAAAATCGATCGATCGGTCGAATTTGTCCGATCGATTAAATTCAACCGGTGGGAGTTGAGGCGATCGGGAAAAAAACATGATTTTTTGCCAGATTCAGTAGAAAATCGACCGATCGGTCGAATTTGTCAGATCGGTCAAAAGCGACCAATCGGTTAAATTCAACCGGTGGGAGTTGAGGCGATCGGGCAAAAAATACGGTTTTTTGCCAAATCCAGTAAAAAATCGACCGATCGGTCGAATTTGTCTGATCGGTCAAAAGTGTCCGATTGGTCAAATTCAATCGGTGGGAGTTGAGGTGATCGGGCAAAAAACAAGATTTTTTGCCAGATCCTTTGGTAATTCGCCCGATCGTCTGCCTGTCAAACGGGCGAAGTCTTGGAAGCGATCCTTCGGTAATTCGCCGGATCATCTGCCTGTTGAACTGGCGAAGTCTTGTAAGCAATCGGTCAAAGTTGACCGATCGGTCCGTGAAGTGGAGTTGATGTTCTGCGGCTTGATGCTTCATTTGGACGACGCTTTGCTTGGTCCGTCGTTTTGTCTGGCCCGACGCTTCGCCTGGTCCGACGTTTCGCCTGGTTTGCGCCATGTGGCATTTGATCTAGAGGTGCCACGTGGCACTTTTGAAAACACGGTAGCAATCTTGAGGCACCACGTGGCACTTCGTTTTTCCCGCCAACTTTTTCGGGCCTATAAGTTTCACTCCGTGGATCATTTTTCTCCCCGTGCTATCAAAAATTTCTGAGTCTCCGACTTTTGCTCCGGAATTCTCTGCTCTCTGTTTCGTGTCCTTTCGATAGGTTGCAATGGCATCTTCAGGCAAAGTGAAGAATGTCATTCCTTCGAAGAAGGGGAAGGAGAAGGCTGAGGTTTCGCCCAAGATCATAGGCAGAGGCGAGGGCAAAGGTGCTCTGGGTGTGCTTGGCAAAAGGCACTTAGGAGTGGGGTTTGCTTCTGCACCTTCCCAATCGAAGCATATCCCCAAGGCGGACTTTGTGCTAGGGTCGCTGAGGCCGTTGGAGGAGGAGCCGGTGTTCAAGTTTGGAGCTGGCAAGAAGACCACCGAAGCCAAGAGGGCTAAGTAGGAGAAGCTGCTCAGCTGCTTTACTGAAGGCACCCACCGTCCTGCCCTCGCTGGAGTGCAGTCCGCTTTCTGGATCGACAAGCGGATTGTCTTCACTGAGGTTGCCAATAAGGAGCAGATCTTGGGGGCGATCGTCACGATCGGCCAACTGAACTGTGGACTGCGTCTGCCTTTACCAATGTTCGCTGCTCGAGTGTTGAACACTTCTCTGCCCCTGGCAGCTGACGGGGAACATGTAGAGGATCATCTACGCGTTCTGTCGGGTGGAGTCAGACCACCAAAAAGAGCTAAGAGCCTGCTACTCCAGCATCCCTGAAGGTGAGCCAGCACGGATTGAGTTGGGGTACTTCTTCTACCACTACAAGTGGGTGTCAAGGAAGGATAGCCCGTTCTTCAACCTCTACGGTAACTCCGCCCTCCGCCCGATCATCGACACGGTCCCGTCCAACAAACTGCACACGGACTGGCCAATCTCTGTCTGGGGTGCGTGGACTCCCTTCTCTGTGCCTAAGACTCCTCGTACTCAGATACATAAGGAGGTTGAGAAATACGCCCCTGGTGAGAAATTATGCTGGTCGTCCGATCGGGTCGGGGCGATCGATAATTTGTTCCTCGAGTTGACCTGCGGCACCCGATCGTGGAAGCAGTTTTCGAACTGCCTGGTCTAGCACGGTAATGCCAACTTGATGCACTGACTGATGGTTTGATATGAAGACAACGATGCCCTGTACTCCGACTATGAGGAGGATCCGGAGACAGGCAGGTTGATCCGATATATCAGGGCCGAGAAGAAGGTGTACGGGGCGAGGCGACGCTCGGGCCCGACTGAGGAGAAGCTGGTGATGACCAGGTGGGGTCATGTCAAGAAGCGAAGGGTGCTGAAGGAGGTGGAGAGGAGAAGGAAAAGGAGAAGGAAGAGAAGGAAGAAGAGGAAGGTGGAGGTCATGGAGGAGAAGAAGAAGAAGGTGGAAGAAGAAGAAGAAGAGGAGAGAGAGGAGGAAGGTGGAGGTGAAGGAGGTGATAAGATCCCTCCAACACCTTTTGGGGCTGGAACAGTCCCTTCTATCGACGAGGCTATGGTCCGTCGAATGGAGGAAGTCATGGATATGGTGGGCGACCGCAAAAAGGTGACGCCCGCCTATCACTTCGAGACTTTGGTGCGCCCTACGCGCATCAAAATCAGATACTCAGGGAGTGATGGGGTTTGTAGCAACCCCATGCCCCTCAATTAGATACCCCCGGGTGGCCTTCGTCAAGAAGGGGCCTCAACAAGCGGGGGGCTAGAGGTCGAGCAGTCGGGGTCAGCGCCTCGACTTACTACGGCTCAGATGGCGGAAGAAGCTGCTGTGCTCGTGGTCTCCCTATAGGGGGCTGGTGAGCAGCACGAGGAAGGGGAGATCTCTCCTCCTCGAGACGTTCCTTCTCCTTTACGAAGGGAGGGAGGAAGTCGTGGGGAGGTTGGGGTACCCCAACCAATCCCTGCCGTATCTCCCGTGAGGGAGAGGTTGACCCCCAGGGGTAAGAGCTCCGATCGGGAGAAAGGACAGGCTGAACCATCACGGGGGGCCTTTGCAGGTATGTTTCTGCCAACTCTGTACTCTCTTCGTTGTATTTGATATTTCAAGTGTCTGAGTTCTTGCTTTGTTTGCAGATGTCCCTGCTAGACCTCCTCCAGTGATGAGAGATTTGGGTAAGGTTGATATCAACCACTCGACAGGGGTGCTACGAAAGTTGTGCAACCTTCCTGACACGCCTCTGGAGGAAGCCTACACCAGGCTTGAAGTTGTGGTAAGTGCATCGACTTGACTTGGGTTTTGAATTGTAATTCTTCGATATGATTCTGACTTGTTCACTGCTGTTGACAGAATTCAACCGTGTTGAAGCTCACCAGCAGGCTCTTCAGGAAGGCCGGTGAGCGGGGGGTTTCGGCAGAAGTCACTCACTCGCTTGAATGCTCTCCTGGAGGCCTCGAATGAGGAGAAGGAGAAACTGTGGGCAGCTCTGTCTGCCAGTAAGAAGGTTGTTCACTAGGAACAGCAGGAGAAGAAGAACTTGAACGCCTCCTACATCGAGATTTGGACAAGGAGTTCCATGACTTGAAGAACAGGTTCTTCAAGATGGAGACTTCTGCCTACAATCAGTTGACGGAGATCAAGGAGCTGAAGGCCGAGCTTGCTGTGAAGGAGGCATCTTTCGTGGCCAAGGAGGAGGCCTACAGGAAAGAGCTGGAGTAGATGCGCATCAATAGGGAGAGCTATAGGTCGACTGCGGAGAAGGTGATGGAGGCCCTCAGGCAGGCTCATGCTAGCAGTATCCATTATTCCAAGGCATCTGCGGCGTGTAAGTCTCGTGGTGGATCTGAGAGAGATAGCTCGCGCACTCAGAGTGTAGCAAAGCCTTGATGTACTCTTTTTCTTTCTTTGTATTTGTAACCTGTATCCTCGAAAATTTATACCTGCAAAGTTTTGAGTAATAGAAAAGAGTTGTTTCGGATGTTTGAAATGGAATGTCTCTTCTGTGTTGAATGTTATGTGGATATCAATGTTTTGAATAGAATGTCTGAATGTGTTTAATATCTGCCTGTAAGGGGTCGTGTCACAACTCGATCACCCGAACTTGTTAACTGATTTGATAGTTGGGAGTTTTGCTGTTTCACAATCCGAAACCGTTTAACATCTACATGTAAGGGGTCGTGTTGCAACACGAGCTCCCAAACTTGTTAAACAATTTGGTAATTAAAGGTTGTTTAACATCTACTTGTAAGGGGTCGTGTCGCAACACGATCTCCCAAACTTGTTAAATGACTTGATAATTGAAGGTTGTGCTGTCTTACAACCCGAAACCATTTTAACATCTGCCTGTAAGGGGTCGTGTAGCAACACGAGCTCCCAAACTTGTTAAACAACCTGGTAGTTTGAAGGTTGTGCTGTTTCATAACTCAAAACTGTTTGAGAATTTGAGTGGATGAGATGGACATTTGAAAGCAATCTTCATTCAGTATTGAGTTTATATCAAGGATAGAATATTTTGAGATGTCTAGCATTCCAAGCTCATGGCAGTCTATCTCCTTTTGGCGAGATCAGGCGATAAGACCCTTTGCCTCCCATGGATTCGACGATGTAGGATCCTTCCCAGTTGGGAGCTAGTTTTCCACTGTCCTGCTCCCTTGTGTTGAAGAAGATTGCTATAAGAACTAGGCTTCCGATAGGGAAGTGCCTCTTGCTAACCTTCTGATCGTAGGCGCGTTTGATCTTCTGTTGGTAATCGGTAATACGGACAGTTGCTCGATTACGCAACTCTTCTGAGAAGTTGAGGTCATCAGTTCGGAGTTTATTGTTTATCCCCTCTTCGATTGCTCTGGTCTTCAGAGTGTTGGAGATGGCTTCCGTTGGGAGAACTGCTTCCGATCTATAGGTAAAGCGAAAGGGTGAGAATCCAGTCGATCTTCTCGGAGTAGTTCGATAGCCCCATAAAACCTCTAGTAGGACCTTCGCCCATAATCCTTTCTTGTTGTCCAGTTTCTTCTTGAGTAGACCAAGGATAGCTCTATTAAAGACTTTGGCTTGTCCATTACATTGAGGGTACCTCGGTGTTGAGTAGAAGAGTTTGATACCATGGTTTAGACAAAAATCTCAAAATTTGTTGGAGTCGAATTGAGCTCCGTTGTCAGCAATCAAGATTTAGGGCGTGCCAAACCTGGAGAAGATGTTATGTCGAACAAACTTGATGACTTCATCGTCGGTCTCTCGAAATAATGGCACCGCTTCATCTACTTGGTGAAGTAATTTGTGGCTAACAGCAGATATTTCTTCTTGCTTGGTGTTGGTGGGAAAGGACCCAAGAAGTCCAATCCCCATTGATGGAAGGGCCATGGACTTGTTAATGGATGGAGCTCATCTGCTGGGAGATGGATAGCTCGAGCGTGTCGTTGACAAGACTCACACTTTTAAACTACTTGGTGAGCATCTCTCGCCATAGTTGGCCAGTAGTAACCTTGTAGCTTTGTTTTGGCTTCAAGAGATCTTTCGCTTGAATGATTTCCGCAGGCCCCGGAGTGAATATCGATCAGGATCGCCTTTGCATGTAGGGGACCAACACATTTGAGTAGCATCCCACTGTGTGATCTGAAATAGAGATCTACTTCTCAGAGACTGCAGCATGAAAGTTTCCTCTGGAGTCTTCTGGCTTGGATTAGGTCTTCTGGCATTTTGCCTTGTTTGAAGAAGTCGAAGATTGGCTGTCTCCAATCTCCGAATTCGTGTGCCATGGTAAGATTGAAAATTGGCTATCTCCAACCCCCAGATCTTTCATTAGCGGCAATGATCTACTGCTCGATGGTAGTCTTGGGTGACTCTTGATTGTCGATCTGTATTCGCCTTTCTCTAAGCGAATCTCCAAGCACCGATGCTGCATTAGCTAGGGCATCTGCCTCTAGATTTTTCACTCTCAGGACTTAAATGAATTCGGTACTAGCGAAACGTTGTTAGTAACATCGTACCAGAGCTAAGTAATATTTCATCCTCTCTTCTCGCGCTGTGTACTCCCCGTTGATCTGCCTTATTATCAGCTGGGAGTCGCTGTAGATGGTGAGTCGATCTACCCCCGGGGATTCAGCAATCTCTAATCTGGAAATGAGTGCCTCATATTCGGCTTCGTTGTTGGTGGCGTTGAACCCGAGGAGAATCGCCTTTTGAAGATGATCGAGCTCGGGGGATATCAGTACTATCCTAATTTCCGAACCGATCGCACTTGAAGCCCCATCAGTGTAGAGTTTCCATTGGGTTGACGAGGTAGTGGGAGCCTCAAGGCTCGGATCGAATGTCTTTGAAATAAGATTGAATAGAGGTTTGTCGCCGTCATCGAGGCGCATTTCGATGTCTTCCTCCCAAGTGATGGGATCTTCCATAGGGAAGTCGACAAGGAAATCAGCAACTGTCTGTCCTTTGAGAGAAGTGCGTGGTTCGAACTGAATCCCGAGAGCGCTCATCTCGATCACCCATTTTGTCATTCGATTCGCTCGACCTACCTTATCGAGGATGTCTTTGAGTGGGTACTCCGAGACAATCGTTATCGGGTAAGAGACGAAGTGAGTAGGCATCGTGATGCTGTAAGTAAGGCCAGTGTGACCTTCTTGATCTTTGAATAGCAAGTCTCTGCCGGAAGAAGGATGTGGCTGATGTAGTAGACTGGACGTTCTGCACCTTCCCTTCTGCTTACTAAGACCGCACTAATGGCTTGATCGCTTACGGTGAGGTAGAGCCAGAGATCTTCCTTCGCTAGTGGAGCTGCCAAGATAGGAGCTCGTGTGGGATAGTTCTTGACTTCTTGGAAGGCTTGTTCGCAAATGGGACTCCATCTGGAGGTGTCCACTTTCCGTAATTTGTCGAAGAGTGGCTTGCACTTGTCGAAAGATTTTGAGATGAATCGGTTAAGAGCAACTAATCTTCCAGTGAGGCGTTGTACTTCCTTCCGATTGGTAGGCGAAGGCATATCGAGGATTGCTCGGATTTGGTCGAGGTTGGCTTCGATGCCCCTCCTGGTCACAAGGTGACCCAGGAATTTACCCGATTGAACTCCGAAAGCATACTTGGCTGGGTTGAGCTTCATGCGGTATCTTCGGAGGACTTGAAATGTTTCTGCCAGGTCGGAGAGGTGGCTTTCCCGATTAGAGCTTTTGGTAAGGAGATCATTGATATAGACTTCGACGTTGCAGTCGATTTGTTCTTCAAACATCTTCATGACTAGCCTTTGATAGGTTGATCCAGTATTCTTGAAGCCGAAGGTCATTACATTATAGCAGTAGAGGCCTTGGTCTGTCACGAAGCACGTCTTCTCCCGATCGTCCGGATGCAGGGGGATTTGGTTATACCCGGAGTATTCGTCCATGAATGATAGGAGCTCGTGGTCAGCAGTGGCGTCGATGAGTCTGTCTATCCTTAGCATGGGGAATGGGTCTTTGGGGCATGCTTTGTTGAGGTTGGTGAAGTCGATGCAGACCCTGACCTTCCTATTCTTCTTAGGGACCGTGACGATGTTGGAGATCCAAGTAGGGTACTCTACTTCACGAATGAAGCCTGCTGCGAGTAATTTACTGATCTCCTCTTGAACTGCAGTTTGACGTTCTGGTCGAATTGCTTGAGGTTTTTGCTTGACGGGCTTCACTCCTTCTTTGATGGTGAGTCGATGACACACGTCATCCGGGTTAATCCCAGATATATCTTTGAAACACCAAGCGAAGACGTCAATGTTGGATTAAAGGAAGGATACCATGTCTCGCACTTCTGCATCGCTGAGACTGGTACCCATGAAAGTCTCTCGAGGGAGATCGATATTGCCGATGTTTATTGGAATGATTTCTTCGATTGAAGGTAAGGCCTCCCACTCGATTGATAGAGGTTCAGAAAGTGGAGGCTCCTTTGGTTGCTAACTTGAAGTGGGGCCACCTTTATTTCTCGGGCGTTTTGGTGGTGCCAGATCTACTCGATGATCTATTTTTGCTGCAGCTGCTTCACAAGACTGCCCAGCCTGTTGATCTCCCCGGATGTAGATAATGCCCTCTCCTGTTGCAAACTTGAGGAGTTGATGGTAGGAGGAGGATATTGCATTGATCTGATGGAGGAATGGTCGCCCAAGGATGATATTGTAGTTGGACGTTCCTTCGACGATGGCGAATCTGACGGAGACTCGAGTCTCCCGACTTAAGTCTAGGGTGAATCTTGATTCACCCATGGTCATACTCTACTCCCCGTTGAAGCCTGTGATCATAGTCAGGACGACTTCAAGGCTTGAATACTTATGCCCCAGACGCTTGAAGCAGTCCAAGAATATAATATCGATGGAGCTTCCAGTATCGATGAAGATGCGATTAACAGTGCTTCCGTTGATGATGAGCCGTAGGACCAGGGGATCCCGATGTGGAGTATGTACTCCTTGAAGGTCGGAGTCGTTGAAGATGATTGATGGTCAGGCCAGGCCTTTGATAGGTTTCTCGACCTAGGTACCTTCTTTGTTCGCTACGGAGCAAACATTGAAGATGCGTCGTACTTGCCTATCGAGTTCTTTCCCTATCAATATTTGGTTGTGTAATGCTCCGTGGATGCCGAAGACATTAGCTCGCACAACAATAAGTGATTGACCAGTGGAGATTTGGTTGATCCAGTAAGCTTCTTTCCCTTTCGCAGAAGAAGGTCGACGTTGATCTTGCCCGCCTTTGACGAACTCTTGGAGATGGCCTTCATGTAGCAGGTCTTCTAGATGATACCTCAGTCGGTAGCACCGATCAATAGAATGGTTATGGCTACGATGAAAATCGTAGTAGACCGTTTTGTCAGCGGTGACCTTGGTATCTGGTTGTAGAGGATTCGGCCTTCGAAGGAACTCCTTATGTTGAATCTGATTGAGAATCTGCTCAATCGGGAGGATACAATCTATGAATGTCGTCTTCTTTGAGGGCGACCTACGACCATCGTTCCTTGGCAGCTTAGGCGGTGGAGGTGCCACTGCTTCCGCATTGTGGGCTTTGGCAGTATGCTTTGGTGCTTCTCTCTCGGTAGGTCACCGTCGGGTCTCGTGTCCTTTGCGAACGATTTGATCGTCTTCGACTTCAATCTCCCTTTGGATTCGGTCAAACATCGAACCCAGGGAAGGCGGGGGGTTGCAAATAAAGTCGTTGTAGATATACAGATCGAATCGGAGAGCATTTTGGAAGACCAACATGATGGCCTCGTTGTCCAAATGCCGTCCGGAGAGAGCGACGTGCTCGTTGCGGAATCTTCGCGTGAAGTTGCGAAGACTCTCATCAGCTCCCATCCTCAGCTGGTAGAGGGAATCGAGTTTCTTCTCTGGCTTCAAGTTGAGTTGATAGTGTTGTATGAAGTGATTTGCCAGTACTCCGAACTGGGTGATAGACCCAGCCCGAAGATTGTGGTACCAATTGAGAGATGGTTCGTCGAGGCTTCCGGCGAAGGTGCAGCAGAGCATATTGTTTTCTTCTTCGTGCAGCGTGAGAGCTTGCTTGAACACAAGGATATGGAGAGTGGGATCTCCTTTGAGACAGTTGAATTTCGGGAGAGCAGGAGTCCTCCAGCCTCTCAGGAAGGGTGATTTAAATAAGCTTCGATGGAGGGATCCAGCGGAAGAGTATCCCTCTCTACGATCGTGTCCCCGACCTGGATGCAGATCGAGGGGCAAGATCAAGAGGAATTGTCCAAGCCCTTGAGTAGTTGCCTGGATTTGATGACGAAGATCGGTTCCAGCTTCATGTTGGAGTGGGAGAGATGGGGAAGCTCTGTTCTTTGATGGTGCTTCCTTCGTCTGATGTCTCACCCGTTGATTAGGTTTCGACTGTGCCGACCTAACACAGTTGCGACCCGAGGATGATTGAGATGATTGGTCGTCAATACGATCCCAAACACTCTGCTTCCACGGAGCTGCAGAGGGGGTGGGGTTGCGACGAGCTCTTTTGGGGGCGGCAGTGCCCATAGATCTTTGTAGCTCGGAGTGGACCGATCGTCGAGACGGATTAATTCTCTCGTTGAATGAAGGGACGAGGAGGACGACTCTGGCATTAGAAGCTGCCTTCTTGAGGGCATCTCTCTCGGCTGTGAACGTAGCGTTCTGCTTAGCTAGTTGTAGCAGCTGAAAGTCGAGTGCTGAGATCTGGTACGTGGATGGAGGGTCCTCTGCAGGAGTGGGGGTAGCTTGCCCGATCAACTGTCGGAGAGGTAGGGGGATTGGTCGATCGACCGATCTTCCACTTCCCGAACGTACTCCCATCTCGGGGACAACGAGGGGCTGCCCGAAGTTGAGTCTCTAATTCATCGAACGAGTTTTAGGTCGAGGTTGATTTTGACGAGTGTTACTTCCCTCTGGATGATTCTGATGCCTTGTCTTTGCCATTTAGGGAAAGCGGAAGAAGCGACCAGATCGCCGGTGTCCTAACGGTTGTTTGCTCAACCAAGGGGGCCGGGAAGTTTGGCTATCTAGACTGGTTGTTTGCTCAACCGATCTAATATTCGTTGTAGAGCTGAACTGGCTTTTCGATCGATCCCATAGACGACGCCAAACTATGGAGGAAAAATCTTCGTGCTGACTCGAAGAATCCGCCCAACCAGTCAATCGAGTTGAATCGAAGGTCTTAATCGAATGTTAGTCTAGGTTGTTGATTCGAAGGTCGATGTCTTGATGACTTTGAGTTAAAACTTTTGATATGCAAACAGTAAGAAGGTTGACACAAGGAATGATCTCGGAGTTCAGCCGAAGCCTATGTCTTCATGCTATAGGGAGCAACCCGAAATCACTAACACTTTGCTTGAAGTGACATCGACAGGCCGAGTGTCACTGATCTCTTCGAAAAGAAGATCGAAGGGGGTGGAATATTGAAGGATTGGAATCTCAGAGTTCTGGGTTTTTGGATTCTGGTTTTGGAATTTGATTTCAGAATTCGATCCTTTTTACATTTGAAGGGTCTGCTATTTATAGGAATATCTGGAAAGAAAACCGGGGCAAATGGCGGTTTCTGCTGTTGTATCTGGGGATCCCCTAGGCAGGGCTGGTGGGTCCCGCTATCGTCTCTGTGGACCCCCCAAGCAGGGCCGGTGGGTCCCGCAGTCGTCTCTGTGGACCTCCCAGGCAGGGCCGGTGGGTCCCGATGTCGTCTCTATGGACCCCCCAGGCAGGGCCGGTGGGTCCCGTAGTCGTCTTTGTGGACCTCCCAAGCAGGGCTGGTGGGTCCCGCAGTCGTCTTTGTGGACCTCCCAAGCAGGGCTGGTGGGTCCCGATGTCGTCTCTGTGGACCCCCCAGGCAGGACCGGTGGGTCCCGTAGTTGTCTTTGTGGACCCCCCAGGCAGGGCCGGTGGGTCCCGCAGTCATCTCTGTTGACCCCCCAGGTAGGGCTGGTGAGTCCTGCTGTATATGAGACTTCTAGTCAAAATTTGCACCCACACCTCCCAAGAACAAACCCCACTAGTGTGTGTTTTTGTGTATACAGTACGTGGGGATAAGTTGGAATGATCAGAGAAAATTTTCAAAACTTCAGGAAGTGGGCCTTCGTCACCGTCTCATCAATAATGATAGATCATAGGTGTTTTAGGGTTTCGATTGCGAAACCTTACATGTGGTATGGGAGCAAATCATTGATCGTTATTGAACGAAGTCTTCTTCAGAAGGATATCCCCATTAGAGTTCTCCGATGCAATGATAGCCATTTGGCCATAGGTGCCTTGTGGGAGTGTTTCTGTGGGAATTCAAAGACAACTTGCACTTTCCCTCCAGAGACACTGCAAAATGTGCGGTGGGGAGGAATTGTCGAGTGGGTCAGGCTTTCATTCGGAGGGATTAGTTCGAGCCTGAAGTGAATCATTGCCTGAAAGGTTTTGGGACACCCGACTATCTCAAAATAAATTAAAAAAATGCAATGGTCCATCGAAATGCACCCATGATTTTAATGTTGGCACCCAACATATTCTTGACCCCCAACATATTTATGTGGGTTTGTACTGGTACAACTGATAACCCTAAAATATCCCCATCCCTAACTGTCAGCCAACCCTTCCCCCTCCACCCTCAATAACCCTTGGTGCTCTACTGCCGTCGCCGACTGTTACCTCCTCCAACTCCTCCTTCATTCCTTCCTTCCTAGTTCCTCCTCCTTCCCCTTCTTTCTTCTCGTCCTTCATTCCTTCCTTCCTCCTCCTTCCCCTTCATTCTTCTCGTCCTTCATTCCTTTCTCCTCCTTCTTTATTCTCCTCCTTCATTCCTCCTCCTCCCCCCCTGCTTCTTTCTCCTCCTTTTTCATTCCTTCATTCCGTCCTCTTTTTCCTCCTCCTCCTTTTCCCCATCTGAACCCTAACCCAACCTGGAGGTGTTGTCAGTGGATACAGACCGACATTGCCATTGCAATGCCGGTTGGAATACACCGCATTGACATCAGGGAAGGGAATGCTGGTGTTGGTGGCTACATAACGACATTACAATGGCAATGTCGATGGGATACACCGCATTGACATCAAAACGACGCCAGTTGGAATACACCGCACATGCTATTCTACAACAAATATAAAACAACTGGCGTCGTTTTGACGCCAGTTGGAATACACCGCACATGGGCGCATATATGTGTTCCATCAATTGTACATGAACAATTCTACAACAAATATAAAATAACATATATTTTATTGACCTCAAACTTAGAATATGTATTTATTATTTATAATTTACGTATTACCTCAAACCATGGATAATACCCCCCATTGTGAAGAATGTGAGGATGAAAGATATCAAAGTTACAACTATCTCCTAGCCCCATGCAGAAATAGCATGCAATACATTGTTAATCTTAAATATTTTAATTGCTCACTTCGGGGTTGCCAAGGCCCATGACTACACACTATAAGGGGCACACAATTCCCCAAAGTTTTAGCCTAACAAATTACCAACCAACTTGTGGCGGAAGATACAAAGCTCAACACTGAAACATTATTCTTTTTGCAAAGCTCAAAATCATTCCTAATATCATTCTTTTCAGAAACTACAAAATGATTATTGTCAGAGTTCAAAACTAGATAGATAAGCAATAGAACATAAATGTATGCGAATAATAAATCAGCTTAAAACACAACTCAAATAGTTTTCATTATTTCTTTAATTCATCCTACTACATCTAGTGATACTCATATAATTATCACAAGAAATCACAAATAAAAATATGCTAGAACCAAATCTTGTCACCTCGGATGAAAATCAATTCCACCATAGTGCTAGATTAGGTTTGATGGCTCTAGGCTTATAAATACGAATCGGTTCTTAACACATAAAAAATGACGTCTTTAGTCTTTATAAAATCAAATTTTAAAGCACATAAAATAGAGAAGGAATTCGAATGGGAGATTTTCGAAGAGATAAAAATTAAAGAGCGAAAATGTACAGATAGAAAACTTTTAGAGAGAGTAAGAAAAAGAGAGAGATAAGAGAGAGAACCATGAAGAGAGGAATGAGAGAGAAGAGAGAGGGAGAGAGATTTCGGTTAGATGGAAATAATAATTAAAGAGGGAATGCGAGCGAGAACTTCAAAGAGGTGGGTGAGGGTTGGATAGGGTTCTATTAAAATTTTGAAAGCTTTAAAAGCTGAAATCAATTTGGTTAGTTAAGTTTTGGAATTCTCTTTCTAATGCAATGAGATTTGCAGAAATCAGAGAGCGGATGAAAATTATGGTCGAACTGAGAGGAATACTAACCATATGGCCCATTAAGAATTACATAGATCTAATATGTCTTCTAATGAATCAAATTTATACGATCAAGTTGGGATCGAGAATAGCATCAAAACGACGCCAGTTTCCCCATTGACATCAATGCGGTGTATCCCCATCGACATTACCAACTGGCGTCGTTTTGATGTCAATAGCATCAAAACTGGCGTCGTTTTGATGCTATTCTCGATCCCAACTTGATGGTATAAATTTGATTCATTAGAACACATATTAGATCTATGTAATTCTTAATGGGCCATATGGTTAGTATTCCTCTCAGTTCGACCATAATTTTCATCCGCTCTCTGATTTCTGCAAATCTCATTGCATTAGAAAGAGAATTCCAAAACTTAACTAACCAAATTGATTTCAGCTTTTAAAGCTTTCAAAATTTTAATAGAACCCTATCCAACCCTCACCCACCTCTTTGAAGTTCTCGCTCGCATTCCCTCTTTAATTATTATTTCCATCTAACCGAAATCTCTCTCCCTCTCTCTTCTCTCTCATTCCTCTCTTCATGGTTCTCTCTCTTATCTCTCTCTTTTTCTTACTCTCTCTAAAAGTTTTCTGTCTGTACATTTTCGCTCTTTAATTTTTATCTCTTCGAAAATCTCCCATTCGAATTCCTTCTCTATTTTATGTGCTTTAAAATTTGATTTTATAAAGACTAAAGACGTCATTTTTTATGTGTTAAGAACCGATTCGTATTTATAAGCCTAGAGCCATCAAACCTAATCTAGCACTATGGTGGAATTGATTTTCATCCGAGGTGACAAGATTTGGTTCTAGCATATTTTTATTTGTGATTTCTTGTGATAATTATATGAGTATCACTAGATGTAGTAGGATGAATTAAAGAAATAATGAAAACTATTTGAGTTGTGTTTTAAGCTGATTTATTATTCGCATACATTTATGTTCTATTGCTTATCTATCTAGTTTTGAACTCTGACAAGAATCATTTTGTAGTTTCTGAAAAGAATGATATTAGGAATGATTTTGAGCTTTGCAAAAAGAATAATGTTTCAGTGTTGAGCTTTGTATCTTCCGCCACAAGTTGGTTGGTAATTTGTTAGGCTAAAACTGTGGGGAATTGTGTGCCCCTTATAGTGTGTAGTCATGGGCCTTGGCAACCCCGAAGTGAGCAATTAAAATATTTAAGATTAACAATGTATTGCATGCTATTTCTGCATGTGGCTAGGAGATAGTTGTAACTTTGATATCTTTCATCCTCACATTCTTCACAATGGGGGGTATTATCCATGGTTTGAGGTAATACGTAAATTATAAATAATAAATACATATTCTAAGTTTGAGGTCAATAAAATATATGTTATTTTATATTTGTTGTAGAATTGTTCATGTACAATTGATGGAACACATATATGCGCCCATGTGCAAAAGGTTAACAAGTTCCTTAAAGAGAGAGGAAGTCAACTATTACATAGAGTGTGATAGCATTATGTTCTTTTGACATCCGATTCATATTTATGCATATAGGTTGGGAAGGTTCGACTAACGATTTGAGAGTATTCATGGAGGTCGTCACCAAACCCACCCTTAGGTTCTCTAATGCACCCCGCGAGTAAGTATAGATGTTAAAATTCGTATGACTTTGTGGTTTAATAACACTTGACAGAACATGTAATGCATGAAAGCAATACGTTGTTGACGTTGATTACTCTGACGTGCTAGGATACATGTCTCCACCTCGTTACTCGTGATACTACCTATCTGATTTTTTTGGGAGTTCACAATAGAAGGCCTTGAAAGACTAAGGAGTTATTCATCCATTGATATTTCTTACTAAGTCATGAGGGTTGCTTCGATGTATTGAAAGTACGTTTTCTTATTATGAAATTGTTGTCAACATACCCACTACAAAAATAGACTATCATTGCCACATATTGTGTTATCCACAATAATATGAGGATCAAAAGATAATTAGATGAGATCTCTGCTCCGTTTGAGAACAAAGATGTGGTGGTACTAGTTGACGCTGGCCACACACCGCAGACACACCCACTTGATATGGGAGTGATGCGATCTAAACTAATCCTAAATTAAGGGTTTAATTTGATCTAAATTATAACTCGCAAGTGCACGAATCGCTTTGTAGGAGCGGTACGTATTACGAGGTCGATCCCACAGGGATTGCTAATGAGGGAACTATCTAATCTAAGGTTATTAACTATTTAACCTAAATTACTTTAAAAGGTAGTTTAATGGGAGTTGATTGTTTTGAGATTAAAAACGAATTAATTAAAGAAAGAAAAACAAGCTAGTTACGGTAAGTCGAGTTCCAAGTGGAGAAGGTACTAAGGCATTCGAATCCACCTCGGTTATCCATATTACTAGGTTTATTCAAAATGATCTATGCGAACGAGTAGCATGCGGGAATACGATTCCCGTGCTCGACTCGAGGATGTGATCGTTAGGCTCTAAATATGATTTTCTAATATTGGATTCAATTCAAGCATATGTAATAAAACGAAGCATCAAACATCTAGGTTAAGCACAACGGATCAAAGCACATGAGCAGAGCATCCGATGTCTGAGTTAAGCATGCAAGATCTGGGTTTTAATTATTCGATTAAAATAGGCCTAATTGCATGACGATCAATTATAGCGCTAACTACAAAACATACATGGCATGGATTGTGAGAGCAAATTGAATCATCAATTAATTAAGAATTGAATCGCATAAAACATTAAAGTGCATTGGCATAGATCACATAAAATAAACCTAAATAATATTTATAACCGGGGTTTCATCTAAGCCTTAGCATGGAATTTAGTTCATCATGGGTCGCATTACATCAAAAGTAAAAGAAGGGAAGAGCAAGATACAGATCATTCTCGGAATACGCTTTTGCTCTTCGTTGTCCTCCTCTCCGATCGATGCTCCTTCACTTCGACTCGGCTGCGGCACGGCTTCGATGGTACGGATGACGGATCGGACGATGGTACGATGGCGGCTCGGATGACGATGGCGGAGGATTCTCGGAGGTGGAGGCTAGGTCCGGTCGCGGAATAAGGTTTTCGGATGGGTTCTTGTTTGGTGGATGGCAAAGTAAGGTGATGGGAGGTGATGATGGCTCCGGTCCTAGATGAGTTAGTCGTCCAAAAGCCTCCCCCTAAAGTTCTTGATGGTTCGGTTTATATAGAGAGAATAGATGAGAGAGAGAGGTCGGGTAAAAATAGAAAGAAAGGAAGAGAAAGAGAGCCGTTCGGTTGAGAGAGTTGACGTGCATGGCTCGGGTAAGGATGAGAGAGAATCAAGGAGGGAAAGAACGGCTCGCAGGGGGTCTCGGGCTGGGCGATTGGGTTTTGTCTCTAGAGAGAGAATCTGGAGAGAGAAAATCGGGACCTGCGGACGGTTATGATCCAGATTTAGAGAGAGAATCCTGGAGAGATAGAGAGGCACGGAGGATCGGTTCAGAGAGAGAGATGCATCCGAAGGGCTGCGTGCATGACTCGGGCCTATCCGGTTTTAGAAAGAGAAAAGAGAGGAAGAAACGGAAGAGAGAGAAAAGCTCGGTGGGAGAGCGGATCGCAGCTGGGTTTCCGGTTTTGGGTTTTAGAGAGAGAAAAACAAGGAGGGAGAGAGAGACCGTCGGGCGGCTGGGTCGGTTGAGAGAAAACAGGGAGGAGAGAGATCGGGCTGCTATTATGGGAATGGACGGCTGGGTCGAATGCAGGGGCTGCATGGGTTTGGGCTGATGTGATCTGGTGCAGCTGGTTCGCAACGGATGGCTGTGATTGAGTAAGAAATAAAGAGAAAGAGAAAGAGCTGGGCGGTTGTGATTAGGTGGGGAGGAAAGGATCAGGTTTTGCACATGCACTGCATGGCTTGGTCTTGGATGGCTATTATGGGAAGATGAAAGGGATGGCTGAGTTTGATCACGGAGTAACTAGGGACGGCTAGGATGAGGCCGGGTTTGTGGCTTCGGATGACTGCGATCAGCCCATGTATGGATGGGATCAGCTATAGAAATGGGCTGGGCGGTTGAGAATGATGATTGTGGTGTGATAGATTTCATGGGAAATGGGTGGCCGTGAGATGAAGTCGGTGCATGCATGGGTTTTGGGTATTGTGAGATGGGATCACCAGGGACTCGGAAAGGAACGGTGATGGGTTTTAGATACGGTAAGGGACTGTTGTAATCAGGTTAGACTGAGTTGGATAGACGATGGGTGCATGCATAGGCTTGATGGATCGGAGTTGGGCTTGGGGTTGTTTGCATAGAAATGGAATAGGTATAGCTGGGTTCAATCGCAATGGGATCCTTCGGGAAGCTTGATCAGGCTTTGGTCATCGTAAACTGAATCCATCATCAAACCCATCATCGCCTATTCGTATGTCTGTAGTCCTCCTCTGGTTCGTATCATGCGTTGCGTCGGCTCAGTAGCATTGTCTTTCGCTTGCTTATTATATTTATCCTTTGTTCCCTCGTTCTTCAGAAAATACTTCAAAACATATTGTGCATCCTTCATCGGGTCACCGTGAGAATATCCAACGCTTTAGTATGATGTCCTTTATTTTACTGCATCGAGTACCGGATCAATTCCCTGAAAAACACACATGAAATGACACTTGTCAGGTTTAAACACGATTATCGATAAAAGGATAATTTGGACTTTCGGGCTCCGTATTTTTCATGCATGCAATGTATGCGAGTGAACCAATATGCCGTTGGGTTCGTATGAGAGTCTACTATATCGTGGTGCAAAGAAACTCATGCAGTTTACGTGTATTATGAAAGTTTTACGTAACAGAGTGATGATATATGCATGATAAAGAAAGGATAATTCGCACCAAATGGACGCTCAACACACCCCCAAACTTAAATCTTTCTCGTCCTCGAGAAAACAAAATAAACTAAAAGAATAATAAAAGAATAAAAATAACTTAACTCACTTTCGCAGGAATCGCGATTGCACTTAGCATGTGCAACAAGCCGTTAAACCCCTAGGTTACCCTAGTGGACGAGTTTTGTCTCGTGAGGGTTTGCAGTGAATCTACCCACAAAATTCAAACTTTTTTTTTTTTTTTTTTGAAAATATAAATAAGAAATAAGAAAATTCGGTTTCGTAGAATAATTAAAAAGTACTCAAAAATAGAATTTCTAAGGCACAAGACTCACAAGGTACCTAGCCCAAGCTTCGGCTTTCGAAGTACGCACTTTAGGTTCTAACTATTAGTTTCCCGTTAGAAAAGATCAAGGTCAACTATGCTCGAGTGCACGGTGCTGTCTGAGCTAAACACAACTGGGGGTTTGGTTCTCTACATTCATAACATTCTAACAGTCCCCTAGAACGGTCAAAGTCGACCTTAGAACCTGAGTCAAAACCAGCTAATCTAGACAGGCTAGTGAGAGTTGTGGATATTCACCTTAATACCTTTCGGCTTTATATGTGATATTCCAGTTTCCCCACATTGTTTATAACGACGGCTTTCACACTATTTTTTTTTTTTTTTTTTCCTTTTTTTTTTCTTCTTTTTTTTTTCCCGGTCTTATTTTTTTTTCTGAATCTAATTATATATCCCTTCCTAACTTGTACCATGCCAGCTGCACTCTATGCCCATGACACGCTGCCAACGCTCTCATGAGTTAGGTAGCCATCCTCATGTTGCCTTTATATTTGATTCACTCTGCATCCATAGGATCATTCTCATAACCCTATCGACCAGGCTTCACTCATACTAGGGCATACAAGTTAAGACTTTTATATAATCAGGTCCTAGACCATGCTAATAGGTAGCCCTTTCCGCTATACCTTAGAATTCACTGGTCGCTTTTCTACTGATATTTTTTTTTTCAAACCAAGTGAACCAGATCCGCATGGTTCATCAGGACTCCAAGTGACTATTAGGTGATATGAAAGCTTTGAATCTAGACCCTAGAGGTGTAAGCCAGATGTGAAGTGAAAAGTCAAGTCTAGTTTGTTTTGACAATCTCTAAAAGGTTACCAAGGGTCAGAACCATATTAGACATACTCTTTCTAGCTAATCCTTGGACTATATACCTTGATTACCAGGTGCCTTATGGTCCTATTCGAGTACGATACAATTATATTACAAAACCTAAAATAAAGGTGAAATATATATAGATTTTTTTTTTTTCTTTTCCGAAAAGAACGAAAAGGACGACAAAAGTAATACGACAAGAAACTAAAATATGGAAAAGAAAATAAAAATATGCAAATGCAAATTCCTATCGATTTCTATACGAACGCTGTAGTTTTGGTAGGGGACTACAGACTAGACACACATACGCCGAGACGTATGTGCCGAGCTGTCCCACTACAGCGTAAGTTGATGCATTATTAATATTATTTAAAAAAAAACTATTTTTTTTTTTTTTTGTGTAAAAAAAATTCAAAATAAGAACAGAAAAATTTTGTGGAAATTGAATGCATACAAGATTTTGCAAAAAGGTACATCACACCCCCAAACTTAAATTAGACATTGTCCTCAATGTATGAATTAGACATGCTCATGAATGAGATGATGGCATTATATGATAGCATTTTTGCAGGACATGTATATAAAATAAAAGTACGAAGTTTTAAGGATGGATAGTACCTCATAAGTTCTTTGTAGCCTCGTTTCCTGCAAAATGTTAGTACTACAAAGAAAAAAACAACACGACTAAACAGACTAATAAAGACAAGCAGATGCGAATAAATAAAAAAATTAACTACTATAATGCAAATATATTTTTCAGCAGATGGAATTTTCAAAAAGAAAAGAGAGTAGTCATCAATTGAGAAATTATATGCTATAGTATACTTCGGGCATGTTTCTGCGTGACTCTCCATTATTCTATTATGATTCGTCCTATATTGTTCTTCATAATTTTTCTTTTCAAGTATAACAATATAAGATTCATTATTATACTCCCTATTCCACCAGGTATCATGTATATTATCTTTGAAAAGTTCGCATAATTGAATTTTCTGATTTTGAATGTATTGAGGAAAAATTAAATCAGAAAATATATCTTCTTCACCGAAATGTGTATGTTGAAACTTAGATGGCAGAATTTGTAGGTCAATGTATGATTTCTCGATAATGGATGGATTAATTTCAAGGTTCATTGATAGAGCATTGACTTCTTTAGCAAATAGATCATCATTGACATCCAATATAATATCGGTCAGATCATTGTTCGGGTCATCAAAATTTGTTAAGCACACCTCCAATGGATCATTAAAAGATGATTGAAGAATCATGTTCTCCATAAGATTGTTGATCATATTCATCTCATAGATTTTATTATCATTAGTAACATTTAGACTGGATGGGAGAACATTACTTTCTTTAATAATCTCATCATCATCGTTATAGGGGGGAGCATAGACTTCTTCATCAATTATACTATCTGTAGTGGCATCAGTGATGACGTCAATGTTGGATGAGAGATCATAAGTATCCTTAAAAATCATATCCGTATTAATGTCATCAATATTGCTCGGACAATCTTCCAAAGGATTAAGAAAATCAGATTGGGCAAGTTCATCTTCTATAGGGATGTCCATCTTGGTCTCCTCATCAGCTCCACTATCTATTGAGACGCTAATTATGTTTTCAAAATCCTCATAATATTCATCGGAGTTAGACTCAAGTTGACGTTGATCTTGAAGTATTGCTTCCTTAATAATATTAAAATGTGATCCAATTCTTTCGAAAGCGTTTATTTGCTCTTGCTTATTGCTTTGATAGTTCTGCATAATCTGATTGAGCATAGACATTTGTAGTGTCTCCTCAAAAGTCTCCTCATTTGATGGCATATAATCATAAGGTTCTTGAAAATTGTTTACAGATGATTCATTTTTCCAACTATGGCCGTGATGATTTTGCCAACTAGAATTTTGATAATATTGCCTATTTGGATCTTGAAAGTTTTGCCATCTAGGATCGTGATAATTTTGCCATCTAGAATCATGCGTGTCATAGCATGGTGAATTATGTTGTGTATAGCCATGTAAACTCCTAATTGGTGAATTTCTTTCAGGATATTCTATTTCAGTTGAAAAGTTTGTACAATCCTGATGTCTGGTGGTTCTTGTTTGGTTCATATACTCCTTTAGGGTCATCGTTGGTGTTGAATGTACGTTGGTCATTATTGTTGAAGATGGATCTTGATATTTTGTTGATCTTGTAAGATTCATATATTCTTTTAGGGTCATTGCTTGGTTAGTCATTTTGGTTAAAGATTGAGAAACTACTATACTCTAAAGATAAAATTAAACTAACAAAACTAATAAAACTAACTAAGACAAATAAGAAATAACCTAGATTCGAAAGCTCCGTTGCAATCCCCGGCAACGGCGCCAAAAACTTGATGCGATCTAAACTAATCCTAAATTAAGGGTTTAATTTGATCTAAATTATAACTCGCAAGTGCACGAATCGCTTTGTAGGAGCGGTACGTATTACGAGGTCGATCCCACAGGGATTGCTAATGAGGGAACTATCTAATCTAAGGTTATTAACTATTTAACCTAAATTACTTTAAAAGGTAGTTTAATGGGAGTTGATTGTTTTGAGATTAAAAACGAATTAATTAAAGAAAGAAAAACAAGCTAGTTACGGTAAGTCGAGTTCCAAGTGGAGAAGGTACTAAGGCATTCGAATCCACCTCGGTTATCCATATTACTAGGTTTATTCAAAATGATCTATGCGAACGAGTAGCATGCGGGAATACGATTCCCGTGCTCGACTCGAGGATGTGATCGTTAGGCTCTAAATATGATTTTCTAATATTGGATTCAATTCAAGCATATGTAATAAAACGAAGCATCAAACATCTAGGTTAAGCACAACGGATCAAAGCACATGAGCAGAGCATCCGATGTCTGAGTTAAGCATGCAAGATCTGGGTTTTAATTATTCGATTAAAATAGGCCTAATTGCATGACGATCAATTATAGCGCTAACTACAAAACATACATGGCATGGATTGTGAGAGCAAATTGAATCATCAATTAATTAAGAATTGAATCGCATAAAACATTAAAGTGCATTGGCATAGATCACATAAAATAAACCTAAATAATATTTATAACCGGGGTTTCATCTAAGCCTTAGCATGGAATTTAGTTCATCATGGGTCGCATTACATCAAAAGTAAAAGAAGGGAAGAGCAAGATACAGATCATTCTCGGAATACGCTTTTGCTCTTCGTTGTCCTCCTCTCCGATCGATGCTCCTTCACTTCGACTCGGCTGCGGCACGGCTTCGATGGTACGGATGACGGATCGGACGATGGTACGATGGCGGCTCGGATGACGATGGCGGAGGATTCTCGGAGGTGGAGGCTAGGTCCGGTCGCGGAATAAGGTTTTCGGATGGGTTCTTGTTTGGTGGATGGCAAAGTAAGGTGATGGGAGGTGATGATGGCTCCGGTCCTAGATGAGTTAGTCGTCCAAAAGCCTCCCCCTAAAGTTCTTGATGGTTCGGTTTATATAGAGAGAATAGATGAGAGAGAGAGGTCGGGTAAAAATAGAAAGAAAGGAAGAGAAAGAGAGCCGTTCGGTTGAGAGAGTTGACGTGCATGGCTCGGGTAAGGATGAGAGAGAATCAAGGAGGGAAAGAACGGCTCGCAGGGGGTCTCGGGCTGGGCGATTGGGTTTTGTCTCTAGAGAGAGAATCTGGAGAGAGAAAATCGGGACCTGCGGACGGTTATGATCCAGATTTAGAGAGAGAATCCTGGAGAGATAGAGAGGCACGGAGGATCGGTTCAGAGAGAGAGATGCATCCGAAGGGCTGCGTGCATGACTCGGGCCTATCCGGTTTTAGAAAGAGAAAAGAGAGGAAGAAACGGAAGAGAGAGAAAAGCTCGGTGGGAGAGCGGATCGCAGCTGGGTTTCCGGTTTTGGGTTTTAGAGAGAGAAAAACAAGGAGGGAGAGAGAGACCGTCGGGCGGCTGGGTCGGTTGAGAGAAAACAGGGAGGAGAGAGATCGGGCTGCTATTATGGGAATGGACGGCTGGGTCGAATGCAGGGGCTGCATGGGTTTGGGCTGATGTGATCTGGTGCAGCTGGTTCGCAACGGATGGCTGTGATTGAGTAAGAAATAAAGAGAAAGAGAAAGAGCTGGGCGGTTGTGATTAGGTGGGGAGGAAAGGATCAGGTTTTGCACATGCACTGCATGGCTTGGTCTTGGATGGCTATTATGGGAAGATGAAAGGGATGGCTGAGTTTGATCACGGAGTAACTAGGGACGGCTAGGATGAGGCCGGGTTTGTGGCTTCGGATGACTGCGATCAGCCCATGTATGGATGGGATCAGCTATAGAAATGGGCTGGGCGGTTGAGAATGATGATTGTGGTGTGATAGATTTCATGGGAAATGGGTGGCCGTGAGATGAAGTCGGTGCATGCATGGGTTTTGGGTATTGTGAGATGGGATCACCAGGGACTCGGAAAGGAACGGTGATGGGTTTTAGATACGGTAAGGGACTGTTGTAATCAGGTTAGACTGAGTTGGATAGACGATGGGTGCATGCATAGGCTTGATGGATCGGAGTTGGGCTTGGGGTTGTTTGCATAGAAATGGAATAGGTATAGCTGGGTTCAATCGCAATGGGATCCTTCGGGAAGCTTGATCAGGCTTTGGTCATCGTAAACTGAATCCATCATCAAACCCATCATCGCCTATTCGTATGTCTGTAGTCCTCCTCTGGTTCGTATCATGCGTTGCGTCGGCTCAGTAGCATTGTCTTTCGCTTGCTTATTATATTTATCCTTTGTTCCCTCGTTCTTCAGAAAATACTTCAAAACATATTGTGCATCCTTCATCGGGTCACCGTGAGAATATCCAACGCTTTAGTATGATGTCCTTTATTTTACTGCATCGAGTACCGGATCAATTCCCTGAAAAACACACATGAAATGACACTTGTCAGGTTTAAACACGATTATCGATAAAAGGATAATTTGGACTTTCGGGCTCCGTATTTTTCATGCATGCAATGTATGCGAGTGAACCAATATGCCGTTGGGTTCGTATGAGAGTCTACTATATCGTGGTGCAAAGAAACTCATGCAGTTTACGTGTATTATGAAAGTTTTACGTAACAGAGTGATGATATATGCATGATAAAGAAAGGATAATTCGCACCAAATGGACGCTCAACAGGGAGCAACATGTTGATGTGAGATGAAAGAATTAAGGGATATTATGACTCAATGTATGATGAATCATTACCATATTCCAATGTGATTGTATTAAGATATTTTTTTGAAGACTATAGCAACCTCCTATCTATTTGACTGTGCACTATTTTATAATTTTGGTTTGTACTAAATGTTTGTTCATAATGATATATTGTGTGATGTATTAAAATTTGAATTTTGACTGTGAGCATTACAATTGTCTTTTGTAGTTATGAATGGAACACCTATATATCCATGTGGCAAGCGTATGGTTCAACTTATTTGTGAGACATCAAAGTGTGGGGGATGATCTTCATGCTGACCCGAAGACTTCGTCCAACCAGTCAATCGAGTCGAGTCAAAAGTTTGTTCGAACGTTCATCTGAGTCGTTGGTTGTCGAACGTTGGTGTCTTTGACTTGAACTTCGGAGTAGTCGAAGGGTTGTGGACTTGGGTTTAGAAGAGATAGAGAAAGATCAACTGAGAGTTGACATAAATGTGATTTCGGAGTTCGATTGAAGCCTACGTCTCTGTGCTATAAGGAGCAACCTAAATTCACTAACACTTGACCTGAAGTGATATCGACAGGCCGAGTGTCACTTATCTCTCTTCGAAAAGAGATCGAAAGGTTAGGAGGTCAAAGCTCTAGATTTTCAAAAGTCCGATTCAGAAATCACACTACAAAAAAGACATATTTTGCCGACGGAATATTTTATTTCCGTCGGTAATTATTTACTTATTACCGACAGTAATAGTAATATCTGTCGGCATAAACACTACGAATTTTTAAATATTTTTTTATTTTAATTACTGACAGTATAACGATGTCTGTCGGCATAATAGGTTTACCGACGAATATTATTAAATCCGTCGGTAAAATATTAAATATTACCGACGGTTTTAAGTTTAGCTGTTGGTATTATAAAGAATTATATACATTAATATTTGATATACATTTTACAGACGGATATATAATTTTCGTCGGTATTAAATGAATCTTTACCGACGGAATTATAAGATCCATCGGTAAAATGCCTACGATTTAAACCCGATTATCCCTCTTTTCTCAGTTATTTTGAACCCCTCCCCTCCCCTCCACTGCCCTCCCGATCCCCTGCAATGCGACCTCCCCTCCCCTCCCCTCCGGCCGGCCACCCCTGCCCTCCCGGGCACCTCCGGCCTCCCCTCCCTTCCAGCCTCCCCCCTCTCGCGCACCTCCGACACCGGCTCCTCCTCCTCCTCCGGCGATTCCTCCGGCGACTCCTCCTCCTCCTCCTCTGGTGAGTTCCCCTCCTCTTCTCCTCCTCCTTCTTTAATTTGTTCCCATTCAAACCCTAAAGTTTGAAATGTTAGCACAATGCCCCTTTTGTCAACTATTTTGTTCCAAATCGTACCCTAAAGTTTAAAATTCTAGCACAATACCCATTTTGTCAACTACTTAATTTTTGATTTGATCAATATATTTAGGGCTGATTTTTGTAGGTGTTTCGAAAGTTGCCAAATTTTTTTGAAATCCCAAATGTTATTCTGATTCTAATTTTGAAATTTTGGAATTTCAAAATCCAATTCTGATTCTGAATTATGGGAATTTTTTAGAATGTTATATTTTCAAAAATTAGGTTTATGCTCGTTTTGTAAGTTATTCGTACGAAATTAATTGATCTGACGAAAAAACTTAATTGTTAGGTTTAGGGTTTAGGAATAGGGTTAGGTTTAGTGTTTAGGTTTAGGTTAGGGTTTAGGTTTAGAGTTTAGAATTAGGGTTAGGGTTATGCATGTTTATTGTTTAGGTTTAGGTTTAGGTTAGTGTTTAGATTACATTTAGGGTAAGGATTAGGATTAGGGTTAGATTTAAGTTAGGATTAGGGTTTAGATTAGGGTTAGGGTTAGGTTTATGTTGGGATTAGGGTTAGGGTTAGGTTTAGGTTTAGATTAGTGTTAGGATTTAGGTTAGGATTAGGGTTAGGTTTCGATCGGGTTTAGGTTAGGGGTAGGTGAATATTCGAAGATTTTGGTTTAAATTTACCTCGAAATAATAATTCTCTACGTGTTATAGTTTATTAAAATTTTGATCTCAAAAAAATATACGTTGGTGTCTACTTACAAGAGATTATATATTTACATCTTTATTATTCTTTCTTATACACACAGCCGCATATGGACAGAGTGAGTGTGGTGGGCACCAGCGGTGACGTGGCTTGGCAGCTCAGGTTAAGCACCCGTAATGTGAATCTGTTAATTAGAAGAGTATGGATTGAGATGGAACTGAATCGTATGTGTTTTCAAAAGAAAAAATTTTAAAATAGCATTTATAATTTTACAAATGCATAGATTTGATGATATCGATTGTGTATTTCAGAAAGAGAGATTCATAGTTTCTTAGGGCATCAGAATGAAGAGCGAAACATAATACGAGATGCAGCAGTTTGGAGAGAGTGCCAGGCTGTACAATAATATCGGTTACGGTTACAAAGGAGGTAGCGACGATAGGAGGAGTGGCGACAGCGACAGGAGGAGTGACGACGGCGACAACGACAGAAGGAGTGGTGCCGGCGATAGGAGGAGTGGCGACGACGACATGAGGAGTGGCGCCGGCCACAGGAGGAGTGGCGACGACGACATGAGTGGTGGCGATAACATGCTACAGGTGTTGAGGTTGTAGAGAGCACGTTTTGGCGATGAGAATCGCACCCCCTAAAAACCCCTGCAGATCCTATCTCTATTTTAGCTGGTGTTTGCTATTGTTTCAGATCAGGTATTTTTTACAGACCTCATTAGACCACTGCATCTCTCTCTCTTTCTCTTATCTGCTTAGTGTGATATCATCATTCTTATTTTATATACTAATGCATTCGGAGGGTAAATTCTTAAAATATCTAATTAAAACTCGCCGATCCGATCTGATCGAATCCAAGCTAATTTCAAATATGAATTATCGAATACCGATCCGATCAAATCCAAACCAATTTCAAATCCGAAACACGCTAACTTATGATTTTTCAACGCTTAGACTCTAAATTGGTAAATCGGAGGGTAAATTGTTAAAATATCCAATTAGAACTTGCTCGCAAGTCCGAAATACAAAAAAAATCCAAGTAAAAATTATCGGATGCTGATCCGATCGAATCTAAACCAATTTCAAATCCGAAACACGCTAATTTGTAATTTTTCAACGCTTAGAGTCTAAATTGGTCAATCGAAGGGTAAATTATTAAAATATCCAATTAGAACTTGCTCGCAAGTCCGAACTACGATAAAAATCCAAGTATGAATTATCGGATGCCGATCCGATTATGATCCAATCAAATCCAGACCAATTTCAAATCCGAAACACGCTAACTTGTGATTTTTCAATGCTTAGACTCTCAATTGGTCAATCGGAGGGTAAATTGTTAAAATATCCAATTAGAACTTGCTCACAAGTCCGAAATACGATAAAATTTCAAGTACGAATTATCGAATGCCGATCCGATAACGATCTGATTGAATCCATATAAATTTTAAATCTGAAACACGCTAACTTATGGTTTTTCAACGCTTAAACTCTAAATTGGTCAATCGGAGGGTAAATTATTAAAATATCCAATTAGAACTTGCCTGCAAGTCCGAAATATGAAAAAAATCCAAGTACGAATTATCGAATGCCGATCCGATGATGATCCGATTGAATCCAAACCAATTTCAAATCCGAAACACGCTAACATGTGATTTTTCAATGCTTAGACTCTCAATTGGTCAATCGGAGGGTAAATTATAAAAATATCCAATTAGAACTTACTTGCAAGTCCGAAATACAATAAATTTTCAAGTACGAATTATCGGATGCCAATCCGATCGAATCCAAGCCAATTTAAAATCCGAAACACGCTAACTTGTGATTTTTCAACGCTTAGACTCTCAATTGGTCAATCGAGTGTAAATTGTTAAAATATCTAATAAGAACTTACTCGCAAGTCCGAAATACAATAAAATTTCAAGTATGAATTATGGGATGCCGATCCGACGACGATCCGATCGAATCTATTCTAATTTCAAATCCGAAACACGCTAACTTATGGTTTTTCAACGCTTAGACCCTAAATTGATCAATCGGAGAGTAAATTATTAAAATATCCAATTAGAACTTGCTCGCAAGTTCGAAATATGATAAAATTCTAAGTACAAAATATCGGATGCCGATCCGATCGAATCCATACCAATTTCAAATCCGAAACACGCTAACTTGTGGTTTTTCAACGCTTAGACTCTAAATTGGTCAATCGGAGGGTAAATTATTAAAATATCCAATTAAAACTTACTCGCAAGTCCAAAATACGAAAAAAATCTAAGTACAAATTATCGGATGCCGATCCGATCGAATCCAAACAACTTTCAAATTCGAAACACGCTAACTTGTGATTTTTCAACGCTTAGACTCTTAATTGATCAATTGGAGAGTAAATTATTAAAATATCCAATTAAGACTTGCTCGCAAGTCCAAAATATTATAAAAATCTAAGTACAAATTATCGGATACCGATCCGATGATGATTCAATCGAATCCAAACCCATTTCAAATCCAAAAAACGCTAACTTGTGATTTTTCAACGCTTAGACTCTCAAATGGTCAATCGGAGGGTAAATTATTAAAATATTAAATTAGAACTTGCTCGCAAGTTCGAAATATAATAAAATTCTAAGTATGAATTATCAGATGCCGATCTGATAATGATCTGATCAAATCCATACCAATTTCAAATCCAAAACATGCTAACTTGTGATTTTTCAAAGCTTAGACTCTAAATTGATCAATCAGAGGGTAAATTATTAAAATATCTAATTAGAACTTGCTCGCAAGTATAAAATACGAAAAAAATCCAAGTACAAACTATCAGATGCCGATCCGATGATGATCCGATCGAATCTAAACCAATTTTAAATCCGAAACACGCTAACTTGTGATTTTTCAACACTTAGACTCTTAATTGGTCAATCGGAGGGAAAATTATTAAAATATCTAATTAGAACTTGTTCGCAAGTCTAAAATACGATAAAATTCCAAGTATGAATTATTGGAAGCCGATCCGATCGAATCCAAGCTAATTTCAAATCCGAAACATGCTAACTTGTGATTTTTCAACGCTTAGACTCTCAATTGGTCAATCGGAGGGTAAATTGTTAAAAGATCAAATTAGAATTTGCTCACAAGTCCGAAATACGAAAAATTCCAAGTATGAATTATTGGATTCCGATCCGATGACGATCCGATCGAATCCATACCAATTTCAAATCCGAAACACACTAACTTGTGGTTTTTCAATTCTTATACTCTAAATTGGTCAATCGGAGGGTAAATTGTTAAAATATCTAATTAGAACTTACTCGCAAGTTCGAAATACGATCAAATTCCAAGTACAAACTATAGGATACCGATCCGATGATGATCCGATCGAATCCATACCAATTTCAAATCAGAAACATGCTAACTTGTGGTTTTTTAACGCTTAGACTCTAAATTGGTCAATCGGTGGGTAAATTGTTAAAATAACCAATTAGAACTTACTCGCAAATCCGAAATACAAAAAAAATCCAAGTACGAATTATCAGATACCGATCTAATAACGATCTGATCAAATCCAAACCAATTTCAAATCCAAAACATACTAACTTGTGAATTTTCAACGCTTAAACTCTCAATTGGTCAATCGGGAGGGTAAATTGTTAAAATATTCAATTAGAACTTGCTCGCAAATCGAAAATACGATAAAAATCCAAGTACGAATTATCGAATGCCGATCCGATGACGATCCAATCGAATCCAAACCAATTTCAAATCCGAAACACGATAACTTATGATTTTTCAACGCTTAGACTCTCAATTAGTCAATCGGAGGGTAAATTATTAAAATATCCAATTAGAACTTGCTTGCAAGTCCGAAATATAATAAAATTTTAAGTACGAATTATTGGATGCCGATCCGATGACGATTCGATCAAATCCAAACCAATTTCAAATCTGAAACATGCTAACTTGTGATTTTTTAACGATTAGACTCTCAATTGGTCAATCGGAGGGTAAAATATTATAATATCCAATTAGAACATGCTCCCAAGTTTGAAATACGATAAAATTCCAAGTACGAATTATCGGATATCAATCCGATGATGATCCGATCGAATCCATACGAATTTCAAATCTGAAACACGCTAACTTGTGATTTTTTAACGCTTAGACTCTAAAATGGTCAATCGGAGGATAAATTATTAAAATATCCAATTAAAACTTGCTCGCAAGTCTGAAATACGAAAAAAATCTAAGTACAAATTATCGGATGCCGATCCGATCGAATCCAAACCAATTTCAAATCTGAAATACGCTAACTTGTGATTTTTCAACGCTTAGACTTTCAATTGGTCAATCAGAGGGTAAATTGTTAAAATATCCAATTAGAACTTGCTTGCAATTTCGAAATACGATAAAATTCCAAGTACGAATTATCAGATGCCGATCCGATCGAATTCAAGCCAATTTCAAATCCGAAACACGCTAACTTGTGATTTTTCAACGCTTAGGCTCTCAATTGGTTAATCGGACGATAAATTGTTAAAATATCCAATTAGAACTTTCTCACAAGTTCAAAATACGATAAAATTCTAAATATAAATTATCGGATGCCGATCCGATGACGATCTGATCGAATCTATACCAATTTTAAATCTGAAACATGTTAACTTTTGATTTTTCAACGCTTAGATTCTAAATTGGTCAATCGGAGGGTAAATTATTAAAATATCCAATTAAAACTTGCTCGTAAGTTCGAAATACGATAAAATTCCAAGTACAAATTATCGGATACCGATCCAATGATGATCGGATCGAATCCATACCAATTTCAAATCCGAAACACGCTAACTTATGGTTTTTTAACGCTTAGACTCTAAATTGTTCAATGGATAAATTATTAAAATATCCAATTAGAACTTGCTCGCAAGTTCGAAATACAAAAAAAAAATCCAAGTACGAATTATTGGATGCCGATCTGATCGAATCCAAACTAATTTCAAATCCGAAACACGCAAACTTGTGATTTTTCAATGCTTAGACTCTCAATTGGTCAATCGAAGGGTAAATTGTTAAAATATCTAGTTAGAACTTGCTCGCAAATTTGAAATACGATAAAAATCTAAGTACTAATTATCGGATGCCGATCCGATAACGATCCAATCGAATCCAAACCAATTTCAAATCCGAAACACGCTAACTTGTGATTTTTCAACGCTTAGACTCTCATTTGGTCAATCGAAGGGTAAATTGTTAAAATATCCAATTAGAACTTACTTGCAAGTCCGTAATACGATAAAATTCTAAGTACGATTAATCGGATGTCGATCCAATGACGATCCGATCGAATCCAAACCAATTTCAAATCCGAAACACGCTTAGACTATCAATTGGTCAATCGAAGGGTAAATTGTTAAAATGTCCAATTAGAACTTGCTCGCAAGTTCGAAATATGATAAAATTCAAAGTGCAAATTATCGGATACCGATCCGATGTCGATCCGATCGAATCCATACTAATTTCAAATCCAAAACACGCTAACTTGTGGTTTTTCAACGCTTAGACTTTAAATTGGTCAATTGGAGGGTAAGTTATTAAAATATCCAATTAAAACATACTCGCAAGTCTGAAATACGAAAAAAAATCCAAGTATGAATTATCGGATGCCGATCCGATCGAATCCAAACCAATTTCAAATCCGAAACACGCTAACTTGTGATTTTTCAACTCTTAGACTCTTAATTTGTCAATTGGAGAGTAAATTGTTAAAATATCCAACTAGAACTTGCTCGCAAGTTCGAAATACGATAAAATTCTAAGTATAAATTATTGGATACCGATCTGATGATAATTCGATCGAATCCATATCAATTTCAAATCCGAAACATGCTAAGGTGTGGTTTTTCAACGCTTAGACTCTAAATTGGTCAATCAGAGGGTAAATTGTTAAAATATCTAATTAGAACTTGCTCGCAAGACTGAAATATAAAAAAAAAATCCAAGTACGAATTATCGGATGTCGATCTGATACCGATCCGATTGAATTTATACTAATTTCAAATCCGAAATATGCTAATTTGTGATTTTTCAACGCTTACTCTTAATTGGTCAATCGGAGGGTAAATTATTAAAATATCAAATTAGAACTTGCTCGCATGTCCGAAATACAATAAAATTCTAAGTATGAATTATCGGATGCCGATCCAATCGAATCCATACCAATTTCAAATCCGAAGCACACTAACTTGTGATTTTTCAATGCTTAGACTGTAAATTGGTTAATCGGAGGGTAAATTATTAAAATATCCAATTAGAACTTGTTTTCAAGTCCTAAATATGATAAAATTCCAAGTACGAATTATCGAATGCCGATCCGATCGAATCTAAACCAATTTCAAATCTGAAACATACTAACTTGTGATTTTTCAATGCTTAGACACTCAATTGGTCAATCGGAGGGTAAATTGTTAAAATATCCAATTAGAACTTTCTTTCAAGTCTGAAATTCGATAAAATTTTAAGTACGAATTATCGGATACCGATCCGATGATGATCTGATCAAATCTATACCAATTTTAAATTCGAAACACGCTAACTTGTGGTTTTTCAACGCTTAGACTCTAAATTGGTCAATCGGAGGGTAAATTATTAAAATATCCAATTAGAACGTGCTCGCAAGTCTGAAATACAAAAAAAATCCAAGTATGAATTATCAGATACCGATTCGATGGATCCGATCGAATCCAAACCAATTTCAAATCCGAAACACACTAACTTGTGGTTTTTTAACGCTTAGACTCTAAATTGGTCAATCGGAGGGTAAATTGTTAAAATATTCAATTAGAACTTGCTCGCAAGTTCGAAATATGAAAAAAAATCCAAGTACGAATTATCAGATGCCGATCGAATGATGATTCGATCGAATCCAAATTAATTTCAAATCCGAAACATGCTAACTTATGATTTTTCAACGCTTAGACTCTCAATTGGTCAATCGGAGGAAAAAATTTAAAATATCCAATTAGAACTTGCTCGTAAATCCGAAATATAATAAAATTCTAAGTACGAATTATCGGATGCCGATCCAATTGAATTCAAACCAATTTCAAATCCGAAACACACTAATTTATGATTTTTCAATGCTTAGACTCTTAATTATAGATATAAACTATTTTTTTAACAAATACATGTTAATTGCAGGATGTGTAGCGTAAGGGGATGAGAGCACCAGCATTGGTACCGGGCAGCGTAGGGTGGTTGAGCTAGGGCACGCAGCTTTCCTAAGTTTTAGATTGTGTAAAAATAATTTTGTAATAAATATGTGGTCATTTTTTGCTCTTGTCTATAATTGTCTGGTATTATGGTAATATTTGGTAATTTGTGGTAATATTTGATATTTTGCGGTAATATTTGATGATTTGTGGTAATATTTGATAAATTACGATAATATTTGATAAATTGTGGTAATAGTTGATTTAGTTAATTTTGGTAATATTTGAATATATTGTGGTATAATTGTAAATCATAGGAATTAAAAAATATTATTTTAGTAATTTTTTTTAAAAAAATTATGTTCTTTTGTTGATGGAATTTATAACTTTCGTCGGTAATAACCTTATATATTGCTGACGGACGGTAATATTCCGTCAGCAAATTTTTTTTATATTTTTAATTAAATATTCGTATATTACCGACGGATACAAAATATCCGTCGGTATTAATAATTAATACCGCCGAATATTTTGTGTCCGTCGTCGAATTTTCCCGACGCCTTTTTTCCCAACAGCCTAGTGACGGAAATGATAAATCTTTACCGACGGAATACTAACTTTACCGACGGAATATATTTCGTCGGAAAAAAATGTTTTTTTGTAGTGTCAGATAGTCGATCTATTTCACTCGTCGGGTCTGTTATTTATAGAGGTTTTGGAAAGGAACCAGGGTACGGGGTGATTTTGACAACTGTTGTATGGATTTAGGCTGGGCTGGTGGATCCCGTCGTTGTCTTCATGGACCATTAGGCTGGGCTGGTGGGGCCCGTCATCATCTTTGTGGACCCTCAGGCAGGGCTAGTGGGTTCCGTCATCATCTTCATGGACCCTCAGGCTGGGCTGGTGGGTTCCGTCATCGTCTTTGTGGACCCTCAGACAGGGCTGGTGGGTCCCGTTGTCAGGCGTCAGTCAAGTTTTGCACCCACACAAAGAATTACGGGTGACATAATTACAGGCGCCCATCGTGGGAAGTAAACATAATATTTTTGCAAATGTTAAGCTTGTTTCATTAATATCTATCATGTTCAGCAGCTAATGACATTATTGTTTAAAATATAGGACCATTATGGGGCATTTGTTTGAGCAAATGTTGTTACCTTTTGTAAGGTGACCTCTCAGTTTGTCATTAAGTTTTTGTGTCAAAACATCATTACCATCCGGTGGTTATTTCGTCCTTTTGAGTCGGGGGCACGGGGGGGGGGGGGAGGTACACAGAGTTAAGAGTGTCCGCTATACCTTTGCTCACATCTAAAAATAAAGTGGCAAATTCTCACTGAAGAACAAATAATCACTCTTCCTCCAAACTATCGCAAGCTCAGGTATAACTCTTATATCCTGATGGATAGCTTCGGACTTTTAACTTGAGTATTGGTCTATATCTTTCGAAAACTAGGATCGCTCACTTACACTTTTCGTGTTTTCTAGCTTGAGTATTGGTCTATATATTATTTTGAAAAATATTGACTTTTTTGGATCGTGATTAGCAATGTGCGGATATTTGTATGCCTATAATTTTTCATAAGTAACAATGTATGCTTTTTTAAAGAAAAAAAACAATTGATCAACTCTTGATATGCAGAAACCGCTGCTCAAAGGAGATCTAAAGAAAAAACTATTTTAAACAATCATTACTAAAAGAGATTATGGGCTTATCACTTCAGAAATCTCAAAAACAGGTAACTTTTGCCAAACAGACTTCCTGGATTCTATGCTCTTCAAAAACATGATTCAAAGACGTTGAATATGCTTTTGGCATTCTAGAAGCTTAAAAGCCTAGAATCATAATCACATCCAAACCGGGCCTAAGACAATAATGATCTAAAACGTTATGCTCGCACCACATATAGATCTTTACATGATAATCCGTTGTGCTTTCACCCTTACTAGTGGGTTAAACCTCTTGCTTCAGCGCAGTGTCCATATTCGGTACCACGAGACCTTTTAGAAAATTCTTATACCATTTTGCAGATAGTTTTGGAGTTCGAACTTGTGTACTGTAGTCCACATGATGAAGCCCAAATCGTACAGTGTAACCATATAACCATTCAAAATTATCAAGTAGAGACCATATGAAATAACCCCTTACATCAGCTCCTTGCCTACAAAAATACACATAAATTAAAATTCTAATACATAATATGTATTCCAACAAAAACAAGTCCAACAAAAATACCTCATTGCTAAGGACAGAGAATTGAGGTAGCTGGTGATGTAGTCTACTCTTGCTTGGTCATTCACTAAGTCCTCCAAGGATGCATCACGGTTGCTCGCTTGTGCATAACCTGGAAAGATATGCCACTTAAGACACCAAACTAGAATGCACATATTCAATCTATGAAAATTGAAAGACATGATATCTCTCTCTCCCCCTCTCTCTCTCTCTCTCTCTCTCTCTCTCTCTCTCTCTCTCTCTCTCTCTCTCTCTCTCTCTCTCTCTCTGTATATATATATATATATAGGGGGATGCTTAGGTGTGGTCTGCGGTCCGTGCGGTCCACGTCCGCAGCTGTTCGATGCACCACTCCGTGCATCTAATGCACGCGGCCGGTGCATCGGATGGCTGCGGACCGCAGACCACACCTATATATATATATATATATATATATATATATATATATATATATATATATATATATATATATATATATATATATATATATATATATATATATATATATATATATATATATAATACGGGGTATGAGCTGACAGCCCATTTGCTCAAATGGGCTGTCACCGCCAGCCATCCGATCGCTAAGATCAGACCGTCCAAAAAATTAAAAACAAAAATCAAAAAATTAAATACAGCTGTTATCTCTCTCTCTCTCTCTCTCTCTCTCTCTCTCTCTCTCTCTCTCTCGATCTCCAACAGCAGCCCCCCTACCTCCGGCCCGCTCCCTCCCTCCAGCTCCCCCTCCGGCGTCACCCCCCTCCGGCAGCACCCTCCGGCGTCACCTCCCCCGAACGGAGTTGGTGCGACGGCGGGGGGGACTGCCGGAGGGGGGAGTGCGACGGCGGGGGGGACTGCCGGAGGGGGGAGTGCGATCCGGTCGGGGGGACTGCAGGAGGGGGCGATCCGGTCGGAGGGGGGCTGCCGGAGGGGAAGATCCAGTCGGGGAGAGGTGGCGATCCGATCAGAGGGGGCTGCCGGACGAGTCGATCCGATCGGAGGGGAGCTGCCGGCCGGATGCAGCAGTGGTCGGCAGATCCCATCACTGGCCGGCGGGGGGCAGGGGTCAGGGGTCTGACGGGGGCACCGGATCCGGCCGGGGGCCGGTAGGGGGCAGGGGTCGGACGGGGGCACCGGATCCGGCCGGGCAGGGGTCGGGGGCCGGGGGGGACCGGGGCCAGAAGGGGTCGGGGGCCGGAGGGGACCGGGACCGGGGCCGGAGGGGGTCGGGGGCCGGAGGGGTCGGGGGCACCGGATTCGGCCGGAGGCGCAGGGGTTGGGGCCGGAGGGGATGGGGGCGCAGGGGGCAGTGGTCGGATGGGCTCACGAGAGAGAGAGAGAGAGAGAGAGAGAGAGAGAGAGAGAGAGAGAGAGAGAGAGAGAGAGAGAGAGAGAGAGCGAGAAGGAGAGCGAGAAGGAGAGAGGGGTTGGGTGTTCGATTGGTTTTTTTTTTTTTCAAACGGACGGCTCATGATGATGATCGGAGGGCTGTGAGCTGACAGCCCAAATGCCCAAATAGGCTGTCAGCTCATACCCCGTTTTCTCTCTCTCTCTCTCTCTCTCTCTCTCTCTATATATATATATATATATATATATATATATATATATATATATATATATATATATATATATATATATATATATATATATATATATATATATATATATATATATATATATATATATATATATATATATATATATATATATATATATATATATATATATATAGGGGCATGCTATACTACGGCACCGCACCGCAGCCGTCTGATGCACGCGCTGCGTGCATCGCATGCACGCAGCGGTGCATCAGACGGCATGCGGTAGGTGCCGCACTTACCGCATGCCGCATTATGGCATCTCTCTCTCTCCCTCTCTCTCTCTCTCTCTATATATATATATATATATATATATATATATATATATATATATATATATATATATATATATATATATATATATATATATATATATATGGGAATAGAGAGCCTAGACCTGAGGTGTAGCGTTGTTGCTGCATCTCAGGCATTATTTGCCATCCTAGAAAATTTAGAATTTAGTGATTTTTGGTAGATGTGTTCTCTAGGGTAAGGTGATCATCCTCACAAAAAATCAGTAAATTATAAAACTTCTAGGGTCATCAAATGTTCGAAACATTTTTGACCGTTCATTGTAGCCGTTAATTTTGCCGAGCTCATTTGATAACCCAAGAAGTTCTAGAATTTGCCAATTTTTGGTGAGGATGATATCTCCCTCTCTCTCTCTCTCTCTCTCTCTCTCTATATATATATATATATATATATATATATATATATATATATATATATATATATATATATATATATATATATATATATATATATATATATATATATATATATATATATATATATATATATATATATATATATGTGTGTGTGTGTGTGTGTGTGTGTGTGTGTGTGTGTGTGTGTGTGTGTGTGTGTGTGTGAGAGAGAGAGAGAGAGAGAGAGAGAGAGATAGAGAGAGAGAGAGAGAGAGAGAGAGAGAGAGAGAGAATCTTTATAAATCTCAATTCCTTAAATATAAAAAGCTTGATGGCCTATAATCTTCTTCATCTGGCAACAGTAAATGCTCATTTCTTTCAAGCATTATACTAAAGCAAACCATCACTATGAATTCAATTTATACTAGAGATAAAATCATAAGACTAAATAATTTGTTAGTTGATTACATTTGATATGGCTCTTTATTAATTGCATACCATTTTCTGTGATGTACATAGGTGTGTTGTTATATCTCTGCATGATATACATGACCACCTTTTCTATACCATATGGCACCACGTAAAAAGTTGGCATCGCAGTCTGCAAGATTGAATTTAACTAATAAGCCACATTACAAAAAATTTCAAAGATCTACCGATGTCATATAGATGCTCGCAGGTAGAGAATACGATGAGTTCACAAATATGGACAATGACACAAAAAATCAAACTTCGCAAGTGATCCTAGTTAGCCTACCATTTTAGCCAAATAACCTTTTGTTCGTACTGATGATTCTTACCGGAGTTCCAATAGGGAGTCCATTTCTTTCCCCGGTTGTGAATACTGCTGCATTCCCATCCATGTCATCCAATGTGCATGGCGAAAAGATGCAATCTTTCACATAAACAGTTGAATAGTGATTGATTCCAATGAAGTCCAACTTGTTTTGTAGTTTTCTTTTCTCTTCAGGTGTGAATGTTGGTAACCTCGATGCTATGACTTGACGCATTTCAGGAGGATAATCACCGAAAATTATAGGATCTAAGAACCTTTTAATACAAGGTAAAGAGAAGAAACTTCACCACATTGATATGAAAAATCTAATGTGTGAATATCATATAAATAATTATTATTCCATGCACTGTAAATTATCAATCAAATAATCAATAAATAATAAGTTTGTATTGCCCAATGGCTACTGAAGATGGAATGCATAAAAAGATAGACACAAACAAGATAATGGTACAAGTAAAATGTTACTATTACAATTATGGACAGGAATATCAATAATATAAGCAAGTATTGATTACTTTGAAAAACTAGCTTAAAGTAAATTTCTTTGCGTATAAATCCACTATTCAGTACTTTTGAGAATTATAGAAGTGATTGTAATATACGGTGTACTAATTTTGGATTCCAATCTATTACTAAAAAATAGAAAATATAATGATATGACATGGTAAATTTATTACATGAAATGGCTTTTATACTTTTTCCATAAAGATGCAATAGTTATTACCATGCGAGATTAAAAGATAAAGCACGTTGAACAGCCAAATGATCCTCCGTCTTATTCCTTAGTGGCTCAAACCACCTGGTATAAATCACAATCCCGATAGAACCTCCTTGTTTCACCTAATATTTATCAAAAAATTAATACCATTATAAATTAGAAATTATTGAGACAAATATCATATTTGCTCTTCACCGAGAGTATAATGTGAGTGTGCAATTTATCTATAGTTAAGCAATTCATACTTCTATAGCTATTTGTAAAAATGATATCTTTTATTTTTAATATTCTCATAGAATTTAATAAGAAGAATGATATCTACCACAATGTTCATCTTTGACAATATTGTTTACCTGATAAACTCTTCTGTAAATATCAACAACGTTTGCATGTGATAGTATCATGTTATGGGCAACAATATATGGTTCAGTTGCAGAATCTCCAAAAGTGCAATTTCCAAATGGCTCAGAGCAATGACCTGGAGGGTATTTTCCATAGATATAACCAAATTTTACCATAAGATTTGGCTCGTTAAATGTACTCCAAAATTTTACTCTATCGCCAAATTCTTTGAAACATACTTCTGCAAAGTATCCAAACTCTTGCCTGAAAAAAAAATTACAATAAGCTAATTCCACTTACCATAATAGATATCATGCCCTAATAAGATGTTGAGCTTTTATTCATTTATTAAAAAAAAAATTGTTGAGCTTTAATACATAGTCCTCCTCAACTTGTGCATGCCTTCATGGCCATGATTATTTATAAAAGCATGTATTATAAATGTGTTGGTTTCTTTAGAATGTCATATCTATATAACAAGGGACGACGGTCTACATGCTGACTAGGACAAAATGAAACAAAAAAGCTGACTAGACAAAAAGAAAAGCTGGCTAGACAAAAACACCTCTCTCTCTCTCTCTCTCTCTCTCTCTCTCTCTTCCCCATATCTCTCTCTCTTTCTCTTGCTCTCTCTCTCTCCCCCTGTCTCTTTCTATCAGTTCCCCCGATCTCTTCATATCTCTCTATACCCGTCTCTCTCTCTCTCTCTCTCTCTCTCTCTCTCTCTCTCTCTTTCTCTTTCCCCCCCTCTCTCTCCATCTCTCTCTCTCTTCCCCACGATCTCTTTCTCTCTTTGTATCTCTCTCTATCTCTCTCTGATCTCTCTTTCCATCTCTCCCTCTCTCTGATCTCTCTCTTTCTTCCCATGATCTTTCTCCATCTCTCTCTCTTTGCATGGTAGGGATGACTGTGATTAAGAGGGACGATTGCAATTAGGTGGCTGATCAGTTAGGAAAGAGAGAGAAAATTGAGGGAGTATCGGATTAGAAAGAGATTTCAGGAAAAAGAGAGACGATCGCGAGGTTGGGTGCGATCGGTTCAGACGGAGTTTGGATCTCAAACGGTTGTGATCGATTGGGTTGCATATGGGTGTTGGGGATTTATGGATCATTCGTGTAAGGCTCGGAGAAAGAGAGAGATATCGATTTTAGAGATATTCTAAGGAACATACAGACAGAGAAAGAAGGAGGTGGGGGAGAGGCGATGTGCATGGCTTAGGGATTCAGACGACTATGATGGGTTTGGGTAGTTTAGGGAAGAAGTAGAGATGGAGATCGGGTGTGGCTGTTTATAGAGGACGTTCGCAAGGGCTCACGAGAGTATGAGATCTTGGACGTCAGAGGATTCGAGAGGTTGCATGGGTGAGATGGAGGGCTGTGATGAGGTGAAGAGAAGAGAGAGACATAAGGAAAGAGGGGGAAAGGATCACAACTTAGAGAGAGAGAGAGGAAATAAGGGACGACTGTGATTTGGTTCGGATTAAGAAAGAGAAGATCATGGGAGTTGGTTGATAGAATCGGGTAGGCTTGAGTCAAGTCAGGAGCAATGCTAGACGGTAAGAGGTTGGGTAAGATAGGAGTCTTGAGTGGCATCCGGTTTTGATCAGGTCATGACTAAGAGAGTGTACGTGAGGGCGTGCATGGTAGGGTAGGCCTTGGTCACCATCATCCGAATCCATCATTGCTTATTGCATTCTATCTTGGCTGACCATTAAAATTTTTTTTATAGTTCAAATAAAAATTTTCAAATAAAATTTTTGATAAATGATGAGGTTCTTGCTTTGACCGGTGGTTTTGCTGTGGTTGTCGGTCCACCAGGGTGGGGCTGTAGGAGCTGGGTGTTACCATCGAAGGCGGTAGTTTACGTGGCTACGAATGCCTCAACAGTGGTAGCTGTTGGTGGTGTTGGGGTTGTCGGTCCGTCGAGGCGGGACCGGTGTTACCACCGAAAGTGTTTTGTTGCCGAAGACAGTCAGGTGTGTTGTCACCGAATATGATGGTGAGCATGGGGTTGATACTCGGGGGTTGTCTTGCCGCCAAAGGCGGCCCGCTACAGTACCGACAGGCACATGAATGCACTAGTATTATTACATTGTATCTAGAGTGAAAAGTATCAAATTATAGAGAAAGAATGGCATATACTGTATTTTTTGATTCAACCATCCACCAAATTGATCTTCAAGTATTTGAGGAATCTCAAAATGATATAGTGTGACAAATGGCTGTATCCCTGCACCAATAAATAGGAAAGAAATTGTCAAGTTAGAAAATTTTATGGTTCCTCACATAATTAGATAATCAAGTATCTTGTTCTAAAATTTTTTTTTGTAAACCCCATCTACATACTCTAATAAGCATAACAAATAGCAAATTAGAAATAGATGAAATTACCTTTGAGTAATAGTGAATCAATAAGATCGTTGTAGAAAGTTATGCCCACTGAATTAATTTCTCCAAATGTACCTCCTGTTGTTAAAATAAAAAATTATTTGTTAAACTTTGTGTAGAACACAATAATGAAATATAAAAATCATGGGACGACAAACTCACTTGGGAGAACTCTTGACCACGATATAGAAAATCTATAGGAGTTGACACCAAGTGAGTGCATTATGTCAATGTCCTCCTATTAAAGTGATTATTCTTTGTGAGAAATATAAATTGCACTAATTTTACTTTGTTAAGGGAAAACAAAACCAATCTTTATAGAAGTATAAGAATTCTTGAAATGTGTACCAAATAGCGATGATAATGGTCAGTGGCAATATCTCCGTTGCTCCCATCCTTGATTTTTCCTGATATAAGAAAAATAAAACAGTCTATTAGATAAATAAAGAGCTTCTATTGTAAAGATACTATTAATTCGTTCAAGTATAGCATGTACAATACACTTTCATTTAAGAAAGTTTTCTACATTTTATGCATAACTAATTAAGTAACACCAATAATTAAAAGATTTTTAAAACAAATGTTGTCCCTAAAGTACCGATAAATTTTGTGTATGTGATGAATGATCAATAAGCTTTAATACCAATTGATGCCGATAGTAGATCCATTACCGATAAATTCATGTAAAAGTAAATTATGAAAGAAAAAAATATGAAAATGAGAGATATACTTTTAAAATAAGGGCTTAAATTAGACCAGATTTAGTACTCAACATTTGCTAAAAAATATAATATTTTAATATGTAATCTTCAGCTTATGAACCTTACAACCTATCTAGGACTCAAAAATTAAGTAATAATAATTAGAATTTCAATAAAAATAGGTCTCCTCTATTATTCTAATTTTATATAATTTTCTACATTTCTAGATTGATAATCTTTAGAATTTCACCAAAAGAGGAAGTGGATTCACAAAAAAAAAATTAGTCAGTTAGGATCTTTCTTCTAGATGGTAGTTTTTTCTTAATAATAAAGAAGTAATTCGTCACCCTGTTACATATGTGTATATAACCCTCAAAACTAACACAAGACTCATTCCTAATAAACTTAAAACCCTCCCTAACTCAATACCCTATCAAACTAGGACCATTGACCTTTTTGTTATTAAAATATAACTTCTAAACTCACTTAAAAATTAAAGAGAAAAACACATAAGAAATCTAAACAACTCTAAGACTTATTAAGTTGAAAGACTCTAGGAGGAGCTAGAAGTAAACCCTAATACAACTAGGGATTGCAATCCATTCAATAGAATCCTATCAAAGGGTTTCCTAATTTATCTAGTATATCTAGTCAAAATGGAAGTACAAATTATAGAGTACAATATTATGGACGCTAACTAAAAGAACACTAATTAAAACTATAAACATCAAATAAAAAATAAATTGGCAAAATTATTTTTAAGATCTAGAGTATAGACAAACATTGATTAATGACTAATAATTCAAATAGACCTATATTTTCTCATGAACCTGTTTCCCGACATATGATGATTTTATGACTCAAAAGATTGAAATGAAGATCTTGATTTTTGATCATTGAAGTATATAGACAGACATAGAGTTATGCTTGATCTCTATCCAAAACTTTGCTTCAATGACTCTGGGCTTCCGACATATATCATTAAATTATTTGTTACACATGAATGTTACAACTTATGCTAAACATCATTTTTATTGGTAAAGTTTATAGTGTAAACCAACTCGGTAAGGTTTGTGGAACATGTGAATTAGGATATTGTGTGCATTCACAACCCATTGAAGACTTCAAAGTTGTTGCACAGTGTCATAATGACATCAGACTGCCTAGTCAGATATTTATGTGATCATTAATCTTGGGATGTATGGAGCTCGAATTGAGTAGGCTATTGGATCATAATTCGACGAAGACATGAGATAAGTAACACAATTTAGTATAAAGGGTCAAAAGCCACTAAGTTCAAGGAAAGATCCACGATATTGCCTCTAAGTACTTATAAAATATTAGAAGAATCTCAAGAGGACTTTCATAGGTCTATGATTAGGTTTCAATCTCAAAATATTTTTTTCAGCTACAATTTTACCGTTTAAGGTTATAATGTTGAGCCAAAAAGCCATTTGAGAATGTTTGAAACAAAATGTGCTCTCTTTTTTTGCCAATACAAAATGTGCTTTTAGGACCCATGATGTAATGACTCAATATTTCCAACTACAATTTTACCGTTTAAGGCTATAATGTTGAGCCAAAAGGCCATTTGAGAATGTTTGAAACAAAATGTGTCCTGTTTTTTTGCCAATACAAAATGTGCTTTTAGGACCCATGAGGTAATGACTCAATATCTTGTAAGTGGCATGCACAAAGGGTTAATTATAGGTATAAAAAGTGAAAATAGGATAAAATAAAAAAAGGAAAAAGAAGGAAGTAGGGTTCAATGTGAGATAGAAGGCCTGAAGACAAGAACATAGAGTAAGGAACATTTATGTAGAGTTTTTCATTATAAATAAATACTATATTGCTTTTCTTAAGAAGAAAAAAGGATAAAAATACCATTAGTAAAAGGTTGATCCAAATACTATGTCACTAGTGAGTCATATTTCATGAGCCTAAGTTCTAGATTGTTTTCATAATCCCATTTACATATATCCCTCTACCACGAGGAAGCCCAAAAGAGTTGCAAAAGACACATAAGATCAAGGAATAACAATGGCTTATTTAAATCTTTAAATCATTTGTTTTTAAATGCAACAACAGAATAAAAAATATTCTATGTCAATGCAATGTTTTATTTAATTGTTACCTATGTGCTAATTTTTATGAGGCGCGCTTTCTCGCTCTTTCACAAAAAATTTACTCTCAAACTCTCTCCTACCATTTGCTATGTATTGTGCTTCTGCATTGGAGATTACTAAAATGATCCACCTTTTACTCTTCCAAGTGATCAAATTGTTCCAACAATGCTACAATACTAGATATTGAGCTTCTAACACTTAGACCCAACCCAGTTCACATAGCTATCACCAATAACCGCACGTCTTGATGTCACTAAAGATCAAACGAGATAAAGAGTGCTCAAGCTAACATCCAATCGCATATTCTACCTACATGACATTAATATTTATAATGATCCTCCAATTATTCACCATCGGATGATCCCAACTGGTGATTGAAATCAGGAGCAATAAGAAATTCACAAGATTGTGCACCCAGATTTTCGATGTCCCGACGAAATGATGAGCTTACTTCCTCCCATTGTGAATAAGAAATGTTAATACAAGTCCCACTACTTCCAAGCTCTTTGATAATAGAACGACCCTAATTCCCTTTAGTAGGTTTACGGGAGAATTGTTGTAATACCTTTGCGGTCCATCGATTGGGTAAATTGGCAAAGTATACCCTTATATGGTGATAAAACCCATAGTGGGGGGTGATTCATCTTTGGGCATGCTCGACCTTTGTGAAGGTTGACGTTGGGATGTCTTTGCATGTGACAAGGGGTCCAAGGGTGAGCGTCTAGAGCACCTCATGTTGGATCCGGTGAAGGCGGCCTATCCGTAGGCTTGCGATGAGTTGAGGAGCGAGGCAACATTCAACATGATGTTAATATATGTGAATATATGCGTTTCAATTCTTTGAGCTAAACTTGAGGATGATTTTTTGCAGCGGAAGTGAATAATGGGGATCAGATCAAGTGTGCAAATGTTTGAAAGCAGATCAGGATTTACACAATTTTCGAGACCAAGGCTCAATCGAGATTTGATGGCCCAAATATTGGGTGGCCATTTATCTTGTTAATGCTTATTTTTGGTCTTTTATTTTAGAAATTTTATTCTTTCATTAGGCCTAAAATCTACATACATGTAAGCCATGCTATAAGGGTATTTTAGTCCTTCTTTAGTCCTTTTGGTCATTAGGGATTTTCAGAGACTATGGTTTGAGAGAATAAGTACTCAATAAAATGCAACTAATGTATTTGTAAGATCTGCCTCAAACATAAAAGATATTGTTCACTTTGCTCATGCCCGGATGAGAACTTCCCAGGGAAGTCACCCATCCTAGTACTACTCTCACCCGAGCACGCTTAACCATGGAGTTCTTATGAAATCCGTAGCGACGCACGGTTTTAAAATATGTCTTCCATGTTAGGGAGGAAAAATTATATAAGTATCTCAGGATCTCCTTCTCTTTAGGCGACTTGGGGCTAACTCGTGGCCTTGTACACCTCACCTCACCTTACCTCATCCATCTTGGTATCATAACGTCAAGAGTCTTAGCTCTTGGCTATTATATCTTGGTCGTCACAATCCACCCCCCTTAAGGGCTACACGTCCACATGTAGGGTTAGACCCCCTATTGCGAGGAGAACCGGCTCTGAAACCATTTTGTAACATCCGCCCCAAACACACAAGATATTGTCCGCTTTGTCCATGCCCGCACGAGTACTTCCCAGGGGGGTACCCATCCTAGTACTACTATTGCCTGAGCATGCTTGCGTGAGAGTTGTACTAGGATGGGTAGTAACCCCCCCTAGGAAGTCCTCGTATGAGAACGGGTTAAGCTGATAATATCTTGTGTGTTTGGGGCGGATGTTACAAAATGGTATCATAGCTGGTTCTCATCGCAATGTGGGGATCTAACCCTATACGTGGACGTGTAGCCCTTAAGGGGGGTGGATTGTGACGATCAAGATCCAATAGCTAAGAGCTAAGAGCCAAGACACCTGAGGCTGTGATGCCAAGATGGATGGGATGAGATGAGATAAGGTGCGGTGTACAAGGCCACGAGTTAACCTCATATCACTTGGAGAAAATGAAATCCTGAGCTACTTATATAATTTTCCCTCCCAAACATAGAAGACGCGTTTTAAAACTGTGCGCCGCTACAGATCCCGTAAGAACTCCGTAGTTAAGCGTGCTCGGATAAGAGTAGTACTAGAATGGGTGACCTCTTGGGAAGTTCTCGTGCGGGCACATGCAAAGCAAACAATATCTTGTGTGTTTGGGATGGATGTTACATTATTACTCTCCTTGCATGTGTTTATATAACCATCCAAACCAACCCAAAAGTTAATCCAAATAGAGTAACAACTTATCAATCTTATGCACTATCATACTAGGACCTTTTAAAACATTTTCCTACTAAAATATGACTACAAACCCTATTTTATAATTTTAATCAATACGAGCCAATATTGATTTGTAGTTACAAAACATTGAAAGAAATGTTGTTAGGGATCCAAAACGAGGGAGCGCGCTATTGCTCGGCTTGAAAGGGAGCTTTATCAGAGTAGATTATTAATGTAGTAAGAGCAGAGATGATGAGTGGGCTCTAGCCTTCGCGGTTATCTTGTATGTTTTGAGCTTAATCAAGAAGTAATTGAAAGAAATCCTCTCTTTTTTTTTGGGTGGGTCAAAGTGATTAGCACATCACCTGTTGGTGATGAGCCGACCAAAGATAGATTAAGAATCGAACATCGTCATCAGAGTGAGAGAAATGCCTCAATTTCGTAATAATCCACAGATTGGAAGGTTCGCCACAAAGGCTTTGGAGGGCCATGACTATAGAGCTGGAGTAAATATGATGTAGCATTTAATCGAAACCTTGACCAAGGCCATGGATCACATGTCTTACCAAGTGATGTTGGAGACGGATAAATCCTTTGTAATGTTAGACACTTGTTGAATTTAGATGTTGGGCATAATAAAGGTGCAATATTTTTCTGGGCTCAAAACAAATTTCTAAGTAATATACAATTGGATGCGGCATCTATAGCACAACCAAAGCTTTTCATAAATCTTTTTCGTAAATTTTTGCTTTTTTGAGAAAGAGAAAGGTAATTAATATCAAAAGCCATAGATTGTGTATGAACAAGTTACCTGGAATGTGGGCGAATACATCCCAATTGCTTTGACCTTTGTTACCTTCAAAAGATGCCCCTTCAACCTAAAAGAGAGAATAATGTCGCTAAAAGAATCCTTCATATACATTTTAAATTATATATATTAAAAATTAGTGAGAACGATCATCATAATTTTAACAATACATCCATCAAATTTTAACAAACTCCTAAATTATAGTATTGGCATTTTCAATCGTAGCTCAATTTTTTTTTTTTAGCTCACTATTAACGCTCCTCTCTTTCTCTCTCTTCTCTCTCTCTCTATATGAAAAATTCTATAACATTCACTTCGGTACCGTACCGAAATTCATAGGAACTGTGTTAAAAGAGTGAGCCTTTCCTACCTGATAAGCTGACGATGCAGCCCCGAAGAGAAACGAAGAAGGGAAGTGGCTTCGATCCAGTTGGCCGGACGCCGAGGAGAGCAGCTGAAGGAACAGTGCAAAAGCCAAGGCCTTCCCCCTCTCCATGCTCCCTCCCTGGCCTCAACAGTCAGCACCCTTTTCCCTTCTAATGAGACATCGGACGACAACTTTTATATGGAGTAAGCCACGTCATGGCAATAATTTGTCTCTCTATTATATGGAGTAAGCCTACTAAGCCACGTCATGGTAATCATTTATCCCTCTCTTTCTCTCCTCTCTTTTATATAGAGTAAGCCACGTCATGGCAATCATCTCTCTCTCTATCTCTCTCTCTCCCCCATTAATAAATGAGCAGGCAATTTTTTTGGACAAATGGAGGGACACTCTGCTGACAGCTCCCCGTGAAGAGGAGCGTTGGCATCTCTTTTGGCCGGACTATAGATCATGGGATGAATTCTAAGAGAGGGATGCCACCATCACGGGCTGAGCTAGCCTTCGCCGCATCGGCTGCCAACCACGGTCAGGCACCACCTTTGTCGATCATCACCTGAGCGATGGGTGGTGGTCAGTGGACGGGGGGAGGGATGCTGAGAATGGTGGACAGTGGCTAGCGGATGATGGGGTGGTGATGTCCAATGGTAGTGACACCACCTAGGGTTCCTCTCATGGCCCATAGTTCTGCCAATGAGGAGAAGTCAGCGCTAGCTCCTCTTCACGTGGAGCTGTACGTCAGCAGATTGTCCTCACTTTATTCAGTAGCTTTACTTCTAAATGATTTGAGACATCTCAACCAACTCAGCGTTGCACATCAAATGATTTGAATATATTTTATCAACCAACTCTGCTGTGCGGCTTTGCCCATCCAGCAGTGAAAGAGGTCGCTGACGCTGACAGGGTTGCGACCGACTGAGTCCAGATCTAGCTCCTCCAAGTGAGAGCGTTTGCTGTCGCTGACAGAGCAAGAGCTCAAAGAGATCCGAAGATCGAAATAGAGGGAGACAGAAACTACGATTTACTAATATCACATAATCCCGTGAGCATGACATCAATAGTTAGGATTCACACATGCGATCAAGACACAACGGTCTTGAGAAAAAGTTTGAATGAACCTCTCCAACATAGGAAAGAGAAAGTACCACCAGACCAAGAGCCCGTTGGTCGTTTGCTACACTTGAGCTGGCCCATTATCCCCTTTATAATGGGCGACATGGCACACTGTGATTGAGCCATAAGCAAGTGCAGCAAATCAATCGGGCAGCAAAAATGCTCTCAGATAAGACACAATATCTACACTAGAGACTTGCTTGCGGCTCAATCAAGGTGTGCCACGAGGACCATTAAACATAAATAGCATGTAGTAAGTATAACATATGTTCGGAAGCAAGTGTAACCGTTGATAATCCTGTTAATGGTACGTCCACATGGTACTCCCTGATTGGGCCGTAAGCAAGTGTAGTGTAACAGTCGGGTAGCAAAATTGATCTCCAGAAAGAACAAACCAAGTGTTATCTGAGCCGCATCCAACACAAAAACTAGACACAAACCAATTTGGCATGCATTTTTGCTGATGCACGCCATGCCGAAGTTTTATGTGTCAGATGTATTAGTCTGGATATGATACTTTTGTTGTCACAATATAATGGATCGAGTTTGGTTAGAGAGAACAATATCCAAGTCTCTAAGTAACTGTCGTATCCATACGATCTCTACGGTAGTAGTTGCCATGGCACAATACTCAGACTCTGGGGAGGAGTTGCTACACCAGAAGATAAGTGAGTCATCAAGAAATAACATAACCTAGTCGTGGAGCGGCAAGTGTCAACATCCCCCTCATAATCCGTGTCGGAGTAAGCATGAGGGACTAACAGAGAGGTGAACAACATAAATAGGAACTGAGTCATTGTGCCACGAAGATAACGTATGATTCAGAGAATAGCTGCATAATGCGAGGAGCAGGGTGCTTCAGCAAACTGGCTGACAATGCCAATAACATAAGCGATATTGGACTTGGAGATAGTGAGGTAGACAAGCATCTCGACAATATGCAATGGTCTCTGGAGGCATCACAGAGTGACTCACCATCAGCAGCAGAGGTGCAGATTCTGCTCGAAAGAAGTCTCAGCAAATCAAGTATCAGTAAGAGCAGCCGTCGTCAGTATCTTATAAAGTGTATTTCTGTTGGGACAGTAGAATCCCCAACGGAGAGCGAGCAGTCTCTAGACCGAGAAAGTAATGAAGAAGGTTGAGATCATTTATCTTAAACTATCACTGGAGATGGCGTTGGTGAGAGGCGCAATAATGGCACTATCATTGTCTGTGATGATCATGTCATCCACATAGAGCAGTAAGATGACCAGATCTTGAGGGGGGAGCGAGTGAACATGGCATAATCAGTATGATATTCAATGAAGCCAGCAGCAAGGACTGTGCTACAAAAATGCTCAAAAGAGACATGAGGAGCTTGCTTGAGCCCATAGGCAAACATGCCCGAGAGCAGCAGGGATTCCAGGAGGAGGAGTCATGTAAAACTCCTCGGAGAGGGAACCATGAAGAAAATCATTCTTCACGTTCATCTAATGAAGTGACCATCCACAAATAATGGCCACAATAAGCAGTGTACAAATAATGGTCATCCGTGTAACTAGTGCAAAGGAGTCATCAAAATCAACCCTATGCTCCTGAGTGAATCATTTGGTAACAAGACGAGACTTATGCGACTCAATGGATCCATCTGAGCGAGTCTTGAGCTTGAAAATCCATTTGCAGCTAATAGGAGAAACCCCTTCAAAACATGGAATAAGATCCCAAGTTTAAGTTCGGTGAAAAGCTTCGAGTTTCTCAGTCATTGCCTATTGTCACTCAGAAATTGTACTACCTCTATGTAGGTCTAGGGATCCTGATGATCATGAAAAACTATAAAAAAACACCTGAAACTAAGGGGTATAAGAAGAGACTATAGAGAATACAAAGCGATAAGGAGAATACCCAAATTTGTCAGGCAGGTGACGAAGGCGCTCAGAGTGGCGAGGCAAGGATCCATGTCCAGGGATGATGGTGCAACCGTGTGAGTCATCGGAGTACCCTAGAGAAGTGGTGGAGCTATCAGGAGTCGAAGACTCTGTGATATGAGGTGAGGGAGGTGTAGTAGGGGGAGAGGAAGGGGAAACAAGTGAGTTTACTGATGGGGAAAAAACTTGTGGGGGTGTGGGGGGCAGGAGCAGGTGGGAATAAGGTGAGATGGAGTGGCGGTGACGTAAGAGGAGTATGTCGAGAGGAGATGGGAAAGGGTGGCAGTCTACTAGAGTCATGAGAGAAATAAGGGACATCCTTAACAAAGGAAACCTCACAGGAAATATGAATCTGACGAGCAGTCGGGTCATAAAAACGATAACCCTTATGCTCGTGGCTAAGACCAAGATAGACTTATCGAACTGATCGAGCATATAGTTTGTTAAGTTTGTAGGAATGAAGGACAAAATAGGTGCAACCTAAGGTCCGAAGCATGGTGTAATATGAAGAAATGGAGTAGAGTTTTTCATCAGGTGTGACACCTGAGAGAACAGAGGACATAGTGATATTGACAGCCTCAACCCAGAGAGTGTGGAATAAAAGTAGAGATGAGGAGAGCTCGAGCAATCTTAAGGATATAATAAGGCTTTCGCTCTACAACTCCATTCTGTTCATTAGAGTGTGGGTAAGACTACTAGTGTAGGGTGACATGAGGCTAGAGGATCTTACGCATCTCAGATGACAAATTTTCACGAACACAATCATACTGAAAGATCTTAATATGTTTGTGAAACAAAGTGTAAATCATAGTAGTAAAAGCACGCTAGATGTGAGATGTTTCAGACCGGTGACACATCAGATAGACCCAAGTATAATAAGTGTAGTCATCAATAAAGCTTCATGATATAAATAATCAAAACTAGATAGACAAAAGTAGGTCCCTAAATATCAGAATGAACTAAATCAAAAGAGAAAGTCAAATGAGAGGTATTGGTGGAAAATGGAAGTGCTAAGTACTGCTTTGCCAAATGACAACTAATACATACTGAAAGAGTAGAAATGACGCTCGACCCAAGGCCCGAGAACGAAAGAAACTTTTGAGTCGGTCACTGTCAGCATTAGAGGTGAAAGAAATAACAAACTCATAATGTGTTGTAGATGGTGTAACGTGGAGATGCTCTAGATGGTATAGTCCGTCGATTCTACGGCCTAACGCAATTTACTTCATAGTCCAAAAATCTTGTATAAAACGAGAAGAGGCAGAAAAAATAATTGTCAGGTCTGAGTAGCATAAAGAGCTAACAGATATTTGGTTCATGCACAAAAGTGGAGCATGTTGGACACAAGATAGCGTCGGCCGACTTGACGAGTCAGAGGCAGGGGTGCTAGATCCACACTATGGAATCAGGATAAAAGCCCCATCAGTAGTATAGACTTCCAGGTGTGCGGGAGCAGGTGTACCATCTGTAAGAATAGCTGAGTCCTGTGTTAGGTGACAAGTAGCCCCAAAGTCAAAGATCTAGGAGGAGATAGTACCAATATCAGAGGGAACAGACAATGCGAGATGAGTCAAGGAGCTTGGAGCAGTGTGATAGCGGAGAATCTCAACATGCTGGTGGAGAACCTGAGAGTCGATGGGAGCCGGCGAAGGGGACTGAGCAATAGCTGCAGCATGGCTACCCGCAAGGTGGCCTGGTCTAGACCCATGGCCACGGCCATGACCACCGCGTCCCCCCTAGTATCACGAGGGTCAAGTCCCCAGTGGGGGTCATGAGCAGGACACTTCAACCATTTGCACTTCATGCATGTGACTAATCTCCTTGCAATAGTGGAAGATTACAGAACTGAAGGAAAGCATCATGAGGGCTGACAACAAGCATAGAGTTCGGAGATGGAGACATAGGAAGAACACCCCGAGTGCTCAATCTAGTCTCATCATCAACTAGAGTGATCAGAGCATCCTCCTGACTAGGAGTAGGCACATGGTGCAGGACCTGGGCCACTAAAGTTGAAAACTCAGAGTGGAGGGCAGCCATGAACTGGTGAAGGTGACCCGTCTCAAGGTATCACTAGAAATCTAGCAAGCGAGGGCAGCCACATGGTGCAGGAATGAATGAGTCCAGCTCGTGCCAATAGTCGATCATAAAATTGAAGAAAATCTAGATTGAGTGGTCATCTTGACGCGTAGCCTGTGCATCATAGAGAAACTTGAAGTGACGAGCACCGCTTCGCTGAACAAAGCGGTCCCAATGGTACTCCCACCGAGCAAATTCAGCGAGTAGGCGACCGAAAGGATTCAGGAGGGAATGGGAGACAAAGTGGAGGATTGAGGTCCGGATTGCCTGATCGTGGCAACACGATATAATAATAGGAGCATCAAGAGCCAGAGTAGAAGTAGCCCTGGTTGCGAAGAGGCATTGGGACAATCAGAGCAATCGGATGAGGATCCTTGCTGGTGAGGTGACCCCAAAGATCGCAACATGCGAGATCGTCCTCGACAGATGTAGAACTTCAAGTTTGGAGGTCTATAAAAGAGTACATGCCATCTATGTGACCGATGATGAGTACATTTTTTTTACTAATGAGGGGGAGCCAGAGAGTCTACAGGAAGCACCAAGTCAAAGGGAGAAAAAGCAGTGGAAGAATATGATGCAAGAGGTGATGGAATCATTGTAGAAAAACGATACCTATGAGTTAGTGGAGCAACCAAAAGTCCAAAGTCCTTTGAGGAACAAGTGGGTGTACATGCTCAATTTGGATAGCAACAGAAATATTGTGAAGTACAAGGCCAGACTAGTTGTGAAGGGCTTCAAGCAGATAGAGGGAATTGATGTCACAGAGATTTATTCTCCCATGATGAAGCTGACATTCATGAAAGTAGTGCTGAGTTTGGCGGCATGTCTTGACCTAGAGTTTGAGCAATTGGCGTCAAAACATTATTTCTTCATGGAGACCTCGACAAGGAGATCTACATGGTATTGCCGAAGGGTTTCATGATTAAGGGCAAAGAGCATATGGTTTGTAGGCTGAAGAAGAGTCTCTACGAGGTTAAGCAAGTCTTGAGACAGTGGTACAAAAATTTTGATTTTTTATGTTAGATCAAGGCTATATAAGTACCTTCTCTAACCATTGTGTTTATGTCAGATACCTCACGAAGACTAGCTTCATAATCTTGTTACTATTTATGGACGACATATTGATAGTCGACTAGGATGTGAACAAGATTAGCAAGTTGAAGGTGGACTTGTTTAAGTCCTTTGATATGATGTACATGGAGCCATCAAAGTAGATCTTAGGCATAAAGACCAGACGCGAAAGGAAATCTTGGAAGATTTGTCTATCATATGAGAGTTATGTGATCGTGTTCTAGAACACTTCAATATGCAAGATGCGAAGGTAGTTAGCACTCCACTATTTAATCACTTTAGGCTAAGACCAAGGAGTTTGCCAACTATCAAAGAGGAAAAAAAGGATATGACAACAATTCTCTATGAGTTAACAAAAGGAAGTTTTATGTATGCCATATTTGTACGTCGCCATATATTGCTCATGTAGTTGGTACAATGATCACGTAACTAGAGAATCCTAGCAATCAGTATTGGGAGACTGTCAAGTGGATCTTGAGGTACTTGAAGGGAACTTCAAAGATGTGATTATGTTTTGATAATGAGAAACTAGTTCTGGAAGAGTTTACAGACTCTCGAACATGGTGGGAGATCTGGATAACAGATGATTGACTTTAGCGTATGTGTTTACGCTAGCAGGGGCAACTGTGTCTAGGCAATCAAAGCTCTAGGAGTGTGTGGCATTATCGATGACTAAGGTCGAGTACATTGCTATGAATAAAGCAGGAAATGAGCTTCTATAGATGAAACAATATATTAAGAACTTGGGAAGTAGGAGCAATTTCCATTGTTTTGTGGTAGCCAAAGTACGATTGAGCCGAGCAATATTCTAACTTATCACTGATGCACTAAGGATATTGACGTACGCTACTATTGGATCTGTGAAGAGTTGGAAAAGAAGTCTTTGCATGTTATGAAGGTGCATACGAACAAGGATTCAACGGACATGATGACCAAGACAATCACCGAGCCAAAGTAGAAGCTCTACAGTGAGCTCATTGGTATGGAGTACGTTATAAGTTGCAGGAGTTCTCCCCCTCATAGTTCAAGAGGGGGATATTGTTGGGGTTCCATACCCATAAAGACCCAGGCAAAGTATACCCCATGATCCTAGGGGCATATGACTAACATCAAAGTCAAGCAGAGATGGATCGTGCGTACAACAAGACAGCCAACCAGGCAGGTACAAATGACCACTGTCACTCCGGCTGAAAGACACAAAGACTGCCACTCTAGCGGAAGACCCCAGCGACTGACACCAGCCCAAAACAAACGCCACATCCAGTAGGAGACAGGGAACAGGTTCCAAAACAGAAGGAAAAAAAAAAGCATCCCAAAACAAACCCAAAACCAGTAGTTGAATAAGAAGACAGTTCATACTGAGTTGGAACAAAGTCCTTTCATAGAGTCACCGAATTTTGTTGTCAACAAGTTTTCTTTTCCGATTAAGAAGAAAGTTGAGAAATGGAGAGTGGACAAGTACATGAGACAAGACCCATGTCCCATGTCCTTTGTCCTCAAACTAAGCACATCAATAGATCCTGGCCATTGGATGGGACTTCTTCTCAACCGGCACATCAAAAATACAAAAATAAAATAAAAATTGAACCAAGATTAGATCGACCTGAGAAGGATTTCCAAAAAAAAAAAAAAAAGACATAGAGTTGCCACTCCTGCAGAAGATCTCATCAACCGACACCAGCCCAAAACAAGCACTACATCCAGCAGAAGACAGGGAACAATAAGTTTCAAAACAGAAGGAAAAAAAGAAAATGCACCCCAAAACAAACCCAAAATCAGTAGTTGAATAAGAAGGCACAATTTGTACTAAGTTGGAACAAAGTCCTTCCATAGAGTCATTGGATTTCGTTATCAACGTGTTTTCTTCTCCGATTAAGAAGAAGGTTGAGAAATGGAGAGTGTACAAGTACATAGTAAAAGGCCAAAGTTTTGTGTCACTTGTCGATAAACTAAGCACGTCAACAGATTTTGGCTATTAGATGAGAAATATTTTTCCTAAATGACCACCTGGTATTCCATATACGCAAGAATGATTACCAGATTTTCTTATTTTATATTAAGACCACTTACACATGTGAAATCCCTCCGCATGCGTGTCAATTTTTTTTCTCCCAAAAATATAGGTAATAATTCACCATTGTACTCATAGACATGATTTACGCACATAAATTCTCCATCATAAATACATAATATATATAGCAATTCTATTACTTATTATAAATAAAAGAGACTGTATAAACAATAACAAATAAACCACAATTAGATATATGAAACAAGTACTAAAATTTATTGATATTTAAAAGAAAAGTTAAAAATCTCTTCCAGAAATTATTTTAGTGGCATCTAAAAATTATTTTTACTTAGATTATATCTCAATCATAATTTAAAGATGTATTGCCCTACAATATAAATTATTTTAATCATTGAAAAATATATATTTTATTGATCATTGACTCAAACTCAAGTACAATGAAAATACGCATAATATGAATTATTATGTGAAACACAACAAATCAAGAAATATACAAAAACTACAATATAGATTCATGTAAATATAATTTAGTTAGGGTATAAATACAATTAAAAATAGAGACAAGTAACATGTAGATTGAAATAGTTAATACAGTCTGGTTAGGGCATAGAGGCTAATTGTAGAATTTTTTGCAGTTATCTATGTTTATAAAAAATGAGGGACAACATATTGTCATTGACCTCTGACAAGGGTTTTGAGAGAGGTTAGAGTTTACCCATACTTTGTGAGCTCTGATGGTGACTTTGGCAAGATTTAGGACTACCCAGGAAATTCCGACGAGCTATGACAATGTCCGACGAAGAAAAATGAGGACATTCAAAAGCATGGTAATATCACCCTCTTTCTGAGCAAGGTCCAGTAAGAATGCTAACCACCGGCAAGTTTAGGGACCAACGAGGATGCTCCGACGACGTATGGCAACGTTCAGCTGGAGACATGAGATCCTTGAACAGCTTAGTGATGTTTGACCGATAAGAAAGCAAGCTCCGGGGAGGATTCGCTCGCCGGCGAGGGTTCTAATGTTCGGAGAAAGGGAGGAGAAGGGCAGGTAAAGTGAGGAGCACCTTTGGCCTGAGAAGATCTAGGGAAAACCCTCAAACAAAACAAAGGGACAAAGGAAAACTCTGTTGTAAATGTGTAGGGGTATTAAGGTCTTGAATAATTTGTGGTGGTCATATAGATCGATATTAAAATCTGATGGTCATTCTTGGGTATATGGAATACCAGGTGGTCATTTAGAAAAATTTCTCTTAGATGAGGCTTCTTCTCAACCGGCACATCATCAAAATACAAAGATAAAAATAGAAATTGAACAATGATTAGGTCAACCCGAGAGGGATTTTCAGAAAAAAAAAAAAAAACCATGATCAGGTCAGTGGCAGCCCCAGGTATTGCCCGTGTTACATACTAGTTTATTAAAAAAAAATTAGCACCCTTTAGTATCTCATCTGAGGAGGGTTAAGGTAGACCCACACCAGCACACCCTAGTAATGAGGAGCTCAGATCTTCTCCGATCGATCGGCCCAGTCGGTGGGCCCGCGAGCATGACAGTCACACAATGGTAGACGACTTGAAAGTGAATCATACTCTAGCTGACTGCATGCGGCTGTGATGCGCGTCGGGTCCACCGACCGCGGCCGACCGATTGGAGTAGATTCGACTTGAGTAATGAGGGACGGGTTAAGACATACACAACACACCCTAGTAATGATGGAAGCGGGAATCGATCTCAGGACTCGGGTACCAACCCCCTAAGACTTCACCAACTCAACGAGGCCTTAATTTGTGTACATGTCATGGTTGAAACATTCTAAAAAGTTTCTCCGTGATATGATGGCATAAAAGATTTTAGAAATAGAAATCTATACTATATACTAAAACGGAAGCCTTACAAGGAGCTTCTGCCATGTGGCACAGCATTAAAAGCATTAATTTTAATTAAAATTTATTTCTATGCATGCCAATTAATGCTCTCATGATCTATTTCTTTTTTGGATGGTCCCATGGCCATAAATGAAAATTTAAACCCATTTCTCTGCCCATTAATGCTCTTATAATTGATTCCTTTCTTATTGGCATTTGAACCCTTTCTTGAATGCCGTTTTAAATTAAACGCTCTATCAGTTTGCAAACTATTTTCTCCCATTAGTGGAAAGTTAAACTCATTTCACCTGATGCCCATAAATGCTCATTTATAATTTTAATATTTTATTCCGTGCATTGCACGGGTTCAATACTAGTATAAGAAGAATAATGACAAGAATTAATGTAGCTTGGCTTGCGTAAAATTTGACGAGTTCAAAGCCGTCGATGATAAAGTCCTCCATGCGCAAGAAACCATGCTAGTCGATCATAAATTCCAAACACTAACCAAGTCACTCATGACTATAGTAAGCTAAGTGAGAGCAACTCCAACAGCCTCCTCCAGAGGCTCCTCAACAAAGAGGTGCCCAACCCACCACACCACCCATTTTGAGCTTCAAGGAGGCTCCTCAAAACATCCTACTACAGTAACCTCCTCCATAGTCTTTATAAAATGGGTGGAGTGGACGGCTGTCAACTACCGTTTTTTTTTGGACGCGCGGTTGGTGATAGCTTGATCATGCGGGCCCCTGTTATTCGTAGAGCCGTCAGGGATGCGGAGGCCTCTCCCTCAAAAAGACCAGCAATTCATTTTATTTTTTTTTTAAATGTTGCTATGAAGATTGCAGAGGGGGAGTTTAAGGCTTCCTACCTGATAAGCTGACGTCGTAGCCCCGAAGAGGAACGAAGAAGGGAACTGGCTCCGATGGAGTTCGCTGGATGCCGAGGAGAGGAGCTGAAGGATCAGAGCAAAAGCCAAGGCTTTCCCCCTCTCCATGCTCCCTCCCTGGCATCAACAGAGAGAGGAGGGCTTGTTATTTTATAAGGGGGGTAAGGAGGGGGGGTGAGAGGGCAGAGGCGTACACCCCATTGCCATTGGAATCATTTGGAAGATGGGCATTTGTTTTCTCGTGTTGTTCTCGTCAGAGCTACCTCTCACTACAGTCTACAGACCAGAATCCAAACTGCAATGCACCCACAATTACCGACAAAACTTTGACATAACCATGTAGGCCAGGGTCCAATTCTCGGTAAAATCGTTTGGCTGCTGTGCCCTCTTTCATCGATAAAATGTCGCAAGTAAATGCCGCGGTCTCATTAGCCGCTTCAACATCAACGCCCGCAAACCACAGCCGTTTGTTTTGCCAACAGCTGGGATTAGGGCTGTCAACCTTAGCCCGGGCCTAGCCTTGGCTCTTAAGGACCTAAAAACCTCCAGCCCTAACCCAGTCCCTTGCCGGTCCGGGCCGGATCCGGACTGAGCTCGGGCATATCTTGTTGTTGAGCTTGCTGAACTTAGGTCCATATCATCCGTGTCGAACACCATGCGAGTGAAGTCCAGGCTTCCGCATCTTAAGTACAAGTTGAACAAATCCTTGTTTGCAAAGAACGATCAGATTCACAACCTCTCTTGATAATTATGTGAGCATGTGCTTCAAGCCAGTGTCCAGAAACCACCATCTCCGGCTGCCGTCGGATTTGATGTTGCCGATTCGAGGGCGAAAGCCTTCGATCCGAGCTGGAGGGCTCGTCACGTAGCCAAAACTCCAAGCACAAAACTATGGACTGATCGAACGAGAGAAAACCCCTATGGACAGGGGAGGGAGATGGGCCCGCTCCGTCCCCAGGTAGCCACCAAGACCGGATCCCTTGATCTCCTTGGCGCTGCTGCCGGCATCCGGAGAGGCCAAGAGGGGGGGAAACCCTAACCTTAGGTCAGAGGGAAAAGGGGGCGGCGCTCCGTGCCCTTGCCATATGAAGCAGATTTGATGGTTGGATTGGGTTGTCCCTTTTTCTGTTTTGGTTCAGGATTGGATTGCACAGGAGCTCCAGTTTTTGTTTGAGCTAGCCTTTGGCTTCCGGAAACCCTTTTGAAGCAGCCATTGATCTATTCTGCTCTTTCTGCTCTTGTGGGCTTTGTGTTTCACCTCTACTACAGTACAAACTGTATAGAGGACCTAATTGACAGGTCTAGTTGGGGTGAATGTGATTCACCTCTACTACAGTATAAACTGTATAGATGAAACTCAGTAGAGCCTACTGACATAGGCAATGCGAGCCCAACCATTGATTCACTGGCCTCAATCATCTTTGAGCTTTAATTCCTCTCCACTTAGTGGAGGTTTGCTAGTTGCGACGAGCCGTTCGATAATTTCAGCACAAAAACGTGAACGATATCCCGCTTAGAACCAGGACGGCTGCCAACAACTAGCATACCTCGACCTTTCTATCTGTGATGGTGGTAGGTATTATATTCCAAAAGTAAAGAAAAAAAAAAAAAAAAAGAGAGTAAGAGGCATTATGTTAATGATAGATGGTGGATTGGTGAACGCAACTAAAAAGCTAAGAGCCATCTCCAACGGCCTCCTTAACTAAAAGATAAATATGGGGAGTCATTATCACCCCATCAGCATAGGTTTTGCTCCTACTCAAATTCTTGGCCTACCCACTCCCTACCAAATCAAATATGACGATCCGCGAGGGCGAGCCAACTCCGTGCAATTTTAAATGTGGCAATTGGTAAGCGAGTCCATTGGAAGGCTTCAGCCACCACTTGTCACCAGAGCTACTGGGTCAACGATCTCAAGCGAGCCCGTACGTTGGAGATGCTCTAAGAGAGAGATCGACGGAGTCATATATGCTATTCCAACATTAAGCCGGAACATCGATCAGGGCATCAGATCATAGCCATTTGATGCCTCACGATCAGAGTGAGTGCAATTTGTCGATCGGGGTGGGTGTTGTGAAATGGAGCCGTATCAGTTTCTGATCGATATTCCTACTTGATATTGGAGTAGCATTTTCTATGTGACGATCCACGAGGGCAAGCCAACTCGGTGCAATTTTAAATGTGGCAATTGGTAAGCGAGTCCATTGGAAGGCTTCAGCCACTAGTTGTTGCCAGAGCTACTGGGTCAACGATCTCAAGTGAGCCCGTTGGAGATGCTCTAAGAGAGATATCAACGGAGTCATATATGCTATTCCAACATTAAGCCGGAACATCCATCAGGGCATCAGATCATAGCCATTTGATGTCTCACGATCAGAGTGAGTACAATTTGTCGATCGGGGTGGGTGGCTGTGATATGGAGCCGTATCAGTTTCAGATCGATGTTCCTACTTGATATTGGAGTAGCATTTTCTATGTGACGATCCGCGAGGGCAAGCCAACTCGGTGCAATTTTAAATGTGGCAATTGGTAAGCGAGTCCATTGGAAGGCTTCAGCCACTACTTGTCGCCAGAGCTACTGGGTCAACGATCTCAAGTGAGCCCGTTGGAGATGCTCTAAGAGAGATATCGACGGAGTCATATATGCTATTCTAACATTAAGCCGGAACATCGATCAGGGCATCAGATCATAGCCATTTGATGTCTCACGATCAGAGTGTGTGCAATTTGTCGATCGAGGTGGGTGGCTGTGATATGGAGCCGTATCAGTTTCTGATCGATGTTCCTACTTGATATTGGAGTAGCATTTTCTATGTCAACGGGGCATTTTCTTCTGATCGATGTTCCTACTATTTTTTTTCTTCTGAAAAAGATAAACATTCTTAATATTATATGATTGAGTAGTCATCTCGAGTTCTACTTTTTCGATCATGTTTCGATTTGCTTGATTCTTGAAATCTCAATTGGTCATAGAAGCTGGGAATCAGGAAGTTAGTTGTCACTGTCATGCCATCGTGGGCATGACATGCCATAAGGCCCATAATGGGTTTCTACAATCAAGCAACCTCAAGTTATGAATCAGTGAGTCCGACTGGAAAATTGTGGCTTTCCCATTGTTTGTTTGTATTATTAATTTTTTCTTTTGGAGGAATCCTCCACGACGACGGTGGCAGGTCCGTGTGTTGGCGATGACTCGATTGGTTTATTAAAAAAAAAAAAAAGAGAAACTGCCAGGTTATATAGGACGGAGTCAAGAGAAAACATTCAAGCTCAAGCCGATTAGAACAATAAGGATGCGTTTGGCATTGGTTTTGAAATTTTAGGTTTTGATTTTGGAATACCAAGAACTAGTTTTGTGTAAAACCAGTTTTAACTTATCGAAAATCAGTTCTAGAATTATCGAAAGTTGAGCATTTGGCAATAAAACCAGTTTTGAGCATAAAACTAGTTTTGCAGTTATTTCCTCTATTTTTAAATATTCTAGTTGTAAAACATTATATATATAACATACTCTATTTATCACTTTCTTTTTCTATAGTATATTCTCTCTATAATATTTTTTCTATATCATTTTCTCTCCAATAATTTTTCATTCTAAAATAATATTTGTGTAATACTCTCTCTTCTTATATTCTCTCTATATAATATTTTTCTTTAGAGTACTTTCTCTGTCTATAATATTTTTTATCTACAATATTTTTTCTTTATAATATTTTCTCTCTATGATATTTTTTTCTTCTCTCTCTTATATCAATTTCTCTCTACAATATTTTAATTTTTTAAAATATTCTCTTAAATATTTTCTCTTTACGATATTATCTCTTTCTACAATATTTTCTCTCCAACATTATCTCTATGATATTTTCTCTCTATAATATTTTCTCTTCTCACTACGTTATTTTCTATATAAAATACTCTCCTTCTATAATATTTTATCTCTCTAATATATTCTTTCTAAAATATACTCATTCTATAATATTTTCTCTCTCTAAAATATTCTCTTGTTACAAGATTTTCTTTCTCTAAAAATATTCTCTTTATAACACTTTCTCTAATATTTTCTCTCTACAATATTATTTCTCTTCTCTCTATCCCATTTTTTCTCAGTATGATATTTTCTCTCTATTATATTTTCTCTCATTCAGTTTCTCTTTTAAATATTTCCTCTTTAAAATATTTTATCATTACAATATTTTCTCTCTCTAAAATATTTTTTTTGTTCAATATTTTTTCTCTCTCTATAATACTCTCTTTCTACAACATTTTCTCTTTACAATATTTTATCTTTATAAAATATTATTTTTTTATAATATTTTTTCTATATGCAATATCTTCGATCTCTTTCCACATTATTTTTTCTCTATAACATTTTTTCTATGATATTACCTCTGTATAATATTTTTTTCTCTTTATGTTATTTTTTCTCACTACAATATTTTCCCTTTCTAAAATATTCTCTCTCTAAAATATTCTCTTTCTATAAAATTTTCTCTCTAAAATATCATATTTTATAATATTTTCTCTCTATAATATTTATCTCTCTAAAATATTATCTTTGTATATTATTTTCTCTCTCTAAAATATTCTTTCTATAATATTTTCTCTCTATATTATATCTTCTCTCTCTATAATTAATATTTTTCTCCCCTCTACATTATTTTCTCTCTCTATAATATTTCTTTTCTAAATTTTACTCTCTATAATATATTCTCTCTCTAAAATATTCTCTTTCTATAATATTTTATCTCTATAAAATATTCTCTTTCTATAATATTTTATCTCTCTATAATATTTTTTCTTTCTAAAATATTCTCTCTCTATAATATTTTCTCTCTCTAAAATATTCTCTTTCTAATATATTTTCTCTCTCTAAAATATCTTATTTATATAAGGTTTCCACTCTATAACATTTCTCTCTCTAAAATATTCTCTTTTTATAATATTTTCTCTCTCTAAAATATTCTATCTCTATTATATTTTCTCTCTCTATGATATCTTCTCTCTCTATTATTAATATTTTTCTCCTCTCTATTTTTTTTCTCTCTCTACAATATTTTCTATCTAAATTACTCTCTATAATATATTCTCTCTCTAAAATATTATCTTTCTATAATATTTTTTCTCTAAAATATTCTCTTTCTATAATATTTTCTCTCTCTATAATATTTACTTTTTCTACAATATTTTATCTCTACAATATTCTCTTTCTAAAATATTTTCTCTCTATAATATTTTTTATCTTCAATATTTTCTCTCACTATATATTTATTTATTTAATACTCTATCTATATTCTTCTTATTAGAATTTTCTCTGTATAATATTTTTATATATGTCATATATTTTCTCTAAAGTATTCTCTCTATAATAATTTTCTCTCTCTACAATATGATATGTATATATTCTTCCGGTTTTAATTTTTTCTCTTTACAATAGTTTTTCTCTACAACATATATGTTATTCACAATAATTTCTTTTAATTATTGTTTTGCCTTTTTGTCTCAAGAACCCAAAAGAAGAACCCCAAAAGCAGAAAATTTCTGCTTTTGGGTTTTGATGATTTTTTGGTTTTGGTTTTGAAAAATTAATTTTTTAATCGAATCCCAAACGCACTAAAATCTTATACCAAAATCAGTTTGACAAGCGGAACTAGTTTTGACGCAAATTAGGCCTCCAAAACCAATGCCAAACACACCCTAACTTATGGGAAGAAGATCAACTCGTATTGAGAGAACAAAGTCGGTCAAATAATAGGGCCTAAATCGAAAGAATCGGCCCTCAAGAACAGCCCTCCGCCTTGAAGTTGGAGTAAGATCTCGTTCTATCCAAATCCCAGATGTATGCGAGCAAAGTCTTATCTTCCTCAAATCTAGCAAAAAAAAGCCAGAGTTCTCTAATGCCTGAAGCGTTAAGGGGTAACGTACTGAGCTGTCACACAGTCACTGCAGAGTAGAGAGAGACACAAAGATGGATAAAGAGAGAGATAGAGAGAGTTGACATGGGGTGTGATGACGGAGTTCGGCCAAAACCTACGTCTCCGTGTGGTAATACACAACATTTGAATCCACTATCTCTAAAATATAAAGTTACTCTCGACAGGGCAAGAAGTGTTTATTACAAGTAGATAGAGGGTGGAGAGGGTTAGAGTCTAAAGACCAGAAGGTTCAAAGAGCTCTAGAAAACAGAAAGTGGAGTTTGGAATAATGAAATTCGATCTGGAATCTTTATATATAGAGGTTTTGGAATATCCAAGGAATATTCTTGGAATATTTCTGGAAAAACCTGAGGTTTGGAAAATTATCTGGGGATGTTTACCAGACCCCAGATGATCTTCATGGGCCCCAGGCAGGGCTGCGGGTCCCATTGTCGGCTTCATGGGCCCCAAGTAGGACTGCGGATCCCACTACCGGCTTCGTGGGCCCTAGGTAGGGCTGTGGGTCCTACTGTCGGGTGTTGATCAGATTTTACACCCACAGTTACCCCCTCCCAGCTAGGCAGGTACTAACCTAGCTGGCTGGGATTCTGTGGTGCAAGACCGTTTTTTTGACGTTTGGGGCTGCTTGATGAGCGTTGGAAAGAATCTACCGACCCTTTGCAAAGGGACGACCAGTGTTATTTCTGTCGATCTGTTGTCCAGGCCGACTGCAACGTTCGTCGACCCCCTGCCAAGGGCCGGCGAGGGAGTCTGTCTACCGACCCGCTGTCCGGGGCTGATCATTGGCCTTTGCCGACTCCCTTCCAAGGGCAGGCCGTTGCGTCTACCGACCCCTGCCAAGGACTGACTAGGAGAGGTGTAGGAACAACGCCGATGGAAGGGCCAACAGACAGGGCGCAGGTCGGCATGAGAGGCAATCAGTCGGGTGCTGACGGTCGGTCGGGCATCAACGGCCAGTCGGGCGCTAGCGGTTGGTCGGGCGTCAGCGATCAGTCGGGCGTCGGTGGTCAGTCGAGCGCTGGCAGTCGGTCGGGTGTCAGCGGTCGGTCGGGTGACGCCAATCGACCGAGATTGAGGCGGTCGGGCACCAGAAAGGTCCTAACACCCGATCCAGGCATTTCCTTGACCGACCGGGCGGTCGGTCGGGCGCGGGCGGAGACGGTCGGTCGGACAACGGTGACCGATCGGGCGCGCGGCGGTCGATCGTGCGACAACGAGGTGGTCGGGAGACGTAGGCGGCAGGGCCGGCCCAATAGTGAGACAACTTAGGCAACTGCCTAAGGCCCCACTTGTGAAGAAGGCCCCAATTAACTGGGCCTTTAGTTATGGTTTGGGCCCAAAACACTACTACAGCAATAGTTTTGCATGGCCCATGGCACCAAAATAAAAATAAATAAAACATTGCACGGCCCGAGATTATCAGCCATGCATAAAACCTGTTACCAAAAATAAAAATTCTTACATTTTTTATACATCTCTCTCTCTCTCTCTTCATTTCTTTCTCTCTCTCTCGTTCTCCCTTCTCCATTTGACGCGGCAACACTGACCACTGACCGAGCAACACCGTTAGCACATCATACCGGGTGACGACCGAGGCACCGACGTCGGCAGCCGCAAGCCATAGGCCCACGCCGCCGTGCCCACAGCTCTCCTCTCTCTCTTGTCTTTGTGTCTGTGCTAACTTAGCCACCAGTGACCGGCGACTGGACGATAATCGCTCGACGCTCATGATTGAAAAAAATATTTTGGAAACACTTGAATATAAAAGCATCATTAGCAATTTTACTTCCTAAAATGCTAGAAGAATAAACTTTAAATAGTTTTTTTATATTATATATTTTATAGTAATAATATTATTTTAAAAAAATTTAAATGAAAAAAGTCATATTTAGAATTTTTTTCTTAGGTCTCAGTTTGTATCGAGACGGCCCTAGAAGGCGGTCGGTGGTCAGGCTGAGGCAGTCGGTCGGACATCGGCGGTCGGTCGAGCAACACCAACCGATCGTAGAAGAGGCAGTCGGGTGCCAGAGGGGTCCTGGCGCCCGACCCAGGCATATTCTTGGCCGACCGGGCAGTCGGTCGGGCAACGGGAGCCTGTCGGGTGAGTGGCGATCGGTCGGTCGTTCCTTCGAGATCGGATGTCAAGGGCGGGGGGGAGGAAGCGGGGGGGAGAGGAGCTCTCCTCTGCTTCGTGGTCGCCGGGGAAGAAAAAGAGAACACTGTGCAGAAAACGTGGGTCATGGGCTCACTAACTGATGGGGACTTCACGAGACCCCATCTGCCTCGTTCCGAGAGTGCAAATCCTGACCGCTGAATCTAGCGTTTGCTGTTTGATCGAGCTGAGGGAGTCAAGTTAACAACCCATGCAAAGGTGGCAGCCCATGTGTGACCGTCTCGTGCATTAACCACGCGTGCACTCTATATGGTCGTTTGATTTGGATGACTTTCAATCAAACACCATTCAAACAACTTATGGATCAAACTAGGGCTGGCAATTTCGGACCCGACACGGCAGACCCGACACGACCCGACACGAAGTTAGCGGGTCTGGGTCAGGGCTAAACGGGTTCGGGTCGTAAACGGGTTGACACGATAGACCCGTTTAATAAATGGGTCGGGTCCGGGTTTAGGGTCTGGACACAATAGACCCGGGAAGACCCGTTTAGTATTTAATGGATCGTGTCAGGTCGGGTCTACCCGCAATCCGATGCTATAATATATAATACCAGCTGGTCTTTCGGGTCAGGTCGGGTTGAGTCGGATTGGGTCAGATCGGGTCAACTGAATAGTCCCGGATGATAAACGGGTCTTACCGGGTCTTATCGGGTCTACCCGTTTATTAGCGGGTCGGGTACGGGTTTAGGATCTAGACACGATTAGTTATACGGGTCGGGTCCGGGTCTGGGGGTTTTGGACACGAACCTTACTAGACACGACACCAACCCGACACGACCCGACCCATTGCCACCCCGCGATCAAACGCCATCCAATTAATTCAACAGGAACCCTTTGTTTGAGTAGAGTGATTGCTTCACTTGAGTGGATGGCATTTCAATTGGATTGAATATCAGGTTGGGTCCGAGTAGGATTTCCTCTCTCCAGTTGGGGATATCCCATGTATGGAAAGTGTTTTGAGCTAGGAATTCGCCGTCGCGTGCCAAGGCAGGAAACTTGGATTTTTTCGATGCCGAGACAATAGCCTTAGACTTTGCAGTCGAGTGCCAAGGGCAGGGTATTGGACTTCATTGAATGCCAAGGGCAGGGCATTGGACTTCGTTGAATGCTGAGGCAGCGAGAGCGCCTCGGACTTTGCATTATAGTGCCAAGGGCAGGGCCTTGGACTTTGTTGAATGCCGAGGCGGCGAGAGCGCCTTGGACTTTGCATTCGAGTGCCAAGGGTAGGACCTTGGACTTCGTTGAAGGCCGAGGTGGCCAGAGTGCATTGGACTTTACATTCGAGTGCCAAGGGCAGGGCCTTGGACTTCGTTGAAGGCCGAGGCGGGGAGAGCGTCTCGAATTTTGCATTCGAGTGCTAAGGGCAGGGCCTTTGACTTCGTTGAAGGCCGAGGCGACGAGAGTGTCTTGGACTTTACATTCGAGTGCCAAGGGCATGGCCTTGTACTTCGTTGAAGACCGAGGCGGTGAGAGCGCCTCGAATTTTTCATTCGAGTGCCAAGGGCAGGGCCTTGGACTTCGTTGAAGGTCGAGGCGGCGAGAGCGACTCGAATTTTGCATTCGAGTGCCAAGGGCAGGGCCTTGGACTTCTTTGAATGCCGAGTCGGTGAAAGTGCCTTGAACTTTGCATTCGAGTGCCAAGGGCAGGTCCTTGGACTTTGTTGAATGCCGAGGCGGCAAGAGGGCCTCAGATTTTTCATTCGAGTGCCAAGGGCAGAGCCTTAGACTTCGTTGAATGCCGAGGCGACGAGAGCACCTCGGACTTTTGCATTCAAGTGCCAAGGGCAGGGCCTTGGACTTCGTTGAAGGCCGAGGCGACGGGAGTGCCTCGGACTTTGCATTCGAGTGCCAAGGGCAGGGCCTTGGACTTCACTGAAGGCCGAGGCGACGAGAGAGCCTCGAATTTTGCATTCGAGTGCCAAGGGTAGGGCATTGGACTTCGTTGAAGGCCGAGGCGGCGAGAGCGCCTCGAATTTTGCATTCGAATGTCAAAGGGCAGGGCCTTCGACTTCGTTGAATGCCGAGGTGGCGAGAGCGCCTCGGACTTTGCATTCAAATGCCAAGGGCAGGGCCTTGGACTTCGTTAAAGGTGGAGGCGGCTAGAGCACCTCGAATTTTGCGATCGAGTGCCAAGGGCAGGATCTTCGACTTCGTTGAACACCGAGGCGGTGAAAGCGTGTCAGACTTTGCATTCGAGTGCCAAGGGAAGGTCCTTGGACTTTGTTAAATGATGAGGCGGCGAGAGTCCCTCGGACTTTGCATTCGAGTGTCAAGGGCAGGGCCTTGGACTTCGTTGGCTGTCAAGGCGACGAGAGCGCCTCGGACTTTGCATTCTATTGCCAAGGGCAAGGCCTTGGACTTCGTTGAAGGCCGAGGCGGCGAGAGCGCCTCGAATTTTGCATTTGAGTGTCAAGGGCAGGGCCTTGGACTTCGTTGAATGCCGAGGCGGCAAGAGCGCCTTGGACTTTGCATTCGAGTGCCAAGAGCTGGGCCTTGGATTTCGTTGAATGCCGAGGCGGCGAGGGCACCTCGGACTTTGCATTCGAGTGCCAACGGCAGGGCCTTGGACTTCGTTGAAAGCCGAGGCGGTGAGAGCGAATTGAATTTTGCATTCGAGTGCCAAGGGCAGGGCCTTGGACTTCATTAAATTCTGAGACGGCGAGAGCGCCTCGGACTTTGCATTCGAGTGTCAAGGGCAGGTCCTTGGACTTTATCGAATGCCGAGGCGGCGAGAGTGCCTCGGACTTTGCATTTGAGTGCCATGGACAGGGCCTTGGACTTTGTTGAATGCCGAGGCGATTAGAGTGCCTCAGACTTTGCATTCGAGTGCCAAAAGTAGGGCCTTGGATTTCGTTGAAGGCCAAGGTGGCGAGAGCATCTCAAATTTTACATTCGAGTGCCAAGGGCTGGACCTTGGACTTCGTTGAAAACCGAGGCGGCGAGAGCGCCTCGAATTTTTCATTCGAGTGCCAAGGGCAAGGGCTTGGACTTTGTTGAATGCTGAGGTAGCGAGAGCGCCTCGGACTTTGCATTAGAGTGCCAAGGGCAGGGCCTTGGACTTCGTTGAAGGCTGAGGCGGTGAGAGCGCCTCGAATTTTACATTCGAGTGCCAAAGGCAGGGCCTTAGACTTCTAATTTTGCATTCGAGTGCCAAGGGCAGGACCTTGGAATTTGTTGAATGTCGAGATGGCGAGAGCGCCTGAGCTCAGACTTTGCATTCAAGTGCCAAGGGCAGGTCCTTGGATTTTGTTGAATGTTGTGGCGGCGAAAGTGCCTCGGACTTTTGCATTCAAGTGCCAAGGGCAGGGCCTTGGACTTCGTTGAATGCCGAGGCGACAAGAGCGCCTTGGACTTTACATTCGAGTGGCAAGGGCAGGGCCTTGGACTTTGTTGAAGGCCGAGGCGGCGAGAGTGCCATGAACTTTGCATTTGACCGCCAAGGGCAGGTCCTTGGACTTCATTGAATGTAGAGGCAGCGAGAGCGCCTCAGACGTTTCATTCGAGTGCCAATGTAGGGCCTTGGACTTTGTTGAATGCCGAGGGGGCGAGAGCGCCTCAGACTTTGCATTCGAGTGCCAAGGGCAAGGCCGTGGACTTCTTTGAAGGCTGAGGCGTCGAGAGCGCCTCGAAATTTGCATTCGAGTGCAAAGGGAAGGGCCTTGGACTTCATTGAATGCTAAGGCGGCGAGAGTGACTCGGACTTTGCATTTGAGTACCAAGGGCAGGGCCTTGGACTTCATTGAATGCCGAGGAGGCGAGAGCGCCCCAGACTTTGCATTCGAGTTCCAAGGCTATCTCCTTGGGCAGAGACGATGTCAGCGTTTTTGAGTTTGGACGGTGTCGAGGCGGCAAAGCCTACCTCAAACTTTGTCTTTGAATACCGAGGCCATCTCCTCGGGCTAAGATGGCGTCAACGTCTCGGGCTTTAACAGGTGCAGAGGCGGTGGAGCCTGTCTCAGACTTGTTAATTGATGGGGGGCTGAATTCGAAGTACTCAACGTAATGCCTTTGTATCAATTGGACTTAGGCGAAGCGCCGTTTCAGTCGAACCAACGTCTGGGGCATGTGGCTTTGTACTGTTGCAGCTTGGTTGGCCGTGTTGCAACGTGAACTGAACTAACTATGGCATGGTATTTGTAACACATGTGGTGTTAGATTTGAGAATAATAGAAATCCTCCATGGCTAGTTTCGTCTTTTTACAGCCAGACTTTTTTTTTTGGGCTTTTTCTTGATAAATGGATCGTAAACCTATGAGATATTTTACGTTCACATTCTATGTAACTTTGAGCATATCACGATGGTGCATTCTGTGCAACGATTAGGTGTATGCGCAGCCAGTTTCGGCAGCCCGACAGATAAACCATAGAAAAGCGATAATTGGTCGATAGTTGTAGCTGTTTGGTTTTTCACAAGAGATCGGGTGATCGGATCGTAATGAAACAGGATACGTTAGATGAGGCTCTGAGAGAGCCTTCCAATGAGCCTGAGTTAGGGTCGATCCGACACCCGAGTGAATAGTTATTACTATTTTAAGGTTTGGAGTCTTTCATTCTTTTCGAGAGATTCAAAGGTTAGAAAACTATTTACCAAGCACTGACGCATTCACGTTGAAAAGACCTTTCCAACGAATCCTCTCGGCCTCCATTTCGACTTCCAGTTTGATAGTTACAGATGACTATTCTTTTCAACCCGATTAGGTGACGAATCGCACCCGGATTCCAACCGAGCCCAGTTCAGGGCTCGGGACCGAGCCCGACCAGCCCTAGAGCCTGCCTCCCAGTCTCCTAGCATAGTTTAAGCTCTCTTGACCTCCCTCCCCAGTTGTTTGAAATCCGAAATTCGGATGAGAATGATCGGGCAGGATTTGGGATAATATATCCCTATCTTTCATTCCTTTATCCCTTCGCCTTAACCGACCCTATCCCCCCACCTCATCTCTTTACCGACCTATATATATATATATATATATATATATATATATATATATATATATATATATATATATATATATATATATATATATATATATATATATATATATATATATATATATATATATATATATTTGGGAAATGAGTTCCTATGACATGTCATAGGGAGTACCCTATGACATATAGTGAGTTAGTATCCCTAGAATATTTAGAATGTTCTAAATTTTTCTGAGGATGATCACCCTATCTTAGATAGGATCCCCGCAAAAAATCGGCTCATTCTAAAACTTCTAGAGGCATCAAATATGATTTTCAATTTAACGGTTAAAATGGATGGCCGATAAAGCTTCTAGCATTTGATGCCCCAACAAGTTTTAGAATGCTTTGATTTTTTGTGGACATTCTATCTAAGGTAAGGTGATCACCCTCAAAAAAATTCAGCACATTCTAAACATTCTAGCATTACTAATTCACCATATGTCATAGGGTACTCCCTATGACATGTCATAGGAACCCAACCCTCTATATATATATATATATATATATATATATATATATATATATATATATATATATATATATATATATATATATATATATATATATATATATATATATATATATATATATATATATATATATATATATATATATATATATATATATATATATATATAAGAGAGAGAGAGAGAGAACGGGAGAGAAAGAGAGAGAACGAGAGGTAGAGAGAGAGAAGGAGAAGAGATCGAGGGAGAGGATCGGAGCATCCCGACCCACCCGTCACCGGAGCACCGGCGAGCGCACCGACACCCCCCAGGTCAACCACCCTCCTCCTCTCATTCTCCTCCGCGACCCAACCCGTGACCCCTTCCTCCTCCCTTGCCGCGGCCCGCTCGAGCAGACACCACCGCCGCACCTGAGCCCCTACCAACGATCGCCGGCGAACCACCACTGGCCGCCGTTACTCCAAACCCAAACCCAAAACCCGCGGCCCCCCTCCGGCCGAGCTCTCGGGCACCGACGGCCGCTCCGACCGCCTCCCCCCGCGCCTCCTCTGTAGGAGTGGTACGGGAGAGGCCGGCCGAGTGCTCGCTGGTGCTCCAGGACGCCCCTCCCATCGGCCGCCGTCTCGCAGGAACCAGCTCGCCGCTGGTCTAGTGAACTCGTGGAGAAGATGATCATGGGGGGGGGCAAATCCGTAATTTCCACCGATTAGTGTAAGTTAACCCCAGACCGGACCCGTTTAACCCTGAACCCGACCCGACATTCCACTGCAGACCCGACCTAACCCTTGCAGACCCAACCCAACCTCGCAGACCCGCCCCAACCCATATAGTGAACCGGTCTGGTTCATCTGAACCAGACCATGAACCAGTCAATTTTGGTTCGACTGCCATTTCTCCGTCCGAACTCGGAATTGAACGAAACCAGTGCCATTTTGACTGGCTCAGAAATTCCTACCTATTGACTATAGTTTAGCATAGTAATTATACTGTTTAATACCCTGTTTTATCATTGGACCCGATCTTATCGTGGTACCGTGGTTTGACCACCGTTTCATCGTACGAACTTGGATTTGGACGAAACCAGCGGCATCGTGTTCAGAACATTGAGTCCTACCTTTTAAACCTAGAAGATAACTCTATAATCCCTTCTACCATAGCGACCCAGCCATATGATCGATTTTACTGGTTCTACATGTTTTGACCCGAAACCATCCGACCGAAGTCGGATTCCAGCAAAACTGAAACCATCGGAGAGGGTTCTTCGAGCTCGATTCGATGAGTAGGTTTAGCTTCTGATTATTTGATTGACCTAGTATTGTTTAGGTTTGAGTTCTCCAGTCGTACGAATTTGCGTACTGTCGACTCAATGTTGGTCCCCTATCGAGGGTGCCCGACTATCCTTGATATAGAACTCTCATCGTAGATTCTTTTGTTTTAATTGATAGAGTTGTAATATGGATCTGTGTTTGTTATCAGACCATGAGTATGGTAATCCAGTGGAGACGGATCAGAGGCAACTAGCAGAAGTCGTGTGCGCCAACCAGGTGACATCTACTACCCTTGCGTGGTCTTTAATAGTGGGAAATGAGAATGACTAAGGGTAGGTGTCCATGACACTGTATGCGGGCCCCGCCGGGCATCGTCGTATATGGTCAAGTGGACCCCGCCTTGCATGCGGAGTCGCGAGTCCGGCGACACATGCTTAAAATATTGATAAAATAATAATAATAATTGATTTTGATTGTATGGACACCGTAATTAGGATTCCCTTAAATTAATCAATAAATTGAATAACTAATAATTATCGGGGCCCACCCTCCTGAGAGGAGTATGGCAACCCTAGCACATGGGTCACTGGGATGAGTGTCTTACTTTATTGATTTATTATGTCGCATGGGTTGCGAGAGCAGTACGGGACCAGGGGTAATTTGTTGGAAATTGTTAAGTATTAAATAGACTTTTTATAGCTTCATTGTATATGTTGAAAGATGTTATATGCGAATCTATCTGGTTAGAGGGTAGGGACCCCGTGCGCGCAAGGGCGTGAACCACCCTGCGCGTACAGCCGAAGTTAAGTAGGTTAGGGGTCACGGGCAAGGGTTGTCGTAAAGCCAATAGGAGGTGCCCTCGAGTAGGGATTGGCCTAGCAACCCCGTCCCGGGGAGTTGAAGTCCCCATAGTAAAGCAAGTTGGGCGGTAGAGCTCCACCGTGAAAGACGGGAAACCCCTTATGATCATCTAGGTGACTAGTGCATGGTGTTGGTGGATGCACGACGAGAGAGTTGGCCCTCTATATCGAAATAAAAGGCCCTATAGTAATGTCCGACTGGGGGCAGGATGAACAAAATATCCGGGGTTCACATTTTGATAGTGTGTGTTTTATCTATATATGAATTTAGAATTGTATGACTATTTACATGATAACCTTGTGACTTTAGATGAACGTCTTATTAATTTGCTGTAGAACACTGAATGGACTTTATGTTAGATAACCTAGTGACAGTAGGAATTGCATGTGAATATAGACTACTGATAGGTTTAGGTATCATTATGCAAACATTGATCCAACTAGAACTGATAGATCTTATCTTAATTTATTAAGATTAGTTGTCCCATATTATTAAAGACTATTAGGATGTCACTAGCCATTAATTTGGCTAATCTTCCAATTTTCTATTGGGGGCTACTCTTTCCCACGAATAGGCTTAGTTGCAAGTCCGGATGCTCAGGAGTAGTAGGAGGAGTCCAAAGGCAGAGTTAGAGTTGCAGTGTTATCTTTCTACTTAATACGTTAATCTTGTAGTCTTTTCTCTTCAGACATTGTAATTGTATTGGAATAAGAGTCTTTATTAGTTAGTTAGTATTCTATGGTTGTAGTTGCAATGGTTCCAGCTGAATTCTTTTGGATAGGCCTCTTCTCAAGGCCCCAAGCCTAGGATAGATCATGATGAAAATATAAGTACATATAAATGAATAAATTGATTTAACCTTGTAGATAAGAACTCTAGACTGGTGCACTTGAGTGTTAGGGAGTGGGTGAGACTACTTGGCTAGCCGTAGGAGGCTTGAGCCACGTGCTCCCTCAGATAGACTCCTGTCAGCATGTAGTGGCACTGACAGGTCAATCATACTGAGAGGATATGACTTTTGAAGGTTGAGCTTGACTAGATAATATCTTCTCTCTGTTGATAATTTCTCCTTCTTTGCTTTTAATAAAAATATTTTTGAAAAATCAAATTTAAAAGATTCCCCTCTTGTTTCTCCCTTCTTGTTTTCTATATTAGAGAGCGTAGAAGAAGCCCTATGAGAACCCAAATTGGTGAAATTAATTGACCAGACCCAAAATCTCATCCTTTTCTCATTTCATACCCCAGGGATCGGTATTCAGATTTCTGGGGCGTGACAGTATTGTTGCATAAGTTCTTACATAACTCGGGAGCATGTGCATTGCCGAAGATTCAGAGTACTCAACATAGTTTCCATGTATCGGTTGACTTAGGCTTAGAGCTGTTTCTCGATCGAACCTACGTCTAGGGCACGTAGCTTTGTACTGTTGATGGTTAGCCGGTCGTGTCGCAACCCGAACCGGACTAACTATGGTGAGGCACTGTTGCATGAGTTCTTACATAACTCGAGAGCATATGCACCACCGACGATTCATGGTACTCAGCATAGTACCCATGTATCGGTTGACTTAGGCTTAGAGTCATTTCGGTCAAACCTACGTCTAGGGCATGTAATTTTGTAGCGTTGCAGGTTAGCTAGCCGTGTCGTAACCTGAACCGGACTAACTGTGGCGAGGCACTATTGCATGAGTTCTTACATAACTCAGGAGTATGTGCGCCGCCGAAGATTCAGAGTACTCAGCATAGTGCCCGTGAATTGGTTGACTTAGGCTTAAAGCCATTTCGGTCGAACTTACGTCTAGGGCACGTAGCTTTGTCCCGATGCAGGTTAGGCGGCCGTGTCACAATCCGAACCGGACTAACTGTGGGGAGGCACTGTTGCATGAGTTCTTACATAACTCGGAAGCATGTGCGCCGCTGAAGATTCGGGGTACTTAGCATAGTGCCTGTGCATCGGTTGACTTAGGCTTAGAGCCATTTCGGTCGAACCTACGTCTAGGGCACGTAGCTTTGTACCGTTGCAGGTTAGTCGGTCGTGTCGCAATCCAAACCAGACTAACTATGGTGAGGCACTATTGCATGAGTTCTTACATAACTTGGGAGCATGAGCGCCACCGAAAATTTGGAGTACTCAGCATAGTGCTTATGTATCGGTTGACTTCGGCTTAGAGCCATTTCGGTCGAACCTATGTCTAGGGCACGTAGCTTTGTACTATTGCAGGTTAGCTGGCCGTGTCGCAACCCGAATCAGACTAACTGTGGCGAGGCACTATTGCATGAGTTCTTACAAAACTCGAGAGCATGTGCGCCGCCAAAGATTCGGGGTGCTCAGTATAGTGGCCCTATATCGGTTGACTTAGGCTTAGAGCCGTTTCAGTCAAACCCACATCTAGGGCACGTAGTTTTTTACCGTTGCAGGTTAGTCGGCCGTATCGCAACCCGAACCGGACTAACTGTGACGTTGAATAGAAGTTAAGAAATAATTTGATAGTTTTCGATAGAACTTGAAGCAACTACCATTTTATTGATAACTGGAAAGATGTTACATTCTCTAATAGAGTCTTTTGAGGTATGCTGCATTCTACGCTCTCGGGAGTCGTTCTTCTGTCGAGATGACGATGGGGATCGATTGACACATGACCATGCGGATTCAACACGTCTCTTTCTCCCTCTGATAGAGGAGGAGGAGAAAGTGGATCGTTTGTTCTATCGGTCTCTGCTTTGAACTTCTAGAAGTGGCCCACTTGTAGGAGATCTTCCAGATGGAATTTCAGGCTGTAGCATCAAAGGGTTGGGTGGCCATGGCACCGATGGAAGTTGCAGTAGACCGACTTGTTCTCTGTTTGCTTGGTGCCAGGCTCGAGAGGAGCAGACCACCTATGGTAGTCTTCATGCTGGATCTGCTCAAGTATAACATCGATCGACAGAATCCAGTCAGTAAATGTGGTCCTCCGAGGCTTTTGTGGATCTATCGCTTGCCCGCTTCAACCACTTGGAGGCTCCACCTTCCTTAGCCTGAGTGTTATGAGCTTGGGCTGTCGGTCATGCAAGCTCCTTATCGGAAAGGTGCTTCTTGAGGTCACGGCTTTTGCGAGCAATCTAATTGTCTTCCACTTCGATCTCTCTTTGGATGCGATCGAATAACTCTCCGAGAGATGCATGCGGGTTTTGGATAAGATCGTTGTAGATGAGATCGAGATCGAAGCGTAGCGTATTCTGAAACGCAAGCATGATGGCCGCATTGTCGAGGTGACATCCGGAGAGCGCTGTGTGCTCATTCTGGAATCTCCGAGTGAACCCTTGGAGGGTTTTGTCTGATCCCATCTGAAGTTGGTAGAGAGAATCAAGCTTCTTCTCCGGCTTGAGATTCAGATGGTAGTGTTGGATGAAGAGATCTGCCAGATCCTCGAACCAGCTGACGGAGCCTGCTGGGAGGTGGTGGTACCAATCAAGCGACAAATCGTCCAGGATTCTCACGAAAGCGCGGCATAGAATCTGATTGTCGTGATCGTGGGGCGTGAACGCTTGTTTGAAAGCATGGACATGCATCATTGGATCTCCCATGAGGCAATTGAACCTTGGGAGGATTGGAGTTCGCCAGCTCCAAGGGAATGGAGCTCAGAGAATTTGTCGATGAAGAGGTCCCTCGGAGGCATGGCTGTTCTGACGGTCACCTCGTTGGTCTGAGAGGTGCATCGGAGGAGGAGAAGGCAACGAGGGTGTGGGAGTCCTCATTGGGTGAAGTTCGATAAAAGTTTGATATTTGTTATGTTGGTGCTGACCCTTAGGGCATCGATTGTGGTGACGGGTGTCTCTCGCAACGTAGGGGTCGGAGGATGATCCAGAGCTAAGGGGTTTGGGATAACAAGCCGACTGATTGACTCATTCCCAAACCGTTGGTTTGGAAGGAACGGGCGAGGGTCCTCTCGAGTGGGGACTGAGAGATTGACTGGAGGTGTCGACGACCGAACGTCTGGAAGGAGTTGGAGAGGGATCAAGCGACCGACGGATATATAATTTGTTGTTGATGCTGGCCTCTGACTGAGGAAGATTGGCTCCTGCTTCGATGGCTACTTGTCAGAGAGAGTCTCTTTCGACCATGAGAGCAGCATTCTGCTTCATCAAGAAGAGGAGTTGAAAGTCTTCCGACGAGATTTGGTACGTCGCTTGAGGATTAGCGACGAGAGCTTTCCCTGGGCGTTGAAGAGTCTCGTCGGCAATGCAGGGAGATTGTTGAGGTCGAGCCGGAGTTGCACGATCTATAGAGCGATGACTTCTCGAGTTCACAGCTGGGTGCTACTCGGGAGGTTGACTTGTCATATGCCTACGACTTATTGAGCTAGTCATAGAATGTGAGACGTTGGGATGAACGTTGCTTCCCTCGGGCTGGTCCATGGGTCGTGTCTTCGCCATTCAGGTAGCGATGGAGACAAACGGATTGCTCAGGCAATCGGTGGTTGCTGCTTGACCGAAGGAGCAGGGAAGCTTGGAGGCCGCAAGTTGATATGAGAATATCCCGCAGATAGCACCAAACTGTGGGGACGGATTTCGATCGTCGTACGTAACCCCCCTCCAACAGTCGATTGAAGGTTTGATCCTTTGGGATGTGGTATGCTGTGAAGCGCTAAGGGGTAAAGTGCTAAGCTATCACACAGTCATTGCATAGTAGAGAGAGACACAAAGAAGGATAAAGAGAGAGATAGATAGAGTTGACACGGGGTGTGATGACGGAGTTCGGCCAAAGCCTATGTCTCTGTGCGGTAAGACACAACCTTTGAATCCACTATCTCTAAAAATGTAAAGCTACTATTCGATAGGCCGAGGAGTGCTGTAGACAAAGGGTGGAGAGGGTTAGAGAGTCTGAAGACCAGAAGGCTCAAAGAGTTCTAGAAAACAGAAACTGGAGTTTGGAATAATGGAATTCGATCTGGATTCTTTACATGGTTGGTTATATATAGAGGTTTGGAAATATCCAAGGAATATTTTAGGGAATATTTTTAGGAGATTCCTGGGAACACCCGGGGTTTGGAAAAATCATCTGGGGATGTTTACCAGACCCCGGATGATCTTTGTGGGCCCCAGGCAGGGCTGCGGGTCCCACTGTCAGGTTCGTTGGCTCCATGCAGGGCTGCGGGTCCCACTATCATCTTCGTGGGCCCCAGACAGAACTGTGGGTCCCACTGTCAGCTTCGTTGGCCCCAGGCAAGGCTGCGGGTCCCACTGTCGGGTGTTAGCCAGATTTTTCACCCACAACATCGCGATCGGAGCCTCCACCTCACACCACTTTTCTACAGCCTTCTTAGATGGGATGACCCCACCAAGCTGAGAATACAACTCCTATTCCTTTGTGCAAAGGTTCAACGATGGAGTCAGTGGGTGCACATTTCTTCTTCCTCTTCCTTTCTTTCTCCTTTTCTCTCTCCTAGACGTATCTTTTGGACGTGTGTATTAGCCCCTAAGGTGCCCAAGAGGTGTATAAAGCCTCAAGATGGCCGACCCCTAAAACCCCATGCAGACAAAGTCCAAGAGTGGAATAAGCCCCACCTTGGTAGAAAAGTGAGAGAACACCCTCCACCTACTTGGGGTGGCACTAAACCCACCAAGAAAACATAGGCCAAGTGTGGCAGAAGCCCTACCTTGACATGAAAGAGAAAAAACACCCTTCGCTCACTTGAGTTGGTATTAAACCCCCAAGAAGACAAAGTCCAAGTGTGGGAGAAGCCCCACCATGGCATGAAAGAGGGATAACAATCTTTGCTGACTTGGGATGGCACTTAACCTCCCAAGCAGACAAAGTCCAAGTGTGGAAGAAGCCCCAGCTTGGTAGAAAAGATGAAGAACACCCTCTACTCAATTAGGGTGGCACTAACCAGTAACCCCAAGCAAACAAAGTCCAAGTGTGAAAGATGTCTCACCTTGGCAAATAAGAGGGAGAACACGCTCCACTTACTTGGGGTGGAAGTAATTTAACTAAACCACCCAAGCAAAGAAAGTCCAAGTGTGGGAGAAACCCCACCTTGGCAGAAAAGAGGGAGAATATCATTTACTTACTAGGGATGGCACCAACCTCCCAAGTAGACAAAGGCCAAGTGTGGAGAAACCTCACCTTGGAACAAGAGAGAACACCCACACGTGCTTGATTTGACACTAACCTTCACTGCTACATGCACATTAGGCACCATGAAGGTCATCATAGAGCTCTCACAAGACCACAAGCACACTTACAAGGTGAGAGAGGGGGGGGTAGAGATGTCTCAAGCACCTGATTGCGTCTAGCTCGAGCTCCAAAGGGGGTTAGTGAAATCATAATGTCTCTACGAGGGGGTTCCCATAGTGCGGAGGTAACAATACCAATTCAAATTTCTTTACAATGTACGGATCAGTCTTTCTTCGGCAAGACACACCAGGTAAAGATATGCGGAATGAATATTCCTGGGCTTAGCTACAATACTCTGTCTCGGATAGATTCTGCATGCACAACTACTCTACTTACATGAACTTCACTCGAACTCTCAGAAAGATCAAAGTGTTAAAAATAGAGAGCTAGAGCTCACACCTATCGTATGCTCTCAGAGACTGGGCATGCAAGTGGCTTTACAGGGATGAAAACATACAAGGCCCTAAATAGCAATGTAATGTAAAACACAACAGTTTTTAACGTAAAAACCCCGAAGGGTAAAACCACGCCAGGACCGATGCCGGAGGTGCAAACAATCCACTAGAAATGGTGAAGGTGAAAAGTACAGAACCTTACCTCGGATGAACTGCAGCGATCCACAATCCAACCCCAACGTATCCAACAAACATGCGTTCCATGGATTGCTTGATCTGGTGCACCCCAACCATCAGTACAAACTTCTGTAACCTCATTTCCTTAATCTCTATAGCGTCCTGCCCTAGGCCTCCTAAGCACTGTTAGCTTCTTGCGCAGCTCGCAAGCGCACGGCTGAGCACTCGTAGCCACGAGGCACCTTCACTCCTCAGCAAGGAGTGAAACCCAATGGTACCTATCTTCCAAAGTTTTGTCGTCCCCAATTCCATATGAGGGATCGTCAAGCCACAATGACGGATTTTTGCTCAAGAGTATCCAACCCTCCAATGACATATCTCCCCCAATTCCCTTTGAGGGGGACCTTCTAGCCATAGTGAAGGATTTTCGACCCTAGCACTAGGAGCAACTGATCTTCGTTGGAAGTACAAAACACCAAAGAAAGAGAGGACGAACCTACTAAAAAACATGGTGAACTCTAGTACCTCGGGGAGACAACCAAGCACCTAAGGGAATCGATCAAACTCCATGAAAGTGCAAAATCTTCAATAAAACTCCTCCACACGCATTCTACAAGAGGGGAGATCAGAGAACCATCTCTTCCCAAGCTCCACACCTCACATCGGGATACCCTAATAGAATCACGCAATTGTCATCTAGGGTATCGAAGGAGCAGAGGTGGTCTGAGGCGGTCAAGGTGCAATAGAAAATCTCCTCTCAAAATAACACATGCCTCCTCCAAAAACCCAAGCTCTAAGAGATAACGAAGACAACCCCTAGGTGCTCATATTTATAGTCGGTCGGCAATCCGCACTGAAGCCTAACGGTCCAGACCGAAGTTTAAATTTCGGTCTGGACTCAGGTTAGCACCACTATAAGTGAAATCCGGGGGTACCCCCCCCCCCCCCCCCCCCCCCCCCCCCCCCATCCCCCCCCCAAACAGTCCCAACTAGCCATTAATGGTCCGGATCAACTTTAATCCGCGGTCCAGACCGTGGCATTCACTGAGCAGTTCGGACCGCCCAGTGAAAGTAAGCATGGTGGACTTGTGATTTTTTAAAATTATAGAAATTCTCTCTCTCTCTCTCTCCCTCCACCATGTGTCATTGGGAGGAGAGCCCTGGTTTGACCAAAAGTCAACTCAGGCTGTGTCTGACCACACACAACGTGGCTAGGCTCTCAAATACATATAGTGCACTTAGCTAAGTCTGCACTTGCACCGAGGGTGCAATGCTCTGAAAGCCACAGGCCTGACAGTTCAAAATCTCTAGAAATACTCGAAACCGAAAAGCTACATGCTCTGTCGATAAGTAAGCACAAACAAAACCCGATGCATTCCATTCATAAGCAAGTTTCGAGAAGCATGAATTGAAAAAGTAATCGATCGCGAGAATTCTGAGAAACGTGATAGAACTCGGACGACCATGGGCCAAAATAGAAATTAGGGTTAGAAAGTCCTAACTACCCAAAGTTAAGAGTACGAGATATGCCTTTGGGTAGGAGTGAGCCGAAATACAGATCTTTCATCTGAAATAGTGCAGCACTAACAATGTCTTCATGGGTTGTGAATCGCTCACATCCAAACACACAAGATTCAAACTTACAACTTAATCTCCCCAAGCGCGTTTTGATCACACAAATTATGCCAACAAGGTGGTGCGCTCTTGGCGTTAACAATCTCCCCCTATGGCGTAATTTTGTGACAAAACACTACAATCAGCACTCATGGAAGTGACAAAAACAAATGCCTCTCTCCATTACAGAACACTCACTCAACCATGACTCGTAGTGCCCAATTAACAACCACTCAGATTGGACCTAAACTCTAGAGAATGACACCTGAAGATCCAGAGTTTGATCATGTAACATGCACGCTTTCAAATAAGTTTATCAGATCTTCGTCTCTCCATCTACACAGAGATATTAGTTCTCCTCCACCTTCACCAAAATTGAACAATAAGTATATAGCAAACGAGAGGAAACTACAAGAGACATCAACTCTAAAGTAGTCTCTGAGGAAGGAAGATGAAAGTGTGTGCAGTGAGGCAGGAGTTAAACAAATAAAGAACAACTGTTCTTCAAAACTCCCCCTCAAGCCTAGCTATCCCACTGCAGTTCACTGTCTTCCAAAACTAAAGCTGTCATTTGACGGAGTGCTGATCACCCTATTTCTCCTCCTTTTGGTACAAAAAGATGACAAAAGAAGCGATCAATGAGGATATGCATGAATGCATGGCTGCATGAGATGCAAGTACTTGTCCGACAACTAATATCAAAAGGATACAGAAAGCAATGATACCAGGATAACACACCTACGAAAGACCTAACAAGACCATTGTTGTTCGCACCGAGGGATATGTTCCAGTATTTCATATCTCCCCAACGCCCCAGTTGACACACAACTACCTAAGTAGATAAATGGTGATTTGTGGAACGTCTCCCTCAAAGTAGCAACACATGACTCGTCACACAAGGGTCTCTCATTAGGTAAACAAAACACTACTTACTCCACACAGACCAAAGAAAGTCGAATCTAAATGAAGAGGTCACGATGCAGTAAGTGAACATGTCGAAGTCAGAAGTCAATTTCACACAGGAAGTACAAGGTACAAAAGGTATTTCTCAGTTTATTGGAAGAGACTTGATTAGAGACAGACCTCAGTTTGACCACAAAGCGATCTAAGGTGACTTCCAACACTCAAGAGTTGACAAGAGTGCCAAGTGTGAAGTCAAACCTAACCAGGCATTGGACAATGCTTTTAAATATTTTTATGAATTTTTCATATCATCTCACCTTTTGAGTTGTCCAAATCTTGACCAACAAATCATAATAATTTTATGGATTTTCCATAACACTCATAGCTACACCTAACCAAAAGCTCAACCTTAATATTTAGCAGCCTTTTCTTTGGTACTCAAGTTAGCAGTTTGTGCAGGTTTTTTATTTTCCCACGAGTGGCTTCGGTCAAGATTTGATATGTTTACTCAGGTAGGTTTCGCCCTTGTTTCCACTATATTCAAGTCAAGAGGGCTGGCAAGTGATCAATAGTACCAGGCGACTCGAGGAAACTCTTAGGTATATTGGTTAACCGAAAAAACTGTTTTTGGCTGCATGTTTGAGTTGTTTCGGGATTACTTTGGCCATAAGTTTGTCCCCTTATAAAACAAGGGCATGGGGTGGCTCTAGGGTGATCCGGACATCAGAATTGATCGTGGAGACATGAGATCGTCTATGAAGAAGAGTTAATCATGGAGGAGAAGAGAAGAATTCATTCTTGGTCTACAAATGTTGGGATTAGGGTTTCGTGGCAAACCTTGGAGAAGATGTGAGATTGGAGATGCTTGGTAGAAGTGGATCGGAAGGATTGTAGAACGATGGATCCGGTAGTGGAAGAGCCTAGAACTCTTCCTCGTTTCTTGTGCTTGATGTTCTTGTTTCCTCAAAAAAAAAATGTTCTTGTTAATCGCCTCATCGTCCTGGTTCTTCGTGAAAGCTAGTGAATCCCTGCAATGTCTAGATCTCATGTGTAATACCTGTAAGCATGTGTCTACTATGTGATTAATAGAAGAGATCACATACTCTCCCGTTTGTAGATTAGCCCTGATTTGGGTGAATCACGTTACATCTATTTGTGATATGTCTTTGTGCTTGCTTATTTCATGTCTTGGAGAATTGTTCTGTATGACATGATAAATCCTCACACTAACCCTATGGTTGGAGATCCACTTCCGCTATGGAAAATCACCAAATCCCCAATAGAGAACCTGCTCGGTACACGGATAAGCTATCTACAAAAGTGAAATCATCAAGTAGGCAGACAAAGCTATCTCTAGAGGCAGATCCACCAAGTAGGTAAACAAAGCCATCTACAGAGGTGGAGCCACCAAGTGGGCGGACAAGCCATCCCAGAGGCAGAAGCCGCTAAGTAGGCAAACAAGTCCCCTATTACGTTGACAAGCCTCCCCAGGGGCAGAAGCCACCAAGTAGCGAACAAGCCTCCCCAGGGGCAGAAGCCACCAAGTAGCGAACAAGCCTCCCCCGGGGAAGAAGCTGCTGTGGGGGAAAAATCTTCGAGCCGATTCGAAGATTTCACCTCACCAGTCAATTAAAGTTGAATCGAAGATCGTTGGTCGATTTGTTGATTGGAAGGTAGGTTTGAAGGTCAATGCCTTGGTAACTTTGAGTTAGCACTTAAGATATGCAAGCAGAGAAAATTGACATCAGAGGTGATCTCGAAGTTCAGCCGAGGCCTATGTCTCCATGCTATAGGGAGCAACCCGAATTCACTATCACTTTACTTGAAGTGACCTCGATAGGCCGAGTGTCACTGAAGTATCTCCGATCTCTTCAGAGACAAGAAGAAGATCGAGGAGAGTTGGAGAATGGAAAACTGGAATTTCCAGAGCTCTGGTTTCTGAAATCAAATTTCGGATTTGAAACTGGGATCCCTTTTTCATTTGAAGGCTCTGCTATTTATAGGATTTCCTAGGAGAAAATCTAGGGGCAAATGACGGTTTTTGCTGTTGTATCCGGGGGATTCCCCAGGCAGAGCTGGTGGGTCCCGCTATCATCTCTGGGGATTCCACAGGCAGGGCTGGTGGGTCCCGTGGTCATCTCTGGGGATTCCACAGGCAGGGCTGGTGGGTCCTGCGGTAGTCTCTGGGGATTCCACAGGCAGGGCTGGTGGGTCCCGCGGCAGTCTTTATGGGCCCACCAGACAGGGCCGGTGGGCGGTAGTCTCTGTGGGCCTACCAGGCAGGGCCGGTGGGTCTCGCGGTTCGTAGACTTCTTTGCCAAAATTTGCACCCACAGTTACCCCTCCAAGTTAGCTAGAGATCATCCTGGTTGGCTTGGATTTTTGGTGCAAAACTAACAACCCCCTGTCATGAGTGCAAAGAAACTCGTTGATCATCGGTGCTGAAGGACTGATCGGTCAATTCTGACCGATCGGTCAATTCTGACCGATCGGTCAAAGTTGACCGATTGGTCAAATTTGACCGATCGGTCAAATTTGACCAATCGGTTGATTTTGACTGATTGGTTGATTTTGACCGATCGGTCAAAGTTGACCGATCGGTTAAATTCAACCGGTGGTGGTCGAGGCGATCGATCAAAAAACATAGTTTTTTGACCGATCCAGTAGAAATTCGACCGATCGGTTGAATTTGACTGATCGATCAAAGTTGATCGATCGGTTAAATTCAACCGGTGGAAGTTAAAGCGATCGGGCAAAAACCAAAGTTTTTTGTCCGAACCAGTAAAAAATCGACCGATTGGTTAAATTCAACCGATGGAGGTTGAGGCGATCGGGCAAAAACCTAAGTTTTTTTTCCGATCCAGTAAAAAATCAACCGATCAGTTGAATTTGACCGATCGGTCAAGTTTGACCGATCGGTTATTTTCAACCGGTGGAGGTTGAGACGATCGGGCAAAAACCTAAGTTTTTTGTCCGATCCAGTAGAAAATCAACTGATCGGTTGAATTTGACCGATCGGTCAAGTTTGACCGATCGGTTAATTTCAACCGATAGAGGTTGAGGTGATCGGGCAAAAACCTAAGTTTTTTGCTCGATCCAGAAGAGAATCAACCGATCGGTTGAATTTGACCGATCGGTCAAGCTTGACCGATCAGTTAATTTCAACCGGTGGAGGTTGAGGCGATCGGGCAAAAACCTAAGTTTTTTACCCGATCCAGTAGAAATTCGACCGATCGGTTGAATTTGACCGATCGGTCAATTTTGACCGATCGGTTAAATTCAACCGGTGGAGGTTGAGGCGATTGGGCAAAAACCTAAGTTTTTTGCCCGATCCAGTAGAAATTTGACCAATCGATTAAATTTGACTGATCGGTCAAAGTTGACCGATTGGTTAAATTCAACCGGTGGAGGTTGAAGAGATCGGGCAAAAACCCAAGTATTTTGCCCGATCCAGAAGAAAATCAACCGATCGGTTGAATTTGACCGATCGATTGATTTTGACCGATCGGTCAAAGTTAACCGATCGGTTAAATTCAACCGGTGGTGGTCGAGGCGATCAGTCAAAAAACATAGTTTTTTGACCGATCCAGTAGACATTCGATCGATCAGTTGAGTTTGATCGATCGGTCAAAGTTGACCGATCGGTTAAATTCAACCGGTGGAGGTTGAGGCGATCGGGAAAAAACCTAAGTTTTTTGCCCGATCCCGTAGAAATAGAACAGATTGATTGAATCTATCCAATCGGTCAAGTTTGACAGATCGGTTAATTTCAACCGGTGGAGGTTGAGGCGATCGGGTAAAAGAGCCTATTTTCTACCCGATCCTTTGGAAAATTGCTCGATCGTCTGCCTGTCGAACTGGTAAAGTCTTCGAACCGGTGGTTCACATGGACCGGTGATTCTTCTGGACCGGCGATTCTTCTGGACCGGCGGTTCGCTTGGACCGGCGGTTCATCTGGTTCGACGTTTCGTCTGGTTCCGACGGTTCGCCTGGAAGAGCGCTTCTTTCAAAAAATTTTCAAAGTCCAGAACCTTTTCCTCTCGAGTTCTCTGTTCTCTGCTTTCTCCCGATCGGTTGAAATGGCATCTTCCAGCAGCATGAAGATGAAGAATGTGGTTCCGTCCAAGAGGAAGGGGAAGGAGAGGGCTCCGGTATTGCCCAAAATAATCGGACGGGGCAAGGGCAAAGGCGCCCTTGGTGTGCTTGGGAAGAGGCATATGGGAGTGGGCTTCGCCTCTGCACCGTCGAGGCCAAAGCACATCCCGAAGGCAAGTTTCGTCTTGGGGCCTCTGATGCCATTGTCGGAGGAGCCTATCTACGAATACAACACCGGCGGCAAGCTCACTGATGTGAAGAGGGCCAAGTGGCAGAAGTTACTAGCCTGCTTCACGGAGGGGAAGAATCGACCAGCACTCTCAGGAGTGCAATCCGCTTTCGGGATCGACAAGCGGACTGTCTTCACTGCGATCGCCAGTAAGGAGCAAGTGATGGGGACGGTTGTTACCATTGGCCAGATAAACTGTGGGCTGCGCCTCCCTCTGCTGCCGTTCGCTGCAAGGTTGTTGAACACCTCAGGGCTTTGCCCGGGGCAGATATCCGGGAACGCGTGGAGGATCATCTACGCATTCTGCCGCGTGGAGTCTGACTTCTAGGAGGAGCTCAGGGCTTGCTACTCCAGCATCCCCGAAGACGAAGAGGCTAGGATCGAGTTGGGCTATTTCTTCTACCACTACAAGTGGGCTTCGAGGAAGGACATCCCATTCTTCAACCTGACCGGTGTCTCTGCACTCCGCCCGATCATCGACACCGTTCCCTCCGACAAGTTGTATACAGACTGGCCGATTTCTGTTTCTGGGCATGGACTCCCCTCTCTGTGCCTGAGACTCCGCGCTCTCAGGTTCACAAAGAGGTGGACATGTACTCCGCAGGAGGGGTCTTCGCATGGCTGTCGGAGCGGGTTGGGGCCCTCGATATTCTTTTTCTGGAGTTGACCTGCGGCACGCGATCGTGGAAGCAGTTTTCGAACTGCCCGGTCAGGCACGGCAACACCAATCTCCTCCATAGACTACAGGCCCGGTACAAAGACAATGACGTCTTGTATTCCGATTATGAGGAGGATCCTCAATCAGGCAAGATTGTCAGGGCCGTTCGGGTCGAGAAGAAGGTGTACGGGGCAAGGCGCCGTTTGCCAACAGAGGAAAAGCTGGTGATGACCCATAGGGGTCAAGTGAAGAAAAGAAGGGTCTACAAGGAGAAGGAGGAGAAGAAGGAAGAAGAAGAGAAGAAGAAGAAGAAGAAGAGAAAGGAGAAGAAGATGAAGACGACGATGACGGCGAAGAAGATGGAGGTGATGAAGATGATGGCGATGAAGAGGATGATGACGATGATGGAGACGACAAAGGAGGGGACGATGGCGGCGAAGGAGGAGGAGATGATGGCGGCGAGGATGGAGGCGATGGTGGGGGCGAAGAAGAATCTCAGCCCATTCCTATCGACGAGGCTAAGGCCCGTCGAATGGAAGATGTGATGGATACGATGGGTGACGGCTAGAAGGTGTTGCCCATAATCATTTCGAAGAGTTGAAGCGCCCAACGCGCATACGAATAAGGTACTCGGGGAGTGACGTGGTTGCGAGCAACCCCACTCCCCTCAACCAAGTACCCCCGAGCGTCCCTCGCATTGAGGGCGCATCGACGAGCGGGGGTTTGGAGGTTGAACAGCCTCCACATGCCTCCGTCCCTCGGCTGCTCAGATGGCGGAGGAGACGGCCGCGCTCATGGCCAGGCTCAAGCAGGCCGGTGGGCAGCGTGAGGAAGGGGAGGTCACTCCTCCACGTGATGTCCCTTCTCCTTTGCACAAGGAGGGAGGGAGTCACGTGGAGGCTGGGACACCCCAACCCCCGCCAGCGGCATCCCCTGTCAAGGAGAAGTCGACCCCCAGGGGTAAGAGCTCCGATCGGGGGAAGGGTAAGGCCGAAGCATCCCGGGTCAAGGCCACAGGTAGGTTACTGTTAACTTCTCTGCACTGCTTTTGACGTTTGAAATATTCTAACTGTTTGAACTTTTGTATTGATTGTAGATACTCCTGCTGGCACGGCTCAGCTGCTCAGAGATCTGGGAGAGGTTGATATCAACCACCCAACGACGGTGATCCGGAAGCTCTGCAACCTTCCGGACGCTACCATTGATGAGGCCTACAACAGGCTTGAAGTTGTGGTAAGTGCATCAGCTTGATTCGATTTTTGAGTTGTACTCCCAGAAATCTTTCTTTCTTCTGTTCTGTTCACAGAACTCAGCAGTCATGAAGCTCGCTACCAGGCTTTTCAGGAGGGTCGGAGAGCGGGGGGCTTCAGCTGAAGTCTCTCGCTTGACGGCCGAACTGGAGGCCGCTAACGAGGAGAAGGCGAAGCTGCAGGAAGCCCTTCTCGCAAGGAAAGAAACTTTCTCTGCTCGAAAGGAAGCTCTCCGCAAGGAGAAGATCGAGAGCAAGAAGTGGCTTGATAGTTACGTGGCTTGGGGTCATGAGCTCGAAGAATTGAAGAACAGATTCTTCAAAATAGAGACCTTGGCTGTTGAGCGCGCGATTGAAATAAAGGAGTTGAAGGCCCAACTTGCTGCCAAGGAAGCTGCGCTTGCTGCCAAGGAGGAGGCCTTCACTAAAGAGCTCGAGGAGACACGTGCTGAATGCGAGAGCCTTAGGTCAACGACAGAGAAAGCGGTAGAAGCCCTCAGGGTTCACGCTGACGGCGTCCAATCTTCGAAAGCGTCTGCAACGAGCAAGGCTCGTGGTGGATCTGAAGGAGAGAGGTCACGTGTTCCAAGTGTTGCCAAGCCCTGATGTATTCTACTTCTTTTCTTTTGTTGTTGTATCTATAAGCTTAGCATATGTAAAAGCTCTCTTGTATCCTGTAATTTTTGAGAAATAAAGACTTCTTTTTTGTGTTTGAAATTGAATGTCTCTAGTGTTGAATCCTTTGAATGTTTGTGTTCTGGATGGAATGCTTGAATATATTTAACACTTGACCGTTAGGGGTCGAGTCACAACCCGATCACCCAAACTCGTTAAGTAATTTGGTAATTGAAGGTTATCGTATAGTAACTTGAAACCGTTTAACATTTACCTGTGAGGGGTTGAGTCGCAACTCAAGTACCCAAACTTGTTAGACGATCTTGCAATTGAAGGTTTATTTAACATTTGTATGTAAGGGGTCGTGTCGCAACACGATCCCAAACTTGTTAAATTGACCTAATGACTTGAAGATTGTTTTGTTTCACAACACGAAACCGTTTAACATCTACCTGTAAGGGTTGAGTCACGACTCAAGCACCCAAACTTGTTAAACGACCAGGTAATTCGAATGTAGATGACTTAGAACTTGAATGTAGATGACTTGAAACTGCTTCAGAACTTGAGTTGACAAGATGAACATTTGAAAGTGATCTTTATTCAGAGTGAAGTTTACATCACGGATAAAATATTTTGAGATGTCTAGCATTCCAAGTACGTGGTAGTCTATCTCCTTCTGGCGAAATCAGCCGATCAGATCCCTTGCCTCCTATCGATTCAACGATGTAGGGTCCTTCCCAGTTGGGAGCTAGTTTTCCGCTGCTGTGCTCTTTTGTGTTGTAGAAAACTGCTCTGAGGACTAGGCTGCCAATTGGGAATTGTCTCTTGTTGACTTTCTGATCATAGGCTCGTTTGATCCTCTGTTGATACTTGGCAACACGAACGATTGCTCGATCTCGTAATTCTTCAGAGAAATCTAGATCATTGACTCGAAGTTCTTCATTAACCCCCTCTTCGATTGTTGTGGTCTTTAAAGTGTTTGAGATGGTCTCCGTTAGGAGGACTGCTTTCTGACCCGTATGTTAGGCGAAAGGGTGAGAACCCAGTTGATCTTCTTAGAGTGGTTCGATAACCCCACAAGACTTCAGGTAGGATCTGCTCCTACAATCCTTTCTTATCATCGAGTTTCTTCTTAAGTAGACCAAGGATAGTTCTATTAGAGGCTTCGGCTTGGCCATTGCATTGAGGGTATCTTGGTGTTGAGTAGAAGAGCTTGATCCCATTGCTTAGGCAGGACTCCCGAAACTTGTCGGAGTCGAATTGAGCTCCATTATCAGCAATTAAGACTTGTGGCGTGCCAAACCTTGAAAAGATGTTATACCTGATGAACTTGATGACTTCATCGTCAGTCTCTCAGAAGAGTGGCACCGTTTCAACCCACTTGGTGAAGTAATTTGTGGCTAACAGCAGATACTTCTTCTTGCTTGGTGTTGGTGGGAAAGGACCCAAGAAGTCCAACCCCCATTGATGGAAGGGCCATGGACTTGTTAGTTGATGGAGCTCATCTACTGGGAGATGGATAGCTCGAGCGTGTCGCTGGCAAAGCTCGCACCTTTGAACCACTTGGTGAGCGTCTCTTGCCATTGTTGGCCAGTAATAACCTTGCAACTTTGTCTTGGCTTCAAGAGATCTTCCTCCCGAATGATTTCCGCAGGCCCCGGAATGGATGTCGACTAAGATTGTATTTATTTCCAAATGACCAATGCATTTGAGTAAATCCCATTGTGTGATCTGAAATATAGATCTTCTTCTTGGAGGATATAGCACGGGAGTTTCCTTTGAAGTCTTCTGGCTTGAATTGGATCTTCTGGCATTCTTCATTGCTTGAAGAAGTCGAAGATTGATCGTCTCTAATCTTCGAGTTCACTTGTTGTGGCATGATCGGAGGCTGGTTGTTCTCCACCCTCGGATCCTTCTACAGCGGCGATGATTTGTTGCTCGAGAGTAATCTTGGGCACTTCTTGATAGTCGATTTGTATTTGCCTTTCCCCGAGTGAGTCTCCAAGAATCGAGGCAACATTAGCCAAGGCATCTGCCTCTCGATTTTCTGCTCTCGGGACTTGGATGAACTCAGTGCTAGCAAAACGTTGTTGAAGATGTTGCACTAGGGCCAAGTAATGCTGCATTCTTTCTTCTCGTGCTATGTATACCCCGTTGATTTGTCTTATGACTAGTTGGAAGTCGCTGTAGATGGTGAGTCAATCTACCCCCAGGGATTCAGCCATTTCAAGACCGGAGATGAGTGCTTCGTATTCGGCTTCATTGTTGGTAGCGTTGAATCCAAGGAGGATGGCCTTCTGAAGATGATCAAGTTCGGGGGATACTAAGACTATCCCAATTCCCGAACCGATCGTGCTCGAAGCTCCATCAGTATAAAGTTTCCACTGAGCTGGGGAGATGGCGGGAGCCTCAAGGCTTGGATTGGTCTTTGTAACCATATCGGAGGGAGGTTTATCTTCATCTTCGAGGCGCATATCGATGTCTTCTTCCCATGTTATGGGGTCTTCTACAGGGAAATCTGCTAGAAAGTCAGCAACTGCCTGCCCTTTGAGCGAAGTGCGTGATTCGAATTGAACCCCGAGGGCACTCATCTCAATCACCCATTTGGTCATTCGACCTGCTCGACCTGCCTTATCGAGGATGTCTTTGAGGGGGTGCTCTGAGACGACTATGATCAGGTGGGAGAGAAAATAGGGTTGGAGTCGTCGAGATGCGGTGAGTAAGGCTAATACGACCTTCTCAATCTTTGAATATCGAGTTTCTACCGGGAGAAGTGTATGGCTGATGTAGTAGACCGGGTGCTCGGTACCTTCTCTTCTGCTGACCAGGACCAAACTGATCGCTTGATCGGTGACAGCAAGGTAGAGCCAGAGATCTTCTTTTGGGAGCGGACCTGTTAGAATGGGAGCACACACAAGATATCTCTTGATGTCTTGAAAGGCTTCTTCGCAAGTTGGACTCCACCTGGATGTATCCGCCTTTCGTAATTTGTCGAAGAGTGGTTTGCACTTGTCGGAAGATTTTGCAATAAATCGATTGAGGGCGGCTAATCTTCCGGTGAGGCGTTGCACTTCCTTCCGATTGGTAGGTGAGGGCATATCGAGGATAGCTCGAATTTGATCGGGGTTGGCTTCAATACCCCTCCTGGTCACAAGGTATCACAGGAATTTGCCCGATTGAACACCGAAGGCACATTTAGCCAGGTTGAGCTTCATGCGGTACTTTCGGAGGATTTGAAATGTTTCCACGAGATCAGAGAGATGGTTCTCGCGATTGGAGCTCTTGGTGAGGAGATTGTCTACATAGACTTCGACGTTACGCCCGATTTGATCTTCGAACATCTTTGTGACTAGCCTTTGATAGGTAGATCCTGCGTTCTTGAGGTCGAAAGGCATTACGTTGTAGCAGTAAAGACCTCGGTCAGTCACAAAGCAAGTCTTCTCTCTATCGTCTGGATAAAGCGGAATTTGATTGTACCCCGAGTATCCGTCTATGAAGGATAGAAGTTCGTGGCCAGCAGTGGCATCGACGAGTCTATCTATCCTTGGCATAGGGAACGGGTCTTTGGGACAAGCTTTGTTGAGGTTGGTGAAGTCAATGCACACTCTGACCTTCCCGTTCTTCTTTGGGACAGCAACTATATTGGAGATCCAAGTAGAATACTCTACTTCACGAATGAAGCCTGCTGCGAGTAGCTTACTGATCTCCTCTTGAACTGCAACTTGTCGCTCTGGTCGGATTGTGCGTGGTTTTTGCTTGATGGGCTTCACTCCCTCTTTGATTGCTAGACAGTAACACGCGTCATCTGGGTTGATCCCAGGCATATCTTCGAAACACCAAGCGAAGACGTCAATGTTGGATTGGAGGAAGGATACCATGTCTCGCGCTTCTGTGTCACTGAGACCGGTACCGATGAAGGTTTCTCGAGGGAGATCTCGATTGCCGATGTTAATTGGGGTGATCTCTTCGATTGAACGCGATGCCTCCCACTCGATCGGTGGGGGTTCGGACAGTGTGATCTCTTTTGGTTGCTATCTTGAAGAAGGACCAGCTTCATCTCTACGTCGCTTTGGGGTAGCGAGATTTATCCTGCGATCTGTTCTGGCAGCGGCTGCTTCGCAGGATCGTCCAGTTTGTTGATCTCCCCGGATGCAGACAATACCTTCTCCTGTTGCAAATTTGAGGAGTTGGTGGTAGAAAGAGGAGACGACATTGATCTGATGGAGGAATGGTCGACCGAGAATAATGTTGTAGTTGGATGTCCCTTCGACGATCGCGAACCTTACCGAGACTCGAGTCTCTCGGCTAAGGTCGAGAGTGAATCTTGATACCCCCATTGTTATGCTCTGCTCCCCGTTGAAGCCCGTGATCACCGTTGGGACGACTTCGAGACTTGAATACTTATATCCCAGACGCTTGAAGCAGTCTGAGAACATGATGTCGATACAGCTTCCGGTGTCGATGAGGATGCGTTTGACAGTGCTCCCGTCGATGATGAGCTTCAGGACCAGGGGATCTCAATATGGAGTGTGGACTCCTTGAACGTCTGAGTCGTTGAAGATGATGGAGGGTCAAGTTAGGCCCTTGACAGGCTTCTCGATCTAGGTATCTTCCTTGTTCGCTGCAGAGCGCACGTTGAAGATGCGTCGCACTTGCCGATCGACTTCTTTTTCCGTCAACGTTTGATTATGCAATGACCCGTGAATGCCAAAGACATTGGCACTCACGGTGATAGGTGATTAATCGGTAGAGATCTGGTAGATCCAACAAACTTCTTTCCCCTTTGCGGAAGGTCGACGTTGATCTTGTCCGCCTTTGACGAAGTCTTGAAGGTGGCCTTCTCGTATCAAATCCTCGAGATGATATCTCAGTCGATAGCATCGATCGGTAGAATGACCGTGGCTGCGGTGAAAATCACAGTAGACCGTTTTGTCAGCTATGACCTTCGTATCGGGCTGCAGAGGATTAGGCCTTCGGAGGAATTCTTCATGTTGAATTCGATCGAGGATTTGCTCGATTAGTAGAATCCAATCGGTGAATGTAGTCTTCTTCGGAGGGGATCTGCGTCCGTCGTTTCTTGACCGCTTGGGTGCAGGGGGAATCACTGTCTCTGTATTGTGAGCTTTGGCGGCGTACTTCGGGGCTTCTCTTTCGGCGGGTCGTCGCTTCGTTTCTCGTCCCTTTCGGGCGACTTTATCATCTTCGACTTCGATCTCCCTTTGGATTCGGTCGAACATCGAACCCAGGGAAGGGGGAGGATTACGGATGAAATCGTTGTAGATGTGCAGATCGAAACGGAGGGCGTTCTGGAAGGCTAACATAATAGCCTCGTCATCCAGGTGTCGTCCAGAAAGAGCGGCGTGCTCGTTGCGAAATCTTCGCATGAAGCTGCGAAGACTCTCGTCAGCACCCATCCTCAGCCTGTATAGGGAGTCAAGCTTTTTCTCCGGCTTCAAATTGAGTTGATAATGTTGCACGAAATGGTTAGCCAAGACTTCGAACTGGGTGATAGACCCAGCCCGAAGGTTATGGTACCAATCGAGAGATGACTCGTCGAGGCTTCCGACGAAGGTGCGGCAGAGCACGTTGATCTCTTCTTCGTGCGGCGTCAAAGCTTGCTTGAAGGCCAGTATATGGAGAGTCGGATCCCCCTTAAGGCAATTGAATTTGGGGAGAGTGGGAGTTCTCCACCCCCTCGGAAAGGATGATTGAAATAAGCTTCGATGGAGAGGTCCGGCAGAAGAGTATCCCTCTCTCCGACCATGCTCTCGACTTGGATGAAGATCGAGAGGCAAGATCGAGAGATCTTGTTCAGGCCTTTGAGTAGTTGCCGGATGAAGTCGGTGACGAAGATCCATTCCAGCTTCACGTTGGAGTGGGAGAGATGGGGAGGCTCTGCCTTTCGAGGGTGCCCCTTTCATCTGGTGTTTCTCCCGCAAGTTGGGCCTAGACGGTGTCTTTCCGGCACAGTTGCGACCCGAGAATGATTGAGAGGATTCATCATCGATGCGATCCCATACACTCTACTTCCATGGAGCAGCAGAGGGGGTCGGGTCGCGGCGAATCCTCTTAAGGGCTGCGGTGCCCATCGACCTCCGTGGTTCGGAGTGGATCAATTGTCGTGGCAGACCCGCTCCTTCGCCGAATGAAGGGATGGGGAGAGCGATTCCTGCCTTGGAGGCTGCCTTCTTGAGAGCATCCCTTTCAGCTGTGAGGGTGGCATTTTGCTTAGCCAATTGTAGCAGCTGAAAGTCGACCGCCGAAATTTGATAGGTAGATGGCGGGTCTTCAGCTGGAGCAGGGGCAGTCTGCCCGATCGATTGTCGAGGGGGTGGTGCGATCGGCCGATCGACCGATCTGCCACTCCCTAAGCGAACCCCCATTTCGGGGACAGCAAGGGGCTGCCCGAAGTTGAGCCGTTGGCTCATTGAACGAGTCTCCGGACGAGGCTGACGTGTGTTACTTCCCTCTGGATGATCCTGATGCTTTGTCTTCGCAATTTAGAGAGAGCGAAGGATTCAACAAGATTACCGGCGTCCTAGTGGTTGTCTGCTCAACCGAAGGGGCTAGGAAATTTGGCTATCTAGATCGGTTGTCTGCTCAACCGATCTGATACTTGTTGCAAAGCGAACTTGGCTTCTTGCCCGGATCCCACAGACGGCGCCAAACTATGGGGGAAAAATCTTCGTGCCGATCCGAAGATTTCACCTCACCAGTCAATTAAAGTTGAATCAAAGATCGTTGGTCGATCTGTTGATTGGAAGGTAGGTTTGAAGGTCGATGCCTTGGTAACTTTGAGTTAGCACTTAAGATATGCAAGCAGAGAAAATTGACATCAGAGGTGATCTCGAAGTTCAGCCGAGGCCTACGTCTCCGTGCTATAGGGAGCAACCCGAATTCACTATCACTTTGCTTGAAGTGACCTCGACAGGCCGAGTGTCACTGAAGTATCTCCGATCTCTTCAGAAACAAGAAGAAGATCGAGGAGAGTTAGAGAATGGAAAACTGGAATTTTCAGAGCTCTGGTTTCTGAAATCAAATTTCAGATTTGAAACTTGGATCCCTTTTTCATTTGAAGGCTCTGCTATTTATAGGATTTTCTGGGAGAAAATCTGGGGGCAAATGGCGGTTTTTGCTGTTGTATCCGGGGGATTACCCAGGCAGAGCAGGTGGGTCCCGCTGTCGTCTCTGGGGATTCCACAGGCAGGGTTGGTGGGTCTTTCGATCGTCTCTGGGGATTCCACAGGTAGGGCTGGTGGGTCCCGCGATAGTCTCTGGGGATTCCACAGACAGGGCTGGTGGGTCCCGCGGTAGTCTCCGTGGGCCTGTCAGGCAGGGCTGGTGGGCCCACCAAGCAGGGCCGGTGGGTCTCGCGGTTCGTAGACTTCTTTGTCAAAATTTGCACCCACAGCTGCCAAGTGGGCGGACAAGCCACCTCAGAGGTAAAAGCCGCCAAGTAGGTTGGTAAGCTTCCTTGAAGGCAAAAGCCGCCAAGTGGGCAGACAAGACACCCCGGGGCAGGAGCTGGCAAGTTGGTGGACAAGCCTCCCTAGGGGCAGAAGCCACCAAGTAGGTGGACAAGCCTCCCTAGGGGCGGAAGCCGCCAAGTAGTCGACACCCCGAGAGTGGAAGTCACTAAGTAGGTGGACAGGCCTCCCTGGGTGGACAAGCCATCCAAGCGGGAGAAGCTGCCGAGTAGATGGAACCCCCCCTATCGAGCAGACCTGCCCGAGGGGTGTTCAAGTTCTCCTCAGGCACATCAAAGATATGTCGACACCTCCAAGGTGTAACCCCTCTCCCTCCGGGGGCACGACCCTCAGATGAGGAGGAAAACACCTCCAGATCCGAGTCCGAAGAGTCTCGTTCGAGCCATAAGTCATGGTCCTTCAAGGCATTATTTACCCCGGCAAACCATGAGGGTACATAAAATATTTACCCCCTAACTCGACATCGAAGCTAAAGCTCTCCGAACTGAAGATACAAGATAACAAAACGAAGGGGGAAGTGGGAGACAACCTCACCCCCCGAGACCCAACCTTATACCTTTTTGGGACACCTTTGCACCGAGTAATGAAGGTGTCGGGAATGAAGAGCATCCCTCGAAGTGATAGCCTCCTCGAACACCCCTAAACCCTAAACCAGGCTACAAAGCCTAAGACTATAGGAAGAAGCCACCACTCCAAGAGGGGAAACATACCCGAAAGCTTCTGAACATGACCACTCCATAACTGATTCAAAAGGGATAGCTACCCACATAATACAAGTCGACCTTACACCGCACCAGGTAGGGGGTGCCCAGAAGAGATTGGTCAATTTTGCACCACCTCATGTGGGAGGGACATTTACCCAGAGAGATAGACCGAGCTCACACTGCCCCAGGTGGGGGGGGGGAGCTGCCTTGCTAGAACAAACCCCCTCCTCCTTCAACACTTACTATAAAAGGAAGAGGAGGGGTACTTAGAAAGGGGTTGGTTGCTAGTTTGTCTTTTGTAAACTCTACAGGAAAGTATCACTCCTTGAATAAATGAGAGGATAGCATTCTCATTAGGGGTGATTGTCGGTCTTGTCGGTTGGTTTCAGTGTCAGTTTTGTCGGTTTTGATTTTTTTCAATTTTCAAAAATTCAAAACCGAAACCGAAATGGTCGGTTGTTGTCAATCGGTGTGATCGATTTTCGGATTAGTCTTGGTTCGGTCTTAATTTTCACCTACTTGTTTTCATTCAAGGCTTTCAAGCTTAGTCTGATGTTAAAATCATACCACCATTAAACAATTCAGTGACTCAATCTCTCATCATCTTTAAAGAACGAGGAAAAAACCACTGGTATAGAGGAAGGGAATAACAACAAATAAACACCAGATAATAATAAAAATACCATTTCTGCTCCATAACAAGAACCACAATAAGCCTTGTTGTGATCATTGATCAAGACTTCCCCCATGCCTTTGTAGAGACTAAAGGTCTTTCAATATGTAAATATACAAAGAAGTATCCAAATCTGAAAATGATAGACATGAGAGGAGAGATAACATATGGTTTAGGGTTTTTCTAAAATGGCTTTATACATGAAGGAGTCGGTTTTCGTTTTCGGTTACCCATACTCGGGAATCAAAACCAGAACCGATTTAATTGGTTAATTCGGTTTGGTTCTCTTTCGGTTTGGTTTTTCTAATGGTTCGGTTTTTTCGATTAATTTTTCCTCGGTTTTGATTCGGTTTGTTGGTTCGGGTCGGTTTTTGCACAGTCCTAATTCCCAAAATTATTCTCTCTCTTAATCTCTTCTTCTCTCTAAGAATCCACTACTTAGAATAGGAAAAATCACCTAAGGGCATCTATTCTATGAGCCTCAAACCTTCCTTCACCCCTCGCTCGAGATTTAGGTAGCTTGTAGAAAGCCCAAAATCTACGGAGCCAAAGGATACTCTACAGAACCCAAGCCCCCATCATTTCATCCTTACCTCGACCTACACCTTCGAAGAAAGAAGGGCAGGAGTCCAGCATCATCACTTCTGAAGAAGAAAGGAACACATCTTGTGGGAGGGTTTACTCAGAAAAACCGCACCCATGACTAGTGTTTTCCATCTTCACATTGCATGAGTCTCCTCTGCAGGATTAGGATATGACCGACTCTTTCTTTGGAGTAGCATGATAAGACAAGGTGGTGTCAACAACCCACTCTATGTCTTGATGGAAAACATGTAGGCATTCTTCTCTCCAACTATGAGTACCCCCAGTTCATCACCTGATGAAGTAGCTGTAGTATTCTCATCATCACTCTTCCTTCGGTTTTTACCATATTTATTCTCTTTTTAGAACCCGACAATTTATGTCCATGCGAAGCTCTTTCACTTTGTCTATTGATTTTGATCTTCCTCTTGAATGATCAGATGCCAATTTGGCCTTATATTACATCTTCATCCCCTATTCGGAGTTGCCTCAATCTTCAAGTGTTGGATTTCCCCTTTTTTCGATGGCTGGCCAGTGGAGGCCAAAGACTTCTGTAACCTGTAGTTAGCAGATTTCTTATTAATAATAACTGATCGGAGGCCGCCTTAAAGTTTGGAATTCCATTCACAACCTAAGGTAGCACTAATAAATGACTAATCGAACCAATCAAACTTAAACAAGCTGAGCGATGTGTAGCTTGAGCTTGCCTTATTTACTAACCCAACTTTAAAATCAAACTTGGAAGTTGGTTCATAGGCAAGTTGTTCAAATTTACAGCATTGTGTGATTTCACACCTTTTATCCTTCGAGAAATGGATAGACCAGGAGAGTAAAATTATTTCGAGGATGAAATTAATGTCGGATCAAGCTCCCAAACATGGAATACTCACCAAGCCTGATTCTGAATGTTCATTACCTATAACAGAGGGAGTTGATCAAAATCTATGTCTGTATTTAAAAAATTTAATGGACGTACGATGACATTATACGTTCCTGCGTATTGATCGAAGATTCACCTAAGTTTGGATGATCCCGTTCCCCTGGCAAACATCGCAGATGGTATGACCCACACCTCCACAATATGGGCACTTTGCTCCTTCATCAATCCACTCCAAAAACTGCAGACAATCGGGTGATCAAGTAATGAGAACACCGTGGATCAAATAAATCATCCATGCAACTGCTAGCAATATCACAGCTACCAAACCCCATCTAACCTGTGGTTCAATGTTCGGTTCGCCACTCCCATCACATTCTGTAACCAGAAAAATGGAAGGCCAGTTAAACGAGTCTGCACGATAATGTCAGATTAACAAGAATATTTACGGTGCCAGTGCCAATTATGAAAGTAGTGCAGATGACTAGAAGACACAAAATACAAGACAACTAAGGCCTTCATAAGGACTTCTTGACGGGAGCCGGTCTATAGGGTCCCAGAATTCGTGACCAAAGTCATAAGAACTTTAAGTTATCCTTGGTTGAAACCAAGCCTACTTTAATTTCTTCTTTCCCACATAGTAGTTTGAAGATCCAGCTGAGTGGACTCTTTCCAACACCACCACCACCAGCACCACCACCCCCGCCAATTTGAAGAGGGGAAAGGTTAAACAACAAGAGACAGGTTCCTGAGCATCTCCAACAGGTTCCCTACTTTGGTTTTTCGCCAAAGTAGGGAGCGAAATGCCATGTTCTGCCCCCCATCACCCGTGCTAACCAAGTTTCTCAATATTTCGCTCACCAGATATCCAGTGAGAGAGAGCCGCTTGCTACAAGGTGGGCCTCCAAATAATGTCTCCAACTTTAAAAAATATACATCTTAAGTATAAAAATTCTAAAAAATGCCAAAGAAAATGTGAACCAATTGGAAAGAAATTTTCAGAATAGGGAGGCAGTTGGAGTTGGCTTCCAAGAATGGCTCCCTATTCTAAAGAGGCCATCTTTCCCTACTTTTGGCTCCCTACTTTAGGGAGGCAGTTGGAGATGCTCTAAGAGACTTCCAATTAGCAATACACACCCTCCTCCTGAGGTATTAGATTAAATTTTACTGCAGTGCTTGGAGTATTTTACCAAGTGGTGCATCAATCGTGGCAAAAGAGGCAGATGGGTGGCGACATCCTATAGTGGTCTCTTCATACTATCTACTTCTGAGGGAGTCCCATAGCTGGGTCTATGAAGGCATAGCAATGGAGCAACTGCAAATCCCCATTTCTCAATCCAATTTGTTGCTTAATGATGAGGCATTGATAAGGCAATGTTAAAACTATATAATGACATGATTTATTTATATTTTTTAAAATCCACTAACCACATCTGCAAGAAATGACCGGAGATTCCGACCTGCCTACTGTGACCAGAACTTGAGCAGTGAAGACTGATGGATAGTAGATACCTGTGCACATTAACCGGCCTTCTCCACGACAAGCGAGGCATTTCTTAGCGGAGACGGCCTTGCCCCTGCCAGTGGGCTTATTATTCCTACCCACGAGCCTGGATGGTTCCTCCCACCGGTTCTCCCCAAGAAGAAACACTCGGTGTTGAGATACCTTGACTTCTGCATTGCCAATTCCTTTTACAACCGTTTCCTGAATATCTGCAACTTCTGTTATTGAAGCTATTGATGCTCCATTCACACCTTCCTACTAGAACAACCCAAAAAAAAAACATTTAAGATTGGTGCTCTGGGGGAGAGTAAAGGTCACATAAAATCACAGGATCAAATGGCTATAAAATTCTAACGTGGCAGATTTCATCATCATCATCATCAAGCCAATTATAAGGAAGGTTTGACAAGAATTTTCCGACTGGCTGTCAATTTGGTCTCAACCCTCTAAGATTGGTGCAGAAAACCATGACAGTTATGCCAGAAATGGGTATTATGACAAGAAACTTAAAAGGTGGTTAAGCAGTTTAAACTCGTACAAACGTGGAGCAAATGTGACAGATTTGATGATAACAATATAAGATAGGAAGAAGATTTTTATCTTTTCTTACAACAATTAGTGCAAGCAAATCCATAAACCTAGCACTAAACACCAATCCAAGTGAAAAATACAAACTAAGAATTGTAAACACTAATCAGTCAAACATACCGTCCCCACCACAGATGCAGAATCCCCTTTTTGATCTGTGATTACTTCTAACCCAGCCTTACTCGGTCCTCGCTCCATGAACAATCTTTCCAAGAGCTCTGGTGTCATAATTCCATCTTCACGAGTCCCTAGCGAGGCCTGCCAAACAATATCTATCACAACATCAAGCCCCATGGGCGAATAAAATAGCAAGCATAACTGAAAAGTGAAAAGATTATTATATTTAATTTAGTAAATTTTGGTGAGGGACGAGCTAAGAAGCACACACTGGTACGGGGACACGGGTACGACACGACACGGACCACGGTCGCACGGGTACGCCGACACGGCAAACCCTAAAAAAGGAGGACATGGGTACGACGGGGACACGACAAAATAAATTAATAATTTTTATTTATATTTTATGTGTTTATAATTCATATATATTTTAATAACTGAAAAAACCTCATAGAAAACAAGTAAACTAAAATAAAAATTTAATGCATACTGAATCGCAACTGTTAGTTACACCCAGCCCGATCGGTGAATCGCACACAGCCCTAAATGGCATGGAAAAGAACGATTGTGTTTCAGTTTTGGCTTCAACCTATCAGAAACCTCAGAGAATTAGATAGGTTAAAGTAAAAACTGAATCGTAACAGTCCGTTACAACAGCCTGACAAGTGAATGCACTCAGGCCTAAATGGCATAAATGGCTGCTTCAGTTTTGGCTTCAACATATTTGATCCTCTGAGGTTATAACCTCAGAGGATAGATTGAAGCAAAAACTGAACCACAACTGCTTGTGACCCGTCCCTATATCGAACAACCAGCCGTATTCAGCGCGTGTCCGGCCATGTCCGGCTTTCGAAAGCACGTGGGACATGGCACATACGTGTCCGATGCGTGTCTGGCGTATGTTTGGCGGGTGTCGATATCCGACAAGGGTACGGGGGGGCTTGGGGAGTGTCTGTGCTTCCTAGGGGACGAGATATGGGGTCCCTCAGAAATCAAGAAAATAACTCTCTATTCATAGCAAAATAAATATTGTACTGTGGAATAATGTCAATTGAATTTTCTTCGTACAGGTAAGCAAATTATGGATGAAATATGCCTAAAAAAAGTCTTTGAATCGGCCAAAAGAGCTCTACAAATTATGGATGTAATCTGCCTAAAAGAAGTCTTTGAATCGACCAAAAGAGCCCTTCAAATCAGCGAACTAGCAAAATTTGCTTTTGGGCGAACTTAGGGTGCCCTTAAAAAATTAGTGCCATGGCTGGGGAGTGCCCACATAAAAATTTCAATAGCAGTGGCTGTTCTTCACGATGTTTGCATGTGAAACTCAAAATTGAGTTTTTGGGTTGCTTTGAGAGAAAGCTGGTCTCGGCTCTTTAATATGGGGGTGCCCTCAGATATTTAGTAGTAATTGGACGGAAGTAAGAGAGGGGCTGCACTATTTTTGGTGGATTTTCATGTAGAAAATCAGAATAAAGAAAAAAAGGGTTGCTGGCCTTCCCTTTGACGCAGACATATGCCGGGGACAATGCCTTTACACGGGGGAGAAAGAGGAGGGTCAAAGTGGGAGAGAAAGAGGGTTGCCAGAAGACTCTCTTCTCTTTCTTGCTCTTCTTCTGATTGCTTCTTTCTTTCAATTCTTGCTTGTTCTTCGTGGAGAAACAACGAGAGGGTCGATGCCGTCAATAATGATCACACAAACGAATTAGGGTTTGAGAAATATCGGGGGGAGAAGAGAAGGGGAGAAAAAATCCGGAGTCCACCTGATTCGAGGAATCCACCTCTGATGGATTCTAATTCAAGAAACTCTAGATGCTAACAAACATTTTCATATTCTTTTATGTAATTCATCGATCATAATTAAAACAAAGGATCCTACGCCTTTATCTAAATAGAAAATATTAATCACTCACTTGCCATGTTTTCACAGCACGTTCAGTGCCAGTTGAGAAGCTAGAAAACTCCATATCTTCTTCACCTGAATAAAATCCCAACCGTTGCAAAGCTTCCTGCACGATTAATGCCGATATTAGCTAGAAATTATTTTTCTTAAAAAACAATTTCAAGCAAAAATAATAAACAAAAAAAAAACCGCACCAACATAAACTAAATGGTCACTTCAAAGTGCATCTTTATTAGAATTTCACAATTTCACATTACGTGATACATCTACCATCTATAAGCCCTACTTGGAGGACCCAACAATCAAATTTCAGCAACCTACAATCAAGTTCAGCAATCTTATTGTATTCCAAATTGAAAGTAGACTAAGATAGCATGAAACATAATCTCATATCAACACAATGCTCGGATAAGGGGAAGAATGGGGAAATCAAAATGGACAACAAGGGTCTGAAAATAGCCGAATCTCGCATCCAGACTACTGAGAAACATGACCCGAGTAATTGCCCATGACTACAACAAGTCCATATGCTCTTAGCCCATTGCAACCTAGTTGAGATATAAATGTATGCATTCTAGTATCACCAAAAGTCCAATAGGCTAACCACTAACCTAGCCCAATCACTATTCTAAAATGATTTGAACATCACCAGCTGGGCTAGGAACACTACCACGCTTATCAATGATGCATCAGAGTCATCAGACTTGTCCATCGTTTGATCAAAATTAAAATGGATGTCCCGACTCTAAGTTAGCAGTGCCTTATTTCACAAATGAACTCAGCATGCCACTTGCCTTATTTCACAAATGAACTCAGCATGCCACTTGGCATCAAGTTGTTATTTGTGGTGGTACAATTAGAAACGTCAACTTCACTGACATAGTTAAAGCCTCGAGACTAATTCGCAATATCGAGGTATTGAAACTTCTTTTTCGTTTCAATCATTCTTGACATTTCTAAGGACCAGGATCTCCAAGTTTACCAGGCTACTGTACTTTCATTGTGGTTGGGCGATTAGTCCCAAACTACTCAGAGCAGTGATAGTCTTGCTAAAAAACTAGAGTCGAGAATAAATATGTACTCCTAGAGAAAATTTGATCATTAAGCATGCCACTAATTCCATATGCAATGTGAATTAAAATAGTAGAATACTTTATGATCGGAGCTAAGCACGAACTCTCTCTGGATCAAATAATGCCTCTAGTTCTTGAGAGCCTGGACGACCACGTAAAACTTGGCAACGCACATTTAATAGTTCCACCATGCATCATTCAGCTTCTCATTAAAGTATTCAACCAGGCGTCCCTCCTAACTAAGAACATGTCCTATCCCAGTGCAGGATATTTATGTAATAGACATTGAATTCAGTAAGTGCTAAAGACAAGGGCACTGTGATGCTTCATTGGTCTAGATAAATGTACCTACTTCATACAGTCAGTGACAGGTGCCATCACTGAACCAATATTAGAATATAAATCATCGATAAAAAGATGCAAGCCCATGATCTCTGGCATTAATATTTGAAGGTATGGGCTGGCTCCTAATAGCTTCAACCTTTACTATACCCTTTACTTATAGTAAAGGAAAAAAAATTGAAAAGCAATATAGTTCTGAAGATCTCAAAGTAAAATTTTCCCTAAAATTTTATGGGTTTGAGGTCTTTATTCATCCTTATCAGTCTACTCAAGTTCATCAGATTTCGCCAAAGTTCATGAATTGATGATTTGTTATTCAAGTATTGCTAAGTCAAATTAGGAAATGGACTCGCCTTCGATCTCATAGCATTTAAAAGCAAGGAAATCCACATCATGGAACTGTGCAGACCTGCATCTCTAGGACGTCCTCTCCTTCAGCCCCCTTCCTCAGTGTCTTCCTTTTCTTCGAGCCCTCCGAGACCCTAATCTTCTCAAGGACCACCTCCTTCACTTTGACATCTTCCACCAGAACCGGATCATGGCCAGCGGCCTCCGGAATGCTGCCGCCAACATTTTCCGCCTGAAGCACGGTCTTGAGCCTTCCGGAGGCGGCGGAGATGGATGCCAGCCGCTCGCGCTCCAGGGCCTCAATGGGCAGCTGGAGGGCGGCAACCTCACGGAGGAGGGACTCCCGCTCGGCGCTCCACCGGGACTCCTCCCGAAGCCATCTCTGCTCCTCCCGGAGCCACCGCTGCTCCTCTCTCAACCACCGGATCTCCTCTTTTTCCCAGGAGGAGGAGGACCGCGGGTCTGGAGAGGAGAGAGACGCAGAGACGGGAGATTTTGGGAAGAAGGTGCTAGGGTTAGGGTTCTTGCGGAATTTACAAGAGAGGGGAAATCTGAGTTTGAGTGGAAGGCGTTGGAGTCCGGGGACGAGCGGGGGTTGAAGACGGAGGGAGACAGTGGACGCCATCGAAGCAACAAGTGGCGGGGAATGATGAATCTGGGATATAGATGACACGGATCGTTTTCTTTTGGGTGTTTATATTTACTCTCATAAAATTACTTAGGGACCCCAACTCTATAGTTGATACCCCATACCTATCTTGTGCTTTCAAGAATTATAGGCGAGAACATTGATTCTCAAAAAATTGGAGTGTGTATCTCGTCGTACTTCTGGCTACCACCACTTGATCACCTTCAACTAATCCCAACCCTTCCAAACATGATCCTTCGTCCATTGATCCCTCCACCATCGAACATCTTATTTGAACAATCTATTCTCTTGTCACCATTAAGTTAGATGAGCAAAAAAAGTCTCTCTCATGGCAGACTCAATTTCTGTCTACCATGGCTGCTTTAGATCATGAGGATTTCTTTGATACCCCGTCGTCCTCTCCTCTCATTTTGGATTCGGATGGTCTCTCTCTTCCCAACCTTTCTTGACAAACAACTCCGGAGTTGCATCCTTGCTATCCCTACTCTACATCTTCTTCAATATGTTACAACTCTTAAGTGTGGCAGAGCTATGTGGCCAGCCTTGGAGTGTCAATTTCTCTCCTCCACTCGCTCGAATGTGATGCATCTTAAATCAGCACAACCAAATCATCTCTTCTATTCTTTGTGTTCATGGTATCATAACCAGGTTTGACCTATGACCGTTGAGCTGAGTGGGAGTCTACCCACGTGACAAGGGTTGGACAAAACCGACCTACACGTGAGGGAGAATGTTGGAGTTTAGTCCCACATCTTCTCAAGGACCACCTCCTTCACTTTGACATCTTCCACCAGAACCGGATCATGGCCGGCGGTCTCCGGAATGCTGCCGCCTACCTTTTCTGCCTGAAGCACCGTCTCGAGCCTTCCGAAGGCGGCAGAGATGGATGCCAGCCGCTCGCGCTCAAGGGCCTCAATGCGCAGCTGGAGAGCGGCAATCTCACGGAGGAGGGACTCCCGCTCGGCGCTCCACCGGGACTCCTCCCGGAGCCACCGCTGCTCCTCTCTCAACCACCGGATCTCCTCTTTTTCCCAAGAGGAGGAGGACCGCGGGTCTGGAGAGGAGAGAGACGCAGAGACGGGAGATTTTGGGAAGAAGGTGCTAGGGTTAGGGTTCTTGCGGACTTTACAAGAGAGGGGAAATCTGGGATTGAGTGGAAGGCATTGGAGTCCGGGGACGAGCGGGGGTTAAAGACGGAGGGAGAGAGTGGACGCCATCGAAGCAATAAGTGGCGGGGAATGACGAATGTGGGATATAGATGACACGGATCGTTTTCTTTGGGGTGTTTATATTTACACCCATAAAACTACTAGCGACCCCAACTCGATAGTTGACACCCTATTCCTATCTAGTGCTTTCAAGAATTATAGGGAAGAACATTGATTCTCGAAATTGGAGTGTGTATCTCATCGTACTTTGGTCTATCACCACTTGATCGCCTTTGGCTAACCCCAACCCTTCCAAACATGATCCTTCATCCATTGATCCCTCCACCATCGAACATCTTATTTGAACAATCTATTCTCTTGTCATCATTAAGTTAGATGAGCAAAAAAAGTCTCTCTCATGGCGCACTCAATTTCTGTCTACCATGGCTGTTTTAGGTCATGAGGATTTCTTTGATACCCCGCCGCCCTCTCCCATCATTTTGGATTCGGATGATCTCTCTGTTCCTAACCTTTCTTGACAAACAACTCCGGAGTTGCATCCTTGCTATCCCTACTCTACATCTTCTTCAATAAGTTACAACTCTTAAGTGTGGCAGAGCTATGTGGCCAGCCTTGGAGTGTCAATTTCTCTCCTCCACTCGCTCGAATGTGATGCATCTTAAATCAGCACAACCAAATCATCTCTTCTATTCTTTGTGTTCATGGTATCATAACCAGGTTTGACCTATGACCGTTGAGCTGAGTGGGAGTCTACCCATGTGATAAGGGTTGGACAAAACCGACCTACATGTGAGGGAGTGTTGGAGTTTAGTCCCACATCGGCAACGGGCTGGGCAGGGTTGTCTTCATATATCCTCTGTGGACCTCCCCTTACGACCCAGGTTTTGAGATTTGAGGGTATCTAACAGGAACATAGTTGGGAATGATCTCACTAAATTTGTACGAAATGCGGTTTAACAAGCGGTCAAATGCATACCCGCATCACTCCTCCTCCCCTTACTTTACCCAAGAAGTGAAGTGGGAATTGCCAAGTGGGTCGGGAGGTGTGACTCGGGTTTCGACCAAGCAAAGAGTCACCTAAGAAACGGCATCGATCCGTACAAGTGGATACTTGCCCGTATCGGTCCTTATTGGCCGAGTGAGGCAGGTATTAGTTGATACGGCCAGTACGACTTTGATTTTTGCAATTTCTAATATTTTTATTTATATATTATAAAAAAGTGGAATGCCAATAAGTTGGTGCCGATCTAACAATCATCAGAAAAATAATAGCCGCGTACAACAAGGTGGACTAAATGAAGGTGCAGGATTTGTATTGTGACATGTAATCATCATTCCAAGACAAGCCAGGTCCTGACATGCAGAGACAAAGGGATCCAGCCTTATTCCTCATCCAGCAAAAGCAAATCAAATTCAGCAACATAACCATTTTCTTTCATCAACACAGTCAAATCCTTCAGTGTTTCATAGATGTCAACAGCATCAGAATGAACTTTGTCTCCTGCAATGAACAAGCTTAATTGTTTTATTTCTCACAACAATCCAACTACACCCTGGTGACTTCCTTACTCCTCTTTCTCTCATTTCTTTTCTCACCATCTTAGCCCCTTCCCAATTACCAGATGCAGCATATATGCTGGAAAGTGAAACATAAGGAGAAGAATTGTGTGGCTCTAGCTTGATGAGCTTCTCGGCCACATGCTTCCCTCTTTCCCAATCCCCATGTAGTCTGCAAGCTGCAAGCAATGTGGCCAAGATCACACCATCAGATTCAAAGTGTAACTTATCAATGAACTCCTCGGCCTCTTTAAGGTAGCCTCCACGGCCCAGGAGATCTATTATGCAAGCGCAGTGATCGGCTCTAGGAGTTACACCATACTTGGTGGGCATAGAGTCGAAAAGACCACGACCCTCCGACACTAACCCTGCATGACTACAAGCTGTGAGAACGCCAAGGAACGTGATGCCATCAGGCTTTACCTGAGACCGTTGCATCTGATGGAAGAGCGCTAGCGCTTCTTCTGCATATCCGTTTTTTGCAAACCCAACAATCATGGAGTTCCATGAGATGGCATCTGCTTTCCTCTCCAATTCTTCGAAAACTTGAAGAGAGGCTCCAATATCCCCGCACTTGGAATACATGTCCACGAGCGCACTGCTAGTGTACTCGTCAGAACCAAAGCCAGATCGGATGACGAGACTATGCACCACTGTACCGTCTTTCAAGGCAGATAAGCAGCACAAGCTCTTAGCACACTAGCAAAAGTAGCTTGATCTGGATGGACATTATAGCTTTGCATTTTCTGGAAAAATAAGAGTGCATCCTCGCTGTAATCGTTCTGCGTGTGGCCTGAGATAATAGTTGTCCATAATACCAAGCTCTTGCACTTGGGCATCTCCGAAAAGAGCTTATTTGCACAAGCAGGCAAAATGCTCGCAAAGGTGACATGGGATGGCTCTACACCTTCTGCCTGCATTTGCAATGAACAAACACACTTTGAAGTTGGTCTTGATTACAAGACAATGCATACATATCGACCACGGCATTCCCAATGAACAAACACACGTCGAAGTTGGTCTTGATTACAAGACAATGCAACTGCCTGACAAAATTTACATTCTCCAAGGAAGCACATGCACCAAAAACACTGACGAAAGTGAACTCGTCCATCCCGAACCTATGCTCCTTCATCTCAAGAAACAGTTCAATGACTTCTTTCGGTTGCCCGTTCTGCAGATGGCCTCCGAGCATTGCATTCCACATAACAGTGTTCCTATCATTTGGCATACATGTTGATCAGGGAACTCCCAACAAAAACATTCGAATCCAGCCCAAGCTGAATAGCCTCGGAATGGATCTGCCGGCCCTCGTCAAGGGCTGCTAGATTGGCAGCAGCACTCAGCACACTTCCGAGTGTCGAGCAACTAGGTTTCACACCACTACTTTGCATTTCCCGGAAAAAACCAAGCGCTTGGGCCTCGTGACCGATCTGTGCATGCCCCGAAATAATTGAATTCCAAGCTACAGCATTCGGAGTCGGCATCTGCATGAGGACAGCTCTTGCATCCTCAAGTCTTCCAAGACCCACGCAAGCAGTAATAACCGTTACATACGTGACCTGATCTGGTCGACTGCCCGAATCCTGCATTCTCAGAAAAAGTTGCAGGGCTTCCACAAACATACCAATTCGGACATAACCCGTGATCATGGTAGTCCACGAGATCGTGTCGGGATCACCTACCGTATCAAATACACAGAAGGCATCGGAGATACGGTCGCACTTGGCATACATATCTATCAGAGATCCCTCACAGAAGGGATTGGATTCGTAGCCAGTCTTTATAACGTCGTAGTGGACCCGCACACCGTGATCGAGATCCATTGTTCTTGCACAAGCGGAGAGGACGATCGCAAACCCGAACTGGTCCGGCGGAGCGGTGGCAGTGCGCATGAATTCAAATACCCGGACCACCTCTGCAGGTGATCCTCGCTGGGAGTGAGCTGACAGGATCGAGTTCCAGGCGGGCCCGTCTCGCTCCTCTAGACGGTCCAAGGCCTTGTGAGCATAACCCAGATCGTCGGCCTTGGAGTAGAGGTCGACGAGGGCGCTTCCAAGCTTCCCCGACAGACGTAATCCGTGTTTGAGGATCCGGGCATGCAAGGTTTTGCAATTCTGTGAGATCTTCGTTCTGTGGGAAGTTTCGTCGAACGGGTGACTGGGCACGTGGATAACGGCTTGTTTTGAGCATGATACGAGGAGATGGGTGTAGGTCTCGGAGTCAGGAGGTATTTTATGGAGGCGGGGTGCAGGGAAGGGAGAGACGGTTGGAAGGAGAGAGCGAGTTGGGGATGGGGAGAGCTTGATGGGTTTGGGGCGCAACAAACGTTTCAGAGGTGGCGTTGCGGAAAGCATTTAACCTATTGCCGCACAACATGGTTAGCGCGCCTCTCTTGCATCCTCAAGTCTTCCAAGACCCACACAAGCAGTAATAACCGTTACATACGTGACCTGATCTGGTCGACTGCCCGAATCCTGCATTCTCAGAAAACGTTGCAGGGCTTCCACAAACATACCAATCCGGACATAACCCATGATCATGGTAGTCCACGAGATCGTGTCAGGGTCACCTACCGCATCGAATACACGGAAGGCATCAGAGATACGGTCGCACTTGGCATACATATCTATCAGAGATCCCTCACATAAGGGATTGGATTCGTAGCCTGTCTTTATAATGTCGCAGTGGACCCGCACGCCGTAATCGAGATCCATCGTTCTTGCACAAGCGGAGAGGACAATCGCAAACCCAAACTGGTCCAGCGGAGCGGCGGCAGTGCGCATGGATTCGAATACCCGGACCACCTCTGCTGGTGATCCTCGCTGGGAGTGAGCTGACATGATCGATTTCCAGGCGGGCCCGTCTCGCTCCTCGAGACGGTCGAAGGCCTTGTGAGCATAACCCAGATCGCCGGCCTTCGAGTAGAGGTAGACAAGGGCGCTTCCGAGCTTCCCTGACAGACGTAATCCGTGTTTGAGAATCCAGGCATGCAAGGTTTTTCAGTTTTGTGAGATCTTCGTTCTGTGGGAAGTTTCGTCAAACGGGTGATGGGGCAGGTGGATAACGGCTTGTTTCAAGCATGATACGAGGAGATGGGTGTAGGTCTCGGAGTCAAGAGGTATTGTATGGAGACGGGGTGCAGGGAAAGGAGAGAGGGTTGGAAGGAGAGAGTGAGTTGTGGATGGCGAGAGCGCGATGGGTTTGGGGCGCAACAATCGCTTTAGAGGCGGCGTTGCGGAAAGCATTTAACCGGTGGCCGCACAACATGGTTAGCGCGCCTCTCTTATTTTTCTTACCGACCAAATCCTATTGTTGAAAATAAAAAAATTATTTTTATGACCACCAGCGCATGTGGAACCATTCACACAATCATATTTAGTTTTTTGAAACAAAAATATCCATAACTACAAATCGCCTCTTCCCTTATAAAATCTGTTATTCTAAAACTTAAATATTTACATTTAGTTGCTTTTCAAACTAGAGTGCACTCCGACGAAACAACGAAGAAAGTAAACTTTTGACCACCTCCCAATGACTTTCAACAAGAATTTCGTTGTAAAAAATCATGCAAGTAGTGGGGTTTCAGACGCCTTCCAGCAAAGATATGGAAAAGCAAACCTCTAGTGACATCCCGATGACTTCTACCAAGGATTTCGTAGCAAGAAATAGCACAAATAATGGGGTTTCGGTGCCTTCCAGCGAAGGATTAATTGAGAAACAAACTTTCGACAATATTCTGATGACCTCCGATGATACAATAGAGAAAGCAAACAACCAGCTACCTCACAATGACTCCAGCAATGGTTACACGACAGAAGGGACACAAGTAGTGGGGTTTCTGGTAACCTTTGGTAAAGGAATGTAGAAAATAAACTCCTAACAATCTCCTGATGACCTCCGATGAGAGTTTTATAAAAGCCAATACATTCAACTTGAACACAAACTGGACGCAACCTGACGTAACATGGACGCAATCTGAATGTAATACCTGATCGTAACCTGAATGCAAACTGGACATAAACTGAACGCAATAAAACGTAAACAAACGCAGCCTAACATAAACTGGACGCAACCTGAACGTAAAACCGATCATAACCTGAACGCAAATTGGATACAAATTGAACGTAAATTGAATGCAACAAAACGTAATAAAAACGATTGCTCCCAACGACAAAACATAAACAAAACGCAACGAAAACATAAACAAAATGTAGCCACACGTAAATAAACATAAAATTTACGTTTGAGACTCTACTGCCTTTACGAAAACAGAAGTGATTCGCTATATTAAGGATATTTTTGTCTGAAATTTTTTTAGTGGTCATAAAAATAATGTTTTTGGGCTCTGTACTTAGTTTGAGCAATACAACAAACCTGGTGGTCAGTTTGGAAAAAAACCTCATTCATAAACGGGTGTTACTATTTGCACCCCCACAATTTGCTAGCAACCCCAACAAATAAAGAAATCTCGGATGTGTCCCCGAAGCATACAAGGCATATTGATATGGGGAGTGGCTAGATACATGCAGCACAATTTTTTTTTCTAAAGGTAGGCTGCGACTGAAGACTACCTTATAAGTTATTGCCTTTTGCTAGTAGCAACTCATCGTTAAAGGCAACCCCCAACTCCGTAGCAGCACACATTCTTCCTCTTCCCTTCCTCCCATACTTGTTAGTGTCGTTGATCTTGTGCGGATCACTGCCTCTCTCTCTCTCTCTCTCTCTCTCTATCTCTCTCTCTCTCTCTCTCTCTCTCTCTTTGAAAAGTAATAATTGTATTAAAGGTTCAAAGATTGAAGAAATTACATAACAAGGCTATACCCAGAGTGGGTTAGCATTAAGAGGGGCTCTGCCCATAGAGCTCACACACAAGCTAGGACAAGCTTACAGAACCTCACAACACAAAACAAACACAATAAAGGATAATTACATCACACTCTTCCCTCTCCTTGTTATTATGTCGCACTCTCCGGTTGGCTACCATTGCAGGACCCGCTTTGCTAAGAGACTAGCCTCCAAATCCAGATGAAGCCGAAGGGAGTTAATTGGCACTTTGAGATCCTATTTCCCTTACTTGATCACCATCTCGAGAAAGGCCTTTGAATCCGTCGGCTCAAGGTCATATTTGCCATCACTCGATGTCTCGGCACCGTCGAACTTCTTGATTCTTTCCATAACCTTATGGATCCTCATTAAGTCATTGGGAGGAACTCTCTTCAAAGAACTTGGTTGGAGGAAGAGACCGTGGTCGGCTTCATTCCCCATCTTTGTCATCGTTATCTACTTCTTCATCAACATCATTGTAGACACACAAATTGTGTCTAACCCGAACCTGACTTGCGTGCACCTACGCGGATACAAACCCGACGCGCACTCCGACTCGGACCCGACTTGCACGCACCAATGCGGACCCGGACCCGACTCGTGCCCAACAAGGGGCCGGGTGGGCCCACCTTCAAGCGGGGCCCACCCGGCTGGCCCCTACTAGGTACCCGAACCCCATGGGGAGGCCGGCCCCTATTAGGGATCCGAACCCCATGGGGCCGGCCGGCCCTGCAAAGGAAAGAAAAGAAAAGGGAAAGAAAGAAAAGGAAAGAAAGAAAAGGGAAGAAAAGAAAAGGAAAAAAAGAAAAGGAAAGAAAAGAAAAGGAAAGAAAGAAAAGGAAAGAAAAGAAGGAAAATGAAAGAAATACCGCCATGCGCGGGGGGAGGTTACGCATGACGTCTACTCACGTGTGGATCTGCACCGATCCCTTGATCCGACGGACAAGAAGAAGAGTCGGGTCGCCATCGATTTTCGTGTGCAAAATTTGACCATAATTACCCCGTCAGAAAAGGAAAACGAATAAAGACTTATTCCCCTCATTAATGGATGAATAAATTTTGGGAAATTATGGGGGCGATATTAAAGGGATTTAAAAGTAAAACTTCCCATATCTCTCTCTCCCCCCTCTACCTATAAATAGAGGGGGAGGGGGAAGGCTCAAGAGGTCGAAAAAATCGCAAGTCGGATGGCAAGGTGAAGAAGCTCTGCAGAAGAGGAGACGCGCTCTTCATCGACCCAAGACTTCACGAGGCACGGGCAAGCCTATCCCTTCGGGACCGGCTTAGTCCATTGAAAGCCCTCATCAAAGTAAAGACCCTTGCACAAGAAGATCAAGCCTTCGACTCCATGCACGAAGAAGAAAGCTTAGAGAAGAAGAACCCTTCGACTCCGAAGATGCCAGAAGCAAAGGCCGGAGAAGAAGATCGGAGCGGTACTACCCCGTCGTCTCCAACCGAAGCGGCGCTACACCCGTAATCTTCAACAAAGCCTTCAACTCCGATTACGCCAAATATACTCGGAGAAGAAGCCGACGCCACAACCGTCGCCAGGTCGAAGTCGAAGAAATCGCAAGCTGAAGACAAAGCGAGGGAGCTCTGCAGAAGAGGAGACGCTTCTTCATCGACCCAAGGCTTCATGAGGCACGGGCAAGCCTATCCTTCGGGACCGGCTTAGTCCATTGAAAGCCCTCATCAACGTGAAGACCCTTACACAAGAAGATCAAGCCTTCGACTCCGTGCACAAAGAAGAAAGCTCGGAGAAGAAGAACCCTTCGACTCCGAAGACGCCAGAAGCAAAGGCCGGAGAAGAAGCTCGGAGCGGCACTACCCCGTCGGCTCCAACACACCTTCAACTCCGATCAAGCTCCAAAGCCCGGAGAAGAAGCTCGGAGTGGCACTACCCCGTCGGCTCCAACATACCTACAACTCCGATCAAGCTCCAAAGCCCGGAGAAGAAGAACGAGGCGTTATCACCCCGTCGCCTTCGACAAACGTCTGCTCCATCCACGAAGAAGAAAGCCTGGAGATGACTACCTGAAGCGTCGCTACACCCGTCGTCTTCAAAGCAAAACCGGCGCTACAACCGCCGCACAGAGATCGGTGCTACCTCCACTATCTTCAAAAGTATTCTTCGACTCCGATCACACCAAAGAAGCCCGGAGAAGAAGAGAAGTCCAACCGATACCCAAACCGTCAAAGTATTGAAGAAGTAGCCCACGTCGTTCGAGAAGAAGACCGAGTTGATGCTGAAGCCAAAGCTCACCCAAGAAGCCAAAGCAGAAGCCCCGGTAAAGTCCGCGCCAAAGCAACACAAGTGCCAAAGCCAAGCGACTACGCCGGTCATGAGCAAAAGCACCGCACGTACTAGCCGATACGACGCGAAGTCCAGAAGAACGAAAGCACCGCAAGTCTCCCCCGTCTACGTCTAAGCGCAAGCGCCAAATCAAAGCAAAAGCCAGAGCCACGCCAAAGCCAAGCCAAAGCCGAAAGCAAAGCCAAAGCCGATTCCAAAAGCACGATCGACGCCGCGAACCGACGATCAAGGACGCCGAGGTCAAGCATGGAGCGAGAAAGACACGAAAACCGAGGAATGAAGCCGAAAACCCCCTAGCCGAGAAAGCGCGAAGCATAGAAGGGACAAAGCAACGACGGATACTCCTTAGCCTCTCAAAAAAACCCTCACCCTGTAAAGACCTCTGTCCTGGGCAACCCCTTCAGAGCTCTCGCACGAACACTACGTGGAGACGCGGATCAAAGGGACCCTCCAGAGGATCTCTCCCACAATCCCCTGATCAACACTTGCCGCACCCGGACTCGCCACACCCGGGCCCCCGGGTCCCGGCCACTCTTGTAATCTCGTGTGATTCGCAATAAAGACGACCCGCATCTTTTTTCCGCGCATACAATCATCATCAACCTAGTCTATACCATTATCTTCATTATTCATCTTGCTTGTGGTTGCAATGTCTTCGTTTGCATATCCCCTTTTTCTACTTCAAAACCTGGTAGCACCCCAATGAGAAGGTCCGAGCTTTCAACACCTCCATCCACCTGAGCCTCAGAATGATCGAAGTATCCCAATCCAACTGTGACCTCCACAACTCCCACCGCAACCTGCTAATCTCTCCTCCTCCCTCTTCATCTTCCTCCTCCTCCTCCTCCTCCTCCTCCCTCTTTCTCTTCCTCCTCCTCCTCCACCTCCAACCCTCGGCCATTTCAAGGTGAGTGCTTCTACAACCCATTCATACTGAGGAGGCTGAGTATATTGTAGCGGCACTCGGCCACTGTTAATTACTTGGCCTCCAACGCCTGAATGGTCTGTAGAAACACTTGACCTCCAATGGTTGAATGGTCTATAGGAGAACTTGGTCTGAAATAGCCGAATGTGATGCAAAAAGACTTACGGAGGATGAAGAAGAAGTAGACGGAAGGAGGAGGAGGAGGAGGGAAGAGAAGGAAGCGAAGGAGGGAGGAGGATGAGGGCGGTGGCATGACCGACCGACAATACTAGCCGAAGAGGAGGCTAGGAAGTATTACTGCTTGTGGGGTCTCACATTTTTGGGCTTAATTTGTGAGTTTAAACCATTGTGTGAGAAATTAGATGTAACTCTGGTTCTGCTGAGTCATGATACCGCTCATCTTCATAAAGATTGATCAAGTACTTCACAGTGTCTCCAAGAATAACTAAAGATTTAACAGGCCATCACATGGCCGTAGTGACTCACCTGAGAGACGTACGATGGGTCAGACTTGCAGACGTAGCCTTGGGTTTCTCGATCGAATCGATTCAAGCAATTTTTATCGTTTTTATCATAATGGGCTTTTTGATGAGTCGATGTGATTAAAAAATGATTTACTTTAAAGTTATTATTTTTTATTTTCAAAAATGATTTGATTGGTTTTCTCTATTCCTTCCCTTGCAAATCACATACTTTGGGTTCTTCCGGGTGAATCAGAAGAGGGTTGGCTCTTGTCTTGAACAAATCAAGCGAGAAGAATCCTAATTCTTCTTTGTAGGTCGACAATCGGACCGTTGTAATACCTTTAAGATCTGTCGATTGGATAAATCGATGAAGTAGGCTCTTATACGATGAAAACACTCAGAGTGGGGAGCGATTCACCTTTGGGCACGCTCGACCTTTAGAAAGATAGGTTTCTAGGAGTCTTCGCTCATGAAGAGGGAGTTTGAGCTGCGTCTCGGGTGAGCATCTAGGTCCACTCATGTCGGATCGAGTGAAAGGCAGGCAGTCAGGTGGTTTGCGAAGAGTCAAAAAATGGGTGAAAATCAGCGTGGTGTGGATGCGAACTCCTCATATGACCCATGAAACCTCATCTCCATTCTTGTACTGGACCTTTGAAGCTTAATGGATTGCTCTAACCAACTGGCTCAACCGGCAAGTTTTTTCCTGTGAAGAATTTTCCTTGTAAAAAATATTTGTTTGATTTATAGTATAACTTTCTCATACAATAATTGTATGCTTATGCCCTGCACCACATAGAAACCACAATCTGAATTGTTTGCTGAGAGAGAAAGAGAAAGAGAGAGAGAGAGAGAGAGAGAGAGAGAGAGAGAGAGAGAGAGAACCAATCGACATCTAATCACCGTATATGTAACCTTTCAATCTGCCAGGATGAGGAGAGAACATAATCAAAGATAAATTTTAATCCATTAAGAGTCTAGCTGGTGCCAGTCGTCCAAGGTGATCGTAGGATGCAATGATTGGTTAGGTTGTCGTCACACTCCAGCCCGACCTCGTTACTCCCTAGAGGGAGTCATTTTTCAATTTGTATCAAATCATGGTTTCCCTGGTTGATTGTTTAAATCAAGTTATACTTTGAGTGATTTTATTCTTTCTGCTTAGTTCTTGATGGAGACTCAACGCGAGGGTAACGCCATCAACACGAGACCATATACTTAATATATAACCTTTATAGAATGTCGTATACTTTGAGATCATCATTTGTAATATGATATAATTTCTAAATTAATTTATCAGAATCAACAACATATGCAACATAAAAGTGTTTGTTGTTTCCCCTTTGTACTCATACTTAACATTAACACAAAACAATTCACCATCTTAAGCACATATTATAGATAGTGATGAATCTATGTTTGTTTATGACCTATGAAAATTAAAATCATATTATAAACAAAATTAGGTTAGGCAAAGCAGGATCATTCAACATAAGGGCTTTCATAAACAACAACGATCAAATTTAACTGACCTTTAATGCAACATCGATAATTTAGTTTTGATGTGCAACTAAGGGATTTCGAAAAACTTTATGGAGTGATGTTAACATTATGGGGTAGGATTTATATCGTTTCGTGGCTTCGAGCAGCCACAGAGGAGGGTTCCTTGGCAAGTTATTGATTCCTGAAACAATGGAGGTAAGAAAATTGTGGCCATCAAGGTTTCCTGACAAACGAGGAGTGGAGGTGGTGGGCGCCAAGGGGTTTGTTCACGTGGAGGAGGTGAAAGAGGGGAAATACACTACAGATGAAATGGATTATTTTAGTCTAGAAAAGAAATAGATGGTCAGAAAAGTAATGGGAGTTGGTGGTCATCTTGGCAAAAACCTCCGTATACTGTTTATTTATTACCTCTCAAAAAAATTATTTTTTTCCACTCCATGAGGGTAGGGCTGTAAATGAGCCAGGTTCAGATCGGGCCATCCCAAGCCCAGGTCCAGCCAAATCTTATTGGTGACTGCCCAAATTAGGACTAAGCCCAAAATAAAAATTTCAAGATTAGTCCGAACCCGACCTGAAACTTTTTTATGAAACCCAGGCCCAAACCTGGCCCAGATCAAGCCCGAGAACGGTATATGACTTTTTTTTACTTTTGATCATACCACAAAAGGAAAATAATTAGAATTGATTGTGAATGACATTAAAAGGATATAATATGCGAAATAATTAGAATTGTTTGTCGAAGGCGACGGGTGATGACGCTTCGGTCTTCTTCTCCGGGTTTTTGGGCTTGATCGGAGTCGAAGGCTTGTTGGAGATGACAGGGTGGTGCCGCTCTAATCTTCTTATCCGGCCTTTGCTTCTGGCGTCTTCGGAGTCGAAAGGTATTCTTCTCAGAGCTTTCTTCTTCGTGCACGGAGTCGAAGGCTTGATCTTCTTGTGCAAGGGTCCTCACGTTGATGAGGGCTTTCAATGGACTAAGCCGGTCTCGAAGGGATAGGCTTGCCCGTGCCTCGTGAAGCCTTGGGTTGTTGAAGGAGCGTCTCCTCTTCTGCAGAGCTTCCTCGCTTCGTCTTCAGCTTGCGACTTTTTTGACCTCTTGAGCCTTCCCCCTCCCCCTCTATTTATAGGCGAAGGGGGGAGGGGAGAGATATGGGAAGTTTAATTTTAAATCCCTTTAATATCTCCCTCATAATTGCCCAAGATTTATTCTTCAATTGAAAAGAGGAATAAACCTTTATTTGCTTTCCTTTTCTGGTGGGGTAATTATGGCTCAATCATTTTTGGATTTATCTTGAATCTTGCACATAACATCGATGGCGACCCGACTCTTCTTCTTGTCCGTCGGATCGAGGGATCGGCGCAGATCCACGCGTAAGTAGACGTCATACGCAACCTCCCCCCGCGCATGACAGTCTTTCTTTCCTTTTTCTTTCTTTTCTTTCCTTTTCTTTCCTTTTCTTTCTTTCTTTGCATGGCCGGCCACCCCCTACCCGTGGGTAGGGGGCTCGGGTTTCAAGAGTGGGGCCGGGTGGGCCCCACTTGGGGATGGGCCCACCCGGCCTCTTGTTAGGTGAGGGTCGGGTCTGGTGTCCCCCTGTGAGTTGGATTTGCATCCGCATTGGTGCATGCAAGTCGGGTCTGGGTCGGAGTGCGTGTCGGGTTTGCATCCGCATTGGTGCATGCAAGTTGGGTTCGGGTTAGACACAATTTGTGTGTCTACAAGTGCCCCCTCAAGGATGAGTGCGTTGGTGAGAACGTGTAGGGTTTGGACACGTAGGAAGCGTAGAGCACTTGTCCTTGATTCCTTTTGTAGGCGGGGTTGGGGGCATATTTAAGGACCCCTACCCCCTTCATCCAACACCTTGCTCTTGCGAAGGTTCCGCCGGCTTTTGGAGACCGCCGTCGGAAGAGAGCTGCCTGGGGTTGCACTCAACTTACTCCGTCTTCCCGGTATCGTCTCTTTCGTCGTCGGCGGCGACGGCGACGATGGTGCGCGACTTGAACATCATCGCGAAGGCGGGCTCGAAACGATGGGGTGATGACGACCGCGGCGAGGAGGACAGAGGAGCGCGGTTGAGGTGTGAACCGCCTTCACCGCCTCTCTCTTCTTCTTTCTTCTTTTTCTTCTTCTTTTTCTTTTTTTTCTTTTTCTTTTTCTTTTCTTTTCTTTTCTTTCGTTTCTGGTTCTGGGCTGCGGGAGCAGAGGCGGCGCGGGCGGCAGCGGCGTGTGGGCGTGGGGCAGAGGCGGCACAGGGGCTGTGGCGGCCGCGCGCGGGGCAGAGGCGGCGTGTGGGCATGGGTGCGGGCGAGGGCGCAGGCGCGGGGTGCGCAGGTGCTGCGGCACGCGGTGGCCAGGGCGACGACGGTAGTGGCCTCGGGCGTGGTCCCCGACCGGGTCGGAGAGAGGGGCGCAAGCGAGGGGTGCGCGGGTGCTACAACACGCGGTGGCTAGGGCGGCGGCGGCGGTGGCCTCGGGCGCGGTCCCCGACCGGGTCGGAGAGGGGCGCGGGCCCGTGTGGCATGGGGCGGCAATGGCCTTGTCGAGCTCGGCCCCGACTGGATCGGAGAAGAAAGCCAGCGGGCCCCCTCCTTCCCCTATTGTCTGGTCATCATTGGGGGGAGAGGGGGCTGCGGGCCCCCCCTTCTCTCCTTTAGTCGGGCATTGATTGGGGAGAGGGGGCTGCAGGCCCCCCCTGCTGCTGTCTCTCCTTTTTTTGTCTCTGTTTTTCCTTCAATGTACCCTTTTTTTTTTGTCGGGTGGAGAGGGGCTGCGGGCCCGGCCGGTTGCATTATGCCGGCGATGCGAGGTCCGATATGGGCAAGTGGCGGTAGGTGGCCGACACAAGCGGTACCGACGCGGGTGGTGTGCGGACGCCGCTCGGCGGGGGGCAGTTGGCCGGCACGGGGGGTGCGCGGTCCCCGGGAGTGTGGCGCGAAGACTAAGGTATAGCGGCGACGTTGCTCTGAGTCGGGCGACCCTGTTGACAAGGGGCTACGGGCCCCTCGGGTTTTAATTGTGAAAGCCCTTTTTTTTTTTGGGTCCCCCGCTTGTCTTGACTCACTTCTCTTCGTGTCTCCTCAGGATCTGAGTCTTCGAGAGTTTGACTTCGCCGGGGTGGATAGCTGAGGACTTCTCCGATGGGAGTAGGTGCCTTCGCTTCCCCCTTACTCAGGTGTACCGTTACCGCAACTCGAGGAGAGAAGATCTTCTGTCATTGCTCCGGATTTTCATCCACGAGCGCGTCACCGAAGATGGAGTCACTGATGCAGCCTGTGGGACGCCGAAGCTGAGTGAGAAAGTCTACACCGATGAGGCGATCTCCATGAAGTTCCTTCGTCCAAGCTTGAGTATACCTTTTCACCACTGCAACGAAGATTTCGTGCCCACCCCGGTAGTTGCTTCGAAGATTTGCTCCCGTTTGACCCGATGGGGTACCGACTCCTGGCCTCGGGGGGACGTCCAATATCTCTGTGGTTTTTGTGAATGGATGAGCTAGCTCTCCGAAGTCTTTGGGGCAGAACCTGAGATGAATCCGTTGGCCAAGTTCCTAGTGCCGGCTCGTCGAGAATATAGCCATCCTGAGGGGATGTATCGCACTCTTTGTGAACTCTGGTGCCTGGCCACCAACACTTTTCTTACTGGAGCGGGAGAGAGAGGGATTTCCCTCTGCGACGTCCACATTGTTTCCGGATGCCCTGAAGTGCAGAATTACTACCAAGAGGAGGTGCCAGCTTTGAAGGACTTGCTGGATAGCAGCTTTGCTCCGAGCTCCTGCCTTCTTTTGTTCAAGGCGTATGCCGTTATTGCATCGCGGGATCAATCGGATCAAGTTCGTCCTTCTTCTTGGTTTGAGTTCTGGTTCAAAGACGAGTACAAGTCCTCGGCACTTTCAGCCCACCCAATGTAGAAGGTTGCTCAAATAAAGAGGCCTCCACTTCGTTCTTTTATGGTACCTATTGAGTCCTTGGCCCGAGTGAGGCACTCAATGGGGAAAACAGTGCCCCTGGAAGATCCTTGGTCTGAGGCGTGACAACGAGGAGTGGCGGGCGGTTTACCGAGCCGCCGGGCTTATCGTCTTTTTTTGTCGGTTCGTGCTTCCCTATCCCGGCGAGGTCATACGTCTGGGGACCATTCTTGCAGCCTCCCGGATGGCGAGGGGGGAGTTTTTCAATCTAGCCTCGGCAATCTTATGCGCCTTGTACCAGGGGCTTAGTGGGACTTACTGGATCTTGTCTAGCTCGGACAACGCCAAATGGGAGCTTGGCCGGTCTAATGCGTTTGGACCTCTGCACTACCTGTATGGCTGGATGGCTCTTCATTTCCCAAAAGGGATCTTCACCAGACGCGGGCATCCAGCCGATCTATCGTTCCTACCGGGTATAGGAGGGATCTTAAATGCTTTTATCAGCTAGGAGCGCCCGAGGGAGTGTGCTCGCACTCTTTTGCGGAGGATGGGAGGAGCCGACTTCGAGTTTTTGTCAGAGCACTCAGTGCTATCTTTAGAGAGGTCGACGGTCCACGACAACGAGGAGCTCTCAGATAGCTTGTATTGGAATATGGTCAGCTACCGCCCCGACTACTTGGTTTGGCGTCAGGGGGATGTAGTGGAAGTGGAACAATACTCTCCTCATCGCTTTGCTCGTCAGCAAGGGTTTCGGCAGGAAGTTCCCGGTATGCCTCAGCGGTTACAGTGGCGCATCAGTCCACAGGAAGGTTACCGCCTCTGGGCTTCTCTTTATGCTCGACTGACTGGTGGCAGCTTCTTTCCTGGGACCAAGTCGGGGTTCCGGGATGCTGCTACTCCAGGCTATTGCAAGTGGATTGAAAAGCGAGAATCCCCCTTGCTTGCGAGTCTCCCGGTTGACGTTCTGGCGAGCAGTGAGTTTAAAAATTTCCGCTTTGACCCTTCGGCGGGAGTGGAGGATCGTCGCCTCTAATTGGGGATTCAGAGGACCCAGAAGAGTTGCAGCCGTCTTTCCAGTGCTCGTCGGGTTCCTTCTTTGGTTCCTGTATTAGACGCCGACCTTGCTAATGCCCCCGGGCCATCCTCTCTCTCGAAGACCGCTGTTGAGGGTGCCCCGCCCAAAAGACGAAAGGTGTGCATTCCCTGCAGGATGACTTCGAGGGTCCTTTGTCCGGTGGAGGATGTCGAGGAGCCCGGCCTTCTAAGAGACGAGGTGATCCCTCCGTCTGGGGCGGCTTCGTCCGATCTTGCAGGTATGGAGTTCTCCTTGTTTTGCTTCCTTTCCGTGTTTAGGAGGTTCCATCATGCTGAGTAATGTATTTCTTTTGGGCAGATTCCGTTATAGTGATGGAATGCGAGGCGAACTCTTCGAAAGCATCTCACGGGCATTCTTCTACTAGGGCCACGCAGGAAGTGCCTGGGGAGTGTGGGCTAGACATTCCTCCGGATGATCTGGACTTCCTCAGGGTTTGCGGGGAGAACTTCCCTAGTGGCGATATTGATCTGGATGGCATCGACGTTGACGCTTTGTCTTTTCATGAGCAGGCCGAAGTTTCGAGTGTCGACAAGCGACGTTCCCCGACCGCCTTTCTCTCGAGTTTGGTGGAGGAGACGGTTGTTGCGACAGTGGCGGCAGCCTCCCCAGTTTTACCGGCCTCATTGGCGAAGGCAGCTCCCATAGCGACCATAGTGGAAGGAAAGGTTTTGCCTACGTACTCTGAGGCACCTCACCCGAGTCTAAGGCCGAGGAGCAGAGTCTCGGAGTTTCTCCTTGCGAGTTGTCAGCAGTACATCAAGTCAACGCTGGAGCCCTTTCAAGACGCGGGCTTTGGTGCCCTCCAAGACTGGTGGTCTACCGACAATGCAGAGTTTTGTGCGAGCCTGGAGGAGTTCAAGGTGGACAGTTCTTCCTTCGTCGCCCAGATGAACTTACTCGTGACTGACAGCGAGGCTTATCGCTCCTGATGGGCTCTACTGGAGGGAAGTACTCCTTCTAAGTTGCGGCCACTGAGGCGAGCTTGTGTCAGTTAGAGCTCCAGCTTGCGGAGGCCACTTCCAGTCTGTCAAAGGCCCAAAAGAAGATAGAATCGATGTACGCCTCACTTCGGAAGGCGGAGTCTCGTTTGGAGCGAGCTAAGACTGCGGAGAGCGCTTTGAATACGAGTTTCCTGAAGCAGCAATCAGACTTGGCGGCCCGTCGCGAGCTTTTGGTCACACGTCCTTTGGAACTTCAGCAAGTGGAGGCTACTAGGGAGGAGTTACTGCGCTGTCTTCGAGCTCTGGATACTTTCTTTTGGATGCTTCTTGTTCGGTGATCTTGTATCGTAGTTTTCCTTCATAGCTTATGCCATGTACCGCCTTCTCTTGAACATTTAATAATATCACCATATTCCGTCATTCCTTTGCATGAACCACTGTTAGCTTTTTCTTTTGGTGGGACTGAACCTGAAGTGATCTCTCAGGCTACCTACGTACCCCTCTGAGGGGGATCAAGTCGCACGTAGTTCAATTTTATTTATTTTTTGCAAGGAGTGTGGCCTTGCTTTAGGCATAGTACCTTTTGAGGTACTTGCCGTTGATAGGGCCGAGTGTCAGCCCTTCTGGCGTAGTGAGGAGGTAAGCGCCGTTGGAGTAGACTTCTTTGACGGAGTGCGGTCCATCCCACTTGGCATCAAACTTCTTCCCTCCTCGATGTGAGAGAATGATGGGGTATTTGACTGCCAGCACCAGTTCTCCCGTTTGGAATGATCGAGGGTGGATCTTCTTATTGAAGGCGTGAGTCAGTCTGGCCTGATAACACTCCAGACGTTGCTGAGCTTCGAGACGTCTTTCATCCAAGGCCTCTAATTCTGCTAGGCGGAGCTGGGCGTTGTCCTCGCTAGTAAGGCCTTCCTGGATTGCTATCCTGAGCGATGGGATCTGGAGCTCGAGCGGAAGAACGACTTCTACAACATAGACGAGGGAGTATGGAGTTGCTTGTGTCGGAGTGCGAAAAGACGTTCGGTAGGCCCATAGCGCTTCGCCCATGTGTTCGTGCCAGACCTTCTTTGTCTTCGAGATAGTTTTCTCCAGCAGCTTGCAAATAGTCTTATTGAAGGCCTCTGCCAGACCGTTGGCCGGAGCGTTATACATCATCGAGCACTTCTACTTAATGTCGTACCTGGCGTAGAATTGGTTGACAGCAGCATTCTTGAATTGCTTCCCGTTGTCCGTTACGATGTAGCGAGGGACTCCGTATCGGAAGATGATGTCATTCTGGATAAAGCTGATAACAGAGTGCCTTGTAACTTCACGTAGAGGTGTTGCTTCAGCCCAGTTGGAGAAGTAGTCCGTTGCCGCCAGAATGTAAAGATGTTGCCTGGATGACTTGGGCAGGGGACCGACAATATCGAGTCCCTATCCGTCGAAGGGCTATGACGCGATCGTTGGGTGCAGAGGCTCTGGCGGTTGACGGATGTAGTCTTCGTGTAGCTGGCAAGCGTGACATTTCTTTGCGAACTCCAACCTGTCCTTAATCATGGTGGGCCAATAATAGCCCATCCTTCTGACGCGAAAGTGGAGCTTTGGACCGGACTGGTGTGAGCCGTAGATTCTAGCGTGTACTTCTTCTAGTGCTGCTTCTGCCTCTTCTTTTGCGAGGCACCTCAGGAGTGTGCCATCGTAACTTCGACGGTACAGCTCGTTGTTGAAGTGGTAGAACTACAGAGACCGTCGACGGATGTCAACTTTGCGCTTTGGATCTTCGGGGAATCTATTATGGACGAGGTAATCCATGAAAGGTCGCCTCTAGTCTTGTTCCTCAATTTTGAGGACGTGCACTATGTTGGCTTAGACTGGAATCCCGATAGGGCCTTCTTCTTTGGTGATCACAATTCTCCTGCAGACAGGGATGATGAACTGACGTTCTTCTGGAAACGAGAGTGTAGCTGCCAAATTCGCGAGCGCGTCAGTCTGCTGGTTGAGGTTTCTGGAGACGTGCTGAATGGAAGCAGCCTTGAGTTTGCCGAGGAGTTCCAAAGCTCGCGCGTGCAACGGCACTAGGTCTTCTTTGTTGACTTCGTATGCCCCCAAGACCTGCTGGATGACAAGCTGAGAGTCACCAAAAATCTCGAGTCCCTGAAGCTTCATATCGTTGGCGAGTTCGAGGCCGATGAGTAGAGCTTGATACTCCGCTACGTTGTTGGAGCATGGTTCCGATAGCAAAAATGAGAAGGGGAGTATCTCGTCGTTTGGAGTGACGAAGATAATTCCGGCTCCTGCTATGTCCTGCCTCGCTGTGCCATCAAAGAACATCTTCCAGGAGGGGGCGATGTCGATGGAGAACACTTCTTCGTCTGGGAGATCTTCTGACAGTTCCCATTCTACCGGGAGGGGATATTCTGCGAGGAAGTCCGTGAGAGCTTGGCCTTTGACTGCTTTCTGTGGTACGAAGGTGATGTCAAATTCAAGGAGTAGTAGCGCCCACTTTGCCAGACGTCCTGAGAGCACTGGCTTTGACATGATGTACTTGAGGGGGTCAGCCTTTGAGACGAGTCTGACGGTATAAGCCAGCATGTAGTGTTGCAGCTTTTTCGTGGCGAAGATGAGTGCCAAGCAAACCTTCTCGATCGGGGAGTAATTTAGTTCTACGCCGACGAGAGTGCGACTCAAGTAGTAGCACGTCGTCTCCTTGCCCAGCTCATTGTCTTGAGCCAAGAGTGCCCCCAAGGATTACTCCTGGGCACTAATGTAGAGGATTAGCGGCCTTCTTTGAACTGGTGCCGATAGAACTGGCGACCTCAGTAAATAGGCTTTGATGCTTTGGAGAGCTTCTTGGCAAGCATCATCCCATTTGAATGATGCTCCTTTCTTCATGAGGCGACTAAACGGGCGGCACTTCCCAGCTAGGTTGGCGATGAATCTTCGGATATACACCAGATGTCCTTGGAGGCCTCTGAGGTTTCGTACTGTCTTTGGTGCGGGCATATTGACGATAGTATCAATTTTTGATTGATCTATCTTGATACCTCAATGTCGTACAATGAAGCTAAGGAATTTGCCTGAGGAGACTCCGAATGCACACTTGAGTGGATTCATGCGGAGTTGGTACCTTCGAAGCTGTTTGAAGATTAGCTCGAGATCTTGCAGATGTGCCGACCTCTTCTTACATTTCACAACAAGGTCGTCGACGTAGCACTCCACATTTTGATGAAAAATGTCGTCGAAGATTCTCCTGCATAGCTCGTTGATAGATGGCTCCTGCGTTCTTCAAGCCGAACGGTATAACTTTATAGCAGTAGATTCCTTTCGGTGTGCGGAATGCTGTAAGCTTTTTGTCCTTGGGTGCCATCCGAATCTGATTGTAGCCTGAGGATCCGTCCATGAAAGTTAGCACCTCGTGGCCTGTCGTCGCATCCACCATTAGCTCCATGATTGGCAAGGGGAAGTCATCCTTTGGACATGCGTTGTTTAAGTCTCTGAAGTCCACACACACTCGGATTTGGCCATTCTTCTTTTTGACTGGGACGACGCTAGAGATCCATGTCGGGTACTTGATCTCTTGGATGAAGCCGGCTTCAATTAGCTTGTTCACTTCGCCTTCTATTTGGGGTACCATTTCTGGCCGGTAGCGTCTTTGTCCTTTCTTAATGGCGCTAGCTCCGTGTTTGATGCTGAGCTGGTGCACTGCGATTTTGGGATCGAGACCCGGTATCTCCTTGTAGGACCATGCGAAGACATCTCTATACTCTTGGAGTAGTTTGATGTATGCAGCTTCTTCTTCAGGAGTCAAGAGTGTGCTGACGAATGTAGGCCGAGGCTCCGTTTCTGTGCCCAAGTTAATTTCCTTCAAGTCATCAACGGTGGTCTGCCACCCTTCTTCGAGGACCGACGGGGCATCTTGCAACTCGTCATCCGAAGTAGAAGTATCACCATTGTCAGTTTCGAAAACAGAGATATAATTGACGGCTGCCATGGGTGGGTGGGCGGGTGTTGAAACGACGTCCTCGATTGGCATTCCCAAACGATCGAACACCGACTTCTTCTTTGGTTGCTTGACTGGCCTGAGCCTTTTGAATGCAGATGTACGCTTTAGATTCGACCGGCTTTGACTGGTTTTGTTTTGCTTCTGGAGTAAGGTTTGGCATCGAACCCGTCGCCGTCTTCTTTTGTTGTCGGGATGGCTGGCGTAGGTAGAGCGTGCATCGGAGATTGTTGATCCTTCAGCTGTTTCGTCTACCATTTTCGCCCCAATATAGTTGGAGGTGAAGGTCTTCTTCGCTGCAATCCTGACGACCATTGGAGTTTGACTGGAGCCGATGCCTTGGCGGTTCGGGAGAATTTGTTCTCCGTTTTGAAACAGCCGAGCTTGAGTCCTCGTCATCTCATGTGGAGTTGCCGCTGGGGGAAGTGTGCCCATGGCACTTTCTTTGCTGTAGCCGGCTTTGAACCGCAACTTAGCAGTGTTTTGCCCCCAACTCCCTTTTGGCTTAAATTCGAGTTGATTAGGGTCGACAGATTCGACAGGCCCGCTCGGGTTCGGAGCTTGCGTCAGACTAGTTAATGGCAACGTCATTTCTTACACAGTGATGACATTGGCCTGCGATAATGGCGGGACCAGCTTCCTTGCTGGAATAGAAGGCGATCGCTCGGATTTATGAAGCCACTGAGGTGCGAGACGCAGGACTGGCGTCGCTTGGACTGGCAACGGGGTATGTTGCATTGTTCTTGGCTCAGAACTGATGCGCATCCTTTGTCCTAATTTTGACGCTTCTTGGACCTCAAGTCTCACCTAGTCGGAACGTTGCATCGGATTTGCAGGGGAAGGAGCCTTATCCTACTTTACTTCTTCAGCCTTTTGGGCTCGAGGGGTTTTAGCTTGAAGGACTTCCGCTACTACGTCTTTTGCTTGATAGAACTTGGCGTCGGCCAGATGTGCATCGGCTTCATTTAATGGCTTATCATTAGTGACGATGCACCTCTCCATGCCTTCCTCGTAGTATTTGAGGCACTGGTGCCAAGTGGACACTACAACATCGTTCTCATGTAGCCATGGTCTTCCCAACAGGAGGTGATACGATGTCTGGCAATCAATGATGTGGAAGAGAACCGTTGTGTCGAGCGGGCCGAATGAAAGCTTCAGGCGGATGATTCCGATAGTGGACTGTCTGCCCTGGTTGAACCCTTGAATGACCAACTGGCTAGGCAAGAGTTAGTCGTTGGTGATGCCGAGTTACCGCATCGTCTGGATGGGCATGATATTGACAGCAGAGCCACAGTCTAGCAGGATTTTGGTTTACCGGTTTCTCCTTGATGTATCCCGAGACATAGACAGGCCGGTTGTGCAATCGTGTTCCGAGTCGCAAGTCTTCGTCCGAGAAAGTTATCGCCGCATCGCACGAGGCCACAGTCTTGCCCTTCTTGTCGTCCTTCCTTTTCCTCTTGTAGCTGTCCGGGTCTGCCAAGGCTGCAGCCATTGCAAAGCGAGCTTTCTTTGGAAGGTGCAAAGCTTCCACGAGCGGCAAGTATAGGATTGCCTCGTCGTGAGAGGCAGTGCCCTATTTGTCGGAGCTGTCTCCCTCGTCAGTGGAGTCGCCTTCTTCAGAAGTCTCGACCTCACCCTTTCCTTTCGATATCTTACGAACTTCAACCATGCAACACGAGACCCTGATGTGCTGATCGGCTGGGAGGAAATGATCAGGGAAGAACTCTTACAACGTTGCTGGTTCTGGAAGGCTCTACTGGAGGAGATCATCTTGGTTTGCCGGTGGCACTTTAAATGTCTTCCTTCCCAGAGTCTTACTTTTCTTCTTGTAGGTCCTTCGCTCGGGAAATCTTCTCATCACCCGGTCTTGCTTATGTTGCCTTTCTTGCTGTAGCCTTCGTCGTCAGGGTAGCATGACCCATGCCTCTTCGTTGGTGGATTCTCCCCTGTTAAGATGATGATCGGCAGCAGCAACTCGTTCCCTATCAGTTAGAGACACTTGTTCTTCCGGAGGCTCTACTGGCTTGTCTTCCGATCCCCAGCCGGTGGGCTTGATTTCTTTAATTGAAACTGATGGGGGCTTTGAGTAGAGGACGTAATAGTCGAACTTTCCCGAAGGCTGGCCCAACAGACCGACTTCTGGATCTCGTTGCTCGTATCTCTTCTGGAGGGCACATTGGGACGTAGCTTGATTGGAAGGGATTTGCTATTCCTGAGGCTCCACTGGCTCATCTTCCGATCCCCAGCCGGTGGGCTGGATTTCTTCAATCGAAACGGACGAAGGCTTTGAGTAGATGACGTAATAGTCGAACTTCCCCGAAGGCTGGCCCAGCAGACCAACTTCTGGATCTCCTTGCTTATATCTCTTTTAGAGCGCTTGTTGGGATGTAGCATTGCTTGGGAGAGGTGCTGGCGTGAGCGATGGTTGCCCCCGGGACAGCGGTGTTTCTTCCTCAGTGAGCGCAGGAGCACGTTGGCGTCGCTTCGAGACCTTCAGCTGGGAAGTTGACTTCGCGGTTGGCCTTTGACAGTTGATGTGCAATTTGGGGGTGCTTTGTCGTGCAGCAACGAGTACCGACGAGAAGGAACCGAAGGTGATGGACGTCATATTGGCCGTAGCGACCTCCCCGGAGTTGATTTCTATCTTCCCTTGTTTTGCAAGCGCCATTATTCTTTCTTTGAAGATGAAGCATCTTTCGATGGGATGACTTACCACTCGGTGGTATTTGCAGAAGAGAGGGTCGTCGACACGATGCATCTGCTTAGGCCTCTTCGAAGGAGAGAGCTCTATCATCTTCTCTTGCAGCAGTTGGTCAAACATGGAGGAGACTTCTGAGTCTGGGAAAGGGTACTCCTTTGCTTCGAGCTCCTCGAGGGTCATCCTTTGTCTCTGTGGCAGAGGCGGCGGTATGGCAGCTCCCTTTCTCTGGTCCGGCTTGCCACCGATCTTGAGTGGTTTGGCGGTTGAAGCGACATCGGCGATGTTGACTTGTTTCGGTTTCAGTGCCTGCGGCTTGTCCTTCTTCTCCACTTTCAGGAAATCCTTGTTCTTCGAGTCTCCGCGGTTTGCTAGGTTGAGTTCCATGTCGTGAGCCTGAGTTGCGAGTTCTTCGAAGGACCGAGGCTTGATACCTTTGAGAATGTAAAGCAGACCCCAGTGCATGCCTTGGGTGCACATCTCGATGGCCGAGTCTTCAGACAAGCGGTCTCGTGAATTCAGCACGAGGTTCCTCCATCGATCGATATAGTCGATCACTGGTTCGTCCTTTCTTTGCTTGACTGCAGTACGCTCGGTCATGCTGACGGTGCGTCTGGTGCTGTAGAAGCGATTGAGGAACTCCCTCTCCTTCTGATCCCAGCTATCGATAGATCCTGGAGGAAGATCCACATACCAGTCAAACGCGTTACCCTTGAGGGTGCGAATGAACTGCTTCACCATCTCGTCGTCATACGTGCCGGCATTATTGCAGGTTTCGATGAAGTGAGCGACGTGTTGTCTTGGATTTTTCTTCCCGTCGAAGTGCTGGAACTTTGATGGCTAGAACCCGATAGGGAAGCGCAGCTGTTGGATCCTCACTGTGTAAGGCTTCGAGTATGTCGCCGTGATTGGAGGAAGACCACTGTCGTGAGAGCGTATCATGTCAGCTACCAACGCTTGTATTTGTTGGGCATTCATTGTTGCTGTTGTCAGAGGTTGTGTGACCACCGAGACTGGTGCTGGAGAAACTACTTCCACCGGGACAGAAACCGAAGAGAGTGTTAGAGTAACCGCTTGAATTACCGGAACAACCTCTACAGAAGCGGGAGTTGAAGACGGGGCTGGAGCGATTACTGGAGAAGCTACAGGTTGATCGACTGCTGCAGCATTCTTTGCGCTTAGCTTTTGAAGCAGAGTGGTTATATGACGATCCTTTTCCTCCATTAGCCGAGTGATTTGTGCCATTTGCTCACCCATCTGCATGACTTGGAGTTGAAGAGCGGACAGAGCATGGTGACGGAGGACGTCTCGATGTTGCATTCTTGCATCCTCACCGTTATCATCGGAGATATAGTTGCACCGACTTGTTTCTGGTTGATGACGGATGTTTGCCCCCTGCAGAGGAGGTGCAACGTCCGCTGGAGAATCCGAACGGGCTCGGGGTTGGGGCTGGTCCTTCCCAAACTTCTGGACATGGACTCCAGGATCGAGGTCTGTTTCTTCATGCATCAAGGCCTCGTTGGTGCTTTGGCGAGCACCTTCGTCAACAATTTCTGGCGTGAAGACATCCGCAAGAGTTCGAGTACGTCGAGTGTAGACGCCTACCATCGGGGGAACATCACCCTCCGGATTTACTGGACTACCGTGTCGGAGTAGCGGAGACTCGGCGATTGGTGAAAGGCTCGGAGCAAACGCATCATTACTTGTACCGGCCATTGCGAACTTGAAGCAACTTCTTCAGCCGGACGGATGAAAGGAGAGAAGGTCCCACCGGGCGTGCCAAAAATCTGTAGTCGCAGAAAAGGATACGGGTCATCTTTATTGCAAACACGAGATTACAGAGTGCCGGGACCCGAGGGCTCGGGTGTGACGAGTCCGGGTGCGACTAATATTGATCAGGAGATTATGGGAGAGATCCTCTGGAGGGTCCCTTTGATCCGCGTCTCCACGTGGTATTCGTGCGAGAGCTCTGAAAGGGTCGCCCAGGACAGAGGTCTTTACAGGGTGAGGATTTTTGAGAGGCTAAGGAGTATCCATCGTTGCTTTTGTCCCTTCTGTGCTTCGCGCTGTCTTGGCTAGGGGGTTTTTAGCTTCGTTCCTCGGTCTTCGTGTCTTCCTCGATCCTTGCTTGACCTTGGCGTCCTTGATCGTCGGTTCGCGGCGTCAATCGTGCTTTTGCCGTCGGCTTTGGCTTCAACTTTCGACTTTTGGCTTTGGCGTGGCTCTAGCTTTTGCTTTGCTTTGGCGCTTACGTTTGGACGTAGACGGGGGGAGACTTACAGTGCTTTCGTTCTTCCGGACTTCGCGTCGTATCGGCTAGAACGTGCGGTGCTTTTGCTCATGACCGGCGTAGTCGCTTGGCTTTGGCACTTGCGTTGCTTTAGCATGGGCTTTACCGGGGCTTTTGCTTCGACTTCTTGCGTGGGATTTTGCTTCGGCGTCGACTCGATCTTCTTCTCGAATGATAGTGACAACGTCTTCAATGCTTCAGGCTTCTTCGACGGTTTAGGTGTCGGCTGACTTTGCTTCTTCTCTGGGCTTCTTTGGCATGATCAGCGTCGAAGGGTACCTTTGAAGACGGCGGGGGTAGCACCAATCTCCGTGCAACGATTGTAGCGTCGACTTTGCTTTGAAGACGACGGGTGTAGTGACGCTTCGGGCAGTCCTCTCCAAGCTTTCTTCTTCGTGGATGGAGTGGACGTTTGTCGAAGGCGACGGGTGATGACGCTTCGGTCTTCTTCTCCGGGCTTTTGGGCTTGATCGGAGTCGAAGGCTTGTTGGAGATGATAGGGTGGTGCCGCTCCGATCTTCTTATCCGGCCTTTGCTTCTGGCGTCTTCGGAGTCGAAGGGTTCTTCTTCTCAGAGCTTTCTTCTTCATGCACAGAGTCGAAGGCTTGATCTTCTTGTGCAAGGGTCCTCACGTTGATGAGGGCTTTCAATGGACTAAGCCGGTCCCGAATGGATAGGCTTGCCCGTGCCTCGTGAAGCCTTGGGTCGATGAAGAAGTGTCTCCTCTTCTGCAGAGCTTCCTCACTTCGTCTTCAGCTTGCGACTTTTTTGACCTCTTGAGCCTTCCCCCTCCCCCTCTATTTATAGGCGAAGGGGGGATGGGAGAGATATGGAAAGTTTAATTTTAAATCCCTTTAATATCACCCTCATAATTGCCCAAGATTTATTCTTCAATTGAATAGAGGAATAAACCTTTATTTGCTTTCCTTTTCTGGCGGGGTAATTATGGCTCAATCATTTTTGGATTTATCTTGAATCTTGCACATAAAATCGATGGCGACCCGACTCTTCTTCTTGTCCGTCAGATCGAGGGATCAGCGCAGATCCACGCGTAAGTAGACGTCATACGCAACCTCCCCTTACGCATGGTGATCTTTCTTTCCTTTTTCTTTCTTTTCTTTCCTTTTAAATGGATTTAAAAGAGAGTCGTGTTCACACACGGAAGAATTCTAGATCTTTAAAAGACGTCCACGTGTCACAACACGGAAGAGAGGCTTCCATTTTAGTATATATACTAGTAAGAAACCCAGGCAATGCCCAGATGAACTTGATGCTCACCACTTAGCAAAGACATCACAACCGTCCGAATAAGTGTGCAATCTTGAGAGATTACGATTCACTAATCCAAGTGTGTTCACTTGTTAGAGAGAGAAAAAGATATTACTAATGAATTTTTAAATTAACATCAATTGATCATTAAATACAATTATATGGGGTATTTATCATCTTTATATTAGGTTCTTAATGGAATTTATGGGAGAACCGCGTTCACACTTGAAAGAAGGATTCTGGTTCTTTAAAGTGGTCCACTTGTCATAGAACCGAAGAGAGGACTCCATTTTTATCATCAATGTCCGGATGAGCTTAATGAATGTCATTTGGCACAAACCACATCACTTGTTAGAAAGAGATAGTTGTTGGGTTAGCCGCTTGCGGCATGAGGATGGCCCGGTACAAACCCACTATGGGCTTTTGGGTTTAAAACCTAATGGGCCTTAACTAAAGATGTACCCGTTAATGATGTGGTTAAGTGATGAGTCCTGGCCCTTAGATCAATCCAGTGGATGGTTGGATTGACTCCGGTTATTAGGGTTTTGGGATGGTGTCCTGGTTTAGTTATAAATAAGATGCCTCCCATCTATAAGGTATCTGTCTATTGTCATCCAGTCTCTTGACGGCCAAGAACTAAACCAGAAACACCTCTCCCTCTCCTCCCTTCTCTTCCGATCTTGTGACGACGACGGCGTGAGGAGAACGAAGAGGATTCGACTACGTGGGAGACGCATCGCATCGAGAAGTCATCTACCTGCGGTTCGTCACCCGGTTCGTTATGGCCGGAGGTACATCTTGATCTTCGCTTCCGCTATGGGTAGATCCGATCTTCGTGTCGGATCTCATTTAGTTTGATGAGATCTCCCATGATGGAGATCATTCTCTTACACTGGTATCAGAGCCATGGTTTGCACGATCTTTTCTCCGGGTTTTTGAATCGTTGATGGATCACGCTCGAGGCCTTGACCGTTACCGATCGTGAAGGCCCCGTGTGCATGTCGTGCTTATGTGCATGCCGTGCCGGGGACGTCATGATCGTGGCGGCCCATGTGGGATTGTTGGTCAGGGACGATACCTTTTGGGTCGTTCGGGTTGTGCGACGTCAGATCCGGAAGGAGTGCGATGTCGAGGCTTTTTTGAGTGGGAGATCATCTCCCATGTGATGGCATCGCATCACCGGCGGCGCACAGCATCAAGAGGGAATTGTTTAGGGTGGGGTTTTGGTTCTAAAACCCTAATCCCATTCTAAATTCCGCTTATGCCCTTAGCCCTTGTTACGACATTGTAAAGTGTTTTGAGTTGACAGAACTTCGTGAAGAGGTTTGAGTTGACTGAACTTTATACAAGGGGATTTCAAATCAAACTTGTTTGGTTTGCTCTTTCACCTAAACATGGCTTGTTTTGACCTGACCAACTAAGGCTACATCCAACCTGTTAATGCTGATTCAGATCCGCTTAATTTAAAATCTTGTTCCGGATCCATTTTATGCCCAATTTTCCTCCTTGAACAGTCAGTTTGTAGCTCTTTAAGAGAACTGCAATCAGGCTTGTAGTATGGGCATTGATTGGATTTTTCTTCGACGATTTTGGATGTTATGGTTTTGCGTGTCTGAATCAGGGTTAGCATATCGGTTGATTTAAAGACGATTGAACCCAGTAGTAGTTAATGAGTTAACATAAAGGTTGGGCATATTGTGTTTGTTGCTTGGGCTGGCCAGGGATCGAATGTGGCTTTGCATATATAGATTGTTTTCACAGGTGCGAAGGAGCTTGCACGGAGTTTTGATGCAGCAAATTATTATTTTTATGGGGCCTGTATGTACAGTGCTTCCAACTTGTAATAATACAGGGTTGCACTCATGCTAAATGTGAATGTCTGTATTGTATGTGATTGTGGGATCCCTGGCCAAGCCCTAATAGCCCAAGTTAACTCATTAATACTAGTTATTTATTTTCCATGGTATTTGATTATAGTAATCTTGCTTGTTCTTGATCATCGTGACAGTTAAGATAATCATCAAAACTGACTCAGGATTGGCCAAAGCGTCCTGGGTTAATTTTGATGAGTGACTCCTAAAAGGTGCATCATGGGATGCACAGGGTCACATAAAGTTATTGTGATGGTCATATTCTAATTATATGATAATGACCGTTGCCCGGCCCCAAAGGGAGGCAGCTGCCAGCATCATGTAATTAGGATAGGGCAGAGTGTTGCATGGTGAAACGGAGACAGTTCTAATGCCCACAGGTAATGGATTGTCAGTCCATTTCACGGTACAATACTCTGGCTCTATTGGAAACCTTGTAGTTTCTAAAGAACACAGTGGAATTCATGTAGCTTACGACCTTTGCCCAAAGGGAGGTCCGAATTCCCACTGATTGACCTTAACATGGGTTAATTGTCAGATACGGTTTGTTTCCTCGTATTAATGTAAGCTTTGTATGTTTCTTTTCAGCTATGTCCTTTATTAATGACCCTACCCAGCGCCTTCCATTTTTGTCTGGTGACAATTATTCGGATTGGAAGGACAAAATACTCTTGGTCCTGGGGTGTATGGATCTGGACTTGGCGCTCCGTGTGGAGGAGCCTACTCCTCCAACGGAGAAAAGTACGCCAACTGAGGTTGCATCATACGAGCGGTGGGAGCGATCCAACCGCTTGAGTATGATGCTCATCCAGACCCATATCGATAAGAGCATCAGGGGTTCTATCCCGGAGTGCCGACTGGTCAAGGACTTTATGAAGGCTATCGAGGAGCAATTTAAAAGCTCCGATAAAGCCTTGGCCAGTACCCTAATGGCCAAACTATCATCCATGAGGCTAACTGGAGATAAGAGTGTGCGAGAGCACATCATGCAGATGCGTGATGTAGCATCTCAGCTAAAGGGCATGAAGATAGACATCAACGAGTCGTTCCTGGTGCACTTCATACTGAACTCCCTGCCCGCTCAGTACGGGCAATTCAAGATCTCCTACAACACTCATTCAACCAACTGGTCAGTAAATGATCTGTTGGTTATGTGTGTTCAGGAGGAAGGGAGGCTGAAGCAGGAGAAATTGGAGGTGGCTCACCTCGTTTCTCATAAGGCAGGGCAGTCCAAGTCTCACAAGGCTTTTCCCAAGAAGAAGCAAAGCCATGGAGTGCCAATGAAGAAAACTGATGGCACCCATAAAGAGGTGAAGTGCTTCTTCTGCAAGAAAAGGGGACATCTCAAGAAGGACTGCACCAAGTACCAGAAGTGGCTTGCTAAAAGAGAGTCTGAAGGTAATCTCATGACCCTAGTGTGTTATGAATCAAATTTGGTTGATTCTCATAATGACTCCTGGTGGATTGACTCCGGATCTACAATCCATGTTTCTACCATCTTGCAGGGGTTCCTCAATCTAAGGGAACCAACTGATGGGGAACACGTCATCTACTCTGGCAATAAGATGAGTTCAAGAGTTGAAGGTGTGGGGACATACAGGCTTCGTCTCCAGACAGGATACACCTTGGACTTAGAGAAGACATTTTATATTCCTAGTTTCTCTAAGAATCTAGTATCTGTATCAAGACTAGTTCCATATGGCTTTGATTTTCAGTTCAAAGACTCGTCTTTTCTGATTATTAAAGATAAAGTAACCATTGGTTCAGGTTCTTTGATAGATGGTTTATATTGTCTTTCTCTGAGTTCTTCTCTTGAATGTTCTATGATGACTGTGAATGGAGACTCCTCTACATTGTGGCATAGGAGACTGGCTCACATCTCCATAGAGCGCCTAAAGAGGTTAGTGAAGGATGGAGTCTTAAAGACTCTTGACTTCACTGACTTTGGGACTTGTGTAGACTGCATAAAGGGAAAGCAGACTAACAAGTCCACTAAGGGTGCCACGAGGAATAATGAGAAATTGGGGATCATACACACTGATCTCTGTGGACCATTTAGTACACCCTGTCTGAATGGTCAAAGGTATTTTATTACCTTTATAGATGACCATACTCGATACATGTACCTCTACCTCTTAGATAATAAGGCTGAGGCATTTAATGCTTTCAAAATCTATAAGGCGGAGGTAGAGAAACAATCTGGAAAGAGTATCAAAATTGTAAGATCAGACAGAGGTGGGGAATACTATGGAAGGTACACAGAGAGTGGACAAAGACCTGGTCCATTTGCGAAGTTCCTGGAAGAACATGGCATTGTGGCTCAGTACACAATGCCTGGCACACCGCAACAAAACGGTGTTGCTGAAAGGAGGAACCGCACTTTGATGGACATGGTGAGGAGCATGATTTGTAACTCCTCCCTTCCTCTCAATATGTGGAGTGAGGCCTTAAAAACCGCTGTGTATGTGCTAAATAGGGTTCCATCTAAAACCGTTCCTAAAACACCCTTTGAGTTATGGAACGGATGGAAACCTAGTTTAGGACACATGCACATATGGGGTTGTCCAGTTGAGGTCAGGGTGTACAACCCACATGAGAAGAAGCTTGACCCTAGGACTGTGAGTGGTTTCTTCATCGGTTATGCCGAGAAGTCCAAGGGTTATAGGTTCTATTGTCCCTCGCACACTCCTAAAGTCGTAGAAGCTAGAAATGCCAGATTTCTTGAGGATGGCAACCTCAGTGGGAGCGTCCCAACACAATCAATTGTGTTTGAGGAAATACGGGTTCAGATTTCACACTCATTTCAGATTTCACACTTCTTCAAACAGTTACGATGTCATCTACTCGTCTTTGCCAAATGGCATGCATCAAACACATTCGGGCATTGCCCGGGTTTCTTACTAGTATCTATACTAAAACGGAGATCTCTCTCCCGTGTTAAGCCACGAGGCGCTTTCTTGAATATAGGCCTCTCTCCCATGTTAAGCCACGTGAAAATTTTTTGAATAAAGGAATTTGTTATTTCGTGTGTGAACACACCATGAACAATCTATTAAAATAGCCCCTTCATTGTTGGCGCCATTTCAAATCCTGAAACAACTCCTTCATGATGTCGTTTTAATGAATCACACCCGGACGAGTGAATCAAAATCACTCCATATTGCACACTTCTTCAGAAAATAGCCCCTTCATTGTTGGCGCCATTTCAAATCCTGAAACAACTCCTTCATGATGCCGTTTTAATGAATCACACCCGGACGAGTGAATCACAATCACTCCATATTGCACACTTCTTCAGACCGATGTGATATCGTATGTGCTAATTGTCGTGCATCAAGTTCATCCGGGCATTGCCTGGGTTTCTTACTAATATAAATACTAAAATGGAGCCCTCACTCCCGTGGTTTGATATGTGGAATCCTTCTGAAGACATGTAGCCTAGGGGTGGGACTTGGGTGGGTTGAAGGGTCTACCCATGCCCAACCTGACTTGCACAAACCTTAACCTGTTTTGCCCGTGGACCCTGAGGACCCAAGGAAGCCCAACCCGTGCTTGCCCATTCTAGTTGCTCAGGTTACTCGGGTTGCACGGGTTGCTCAATTTGTAAAATAATGGATGGGTTGCGTAAGTTGGGCGGCGGGGTTGCCCAATTAGAAATGCTTGTCCACATAAATAAATGGGAAAAAACCCAACATATTTTTCAATTGGATAAAAAAAATCTTTGAATTGCATAACGAAAACATAAAGTCCTATACCCTCACATATTTCAAATGAATTCTTAGTATTCAACATCAAACACAGTCTTTGACTTCCATAAAAAAACCTACCAAAGCATTCAACCTTAGTGTGTCACTTCCTTTGGCTCCTCGGGTTGGGAAGATCGGTACCCAAACCCGTCCAAATTGAAATTGGATTGATCTTCTTTTGTCCAAACCCGTCCAAGATTTTAACTAGCTTTGGCCATGTTTGTCCATTGTTCGGGTTGGGCGAGTCAGGGTTCGGATCAGAAACCCCCAAGTCCCACCCTAATGCAACCATTCTAACCTGTGTGAATGGGACTCCATCCCATTTAAAGCCCTTTTTGAATGATAGTTTCCGTCCCTTCGTTACCTCTCATGCTTTTCTCATTAAAGGCACCAATCATCCACACATTTATCCTCGCAGGGCCATATATTTCGCATTAACTGCATCGAGTATAGTTGTTATGCATTAGCCACCCATTTATTTTTTTATACATTTGTGTTGCATCCATCCTTTGTATGAAGACTAATACATCTGGGTGTTCTTATTATATAGTTTCGTGTACTGCATGGGTTACAAACTAGTGTATATATCTATACTAAAATAGAAGCCTCTCTCCCCTATTGTGACACATGGATATCTTTTGAAGAACCAGAATCCTTCTTTTATATGTGAACACGACTTTCTTTTAAATTTTATTAAAAAACTATCATAAATATGATAAATTCAATGGCATTTAATGGTCATTTGATGTTAATATCTATCTCTCTCTTGCAAGTGAATCACTCACTTCAGATTTCATACTTCATACTTCTTCAGATAGTTACAATGTTGTTTGTGCCAAATGGCGTGCATCAGGCTCATCCGGGCATCGCCCTGATTTCTTACTAGTATAATACTAAAATGGAAGCCTCTCTCCGGTGTTGTTACACATAGACCTCATTTGAAGAGCCATAATATTTCTCCCATGTGTGAACGCAACTCTCTTATAAATCCTATTAAAAATATATTATAAATATGATAAATACTTATTCAATGGTAATTAATCTTCATTTGATGTTGATTAATAGTCTCTCTCTCTCTCTCTCTCTAACAAATGAATCACATCTGGACGAGTGAATCGCACTCACTCCAGATTGCACACTTCTTCAAACAACTTTGATGTCATCTCTGCTATGTGGCGTGCATTAAGTTTATCCAGACATTACTCAGGTTTCTTACTAGTATCAATTTGAAAATGGGAGACACAATGGCATTTAATCAGATGTCTGATTGTGGCCCTTTGGGATTAATGCATGCAAATATTAACACCATATTTAAAATTTGGAGACTAGTGAACAGTCCAAAACATGAGATCCGTTTAAGCCAAATGACAAAGCACAAAAATATATGACCATGGGGTGAACCCTAGACCTAATCCGAAGCCTAAAATATATGACCTATAAGCCATGGGATGAATCCTAGACCGAATCTTAAAACCTAAACTGAATCGTTGTCGCTGCTCGCCGCCTGCTCAAGAGAGAACAGGAAAAGGAGGAGAAGAAAGGGGGGGGGGGGGGGGTGCATTTCCAGGGTTATGAGTGTCCTGTTTATTAACTCAATATGTTGTATGGGACACATTTCCCCATAATTGAAGGTGCTGATAGAGAATCATAGAGGAAAAGAATTAGCGTACAGAAGAAAAAAAATACGAAGAGAAAGAATTGTACACTGAGGGTGCTTCCAGATCCGTCCAAGATACATACAGTCGTACAATGAGCATCACAACCCAAAACATGGTGTGGTGTGGTCCGTGTGGATATATAAATAAAATAATTGAGACATATAAATTATACATACAAATGAGCATCACAACCCAAGCTACATCTTACCCCATCTCTAATTTATGCTCCTCACGCCGCCAGCTTCTTCTCGCCCGCCGCCTTGCCGCGGAACGATGAAAGTAGGGAGAAGTGACGGGGAGCTGTAACATATACGGAATATGCAAGTGAGGCCAATCACATTACACAAATCACACATCATCAGTATCGTCATTGTCAATGTCGTCGTCGTCATAATCCAAGTTTTATCCACATCACAATGGGGTAAGCTTATAAAGATGAATGACAAGATTTTTTTGTCCGTCTGTCAACCTAATGCCAACCCACTAAAATTTGCGTCGAGCATATATAGCAACAAACTCAGTGATCGGGAATAATTCGGCAAGGAAGCAAAATTCGGAGTTTGGAAAAATCTAGAAAGTTCAGAATGAGGTCGGTAAAAGTTCCGAAAAGTAGAATAATTACAAATTTTATATAAAAATATATCAATATACAAATTTATAATTACAATAGAATAAGTATCATGTAACAATAGACAAACTCGTGAATAATTCATAAAAATCTGAGAGTAATTTCGGCACAGCCTTAGCTGCTGAATAAGAATAGTTCGTCCGCCTTCAAGTTAGTTTATTATTCACGAATTTTACAGAAGTCAGGATAATATTGTTACTATGATGCCGAGGGTAACAGTTCATAATTCGACAAGAAAATGACAAGTTTTGGAATAAGAAGGAATATTATGTATATTACAAGAGGTAAGTAGTGTAAAGATGAATCACAAAACAAATCGATGAACAGTCAGAGTTCAGAAAAACTAAAGTGGAAACAAATGCTAAAATTGAGTATATCTAACCTTTATGTGGAGTGCCTCCTACATGAGCATCATGTTGAGAGATGTGATTCTTCAGTGTGTCAACTGTAATATGGAACAAGAAACTGTCAGCATACCTAACCTTACCCACGTGCATGGGTTCAATGTGGCAGGCAGGTTGGGGGTAATTGGGCCACCCTCATGCCGTGCACGGCCAACGCGCAGCTAAACCCAACAACTACTTGGATCGATGGTGTCACCAATTAACATGTAGGTCTGCAACTTATAGAAGCTACTAGTGTTTGATAGCCCTCTAACATGGATTGAATCAACAATAAGAAATAGAGATTTCAAATCCCAGTTCTCAACCAAAGTTGGCCTCAGTCGTTATGTATTGAACAGAGGAAAAAGCCTCTGTAACGGTTGGACAATAGTAAAAAGTCATAGCAAAACCCATAGCTACTTGTACTAAATAACAAGCAAGTGTGATCCCCTTAGACAATAAAATATGTTGACATGAGGAGGAACATATTTACTAGTTATATCATGTATCTGAAAGAGAAGTGTTCTTGTTCTAAAGAAATTTAGTTGCATAAAGAAGTGCAGCTAAGAATTCAGGCACAAAGGAAAGGGTACGTGAAGCACGAGTTTTCTATACAAGAGAAACAAAACCGCACCATCATTAGAAGCAGCAGACTGTAAATCGTCAGTAACAGCCGATCCGTAGGATTCGAGGTTACCATCGCCTGAAGTTGAGTAGTGGCTCTTTCTCCCAAATTTCAGCAGTTTCCTAAAACCTCTTGATTCTTTGCTATGAGGTTTCTCAAACATTTCCTGGATTTGCTCTGCTGAACTCAAGTGCACAGAATTTGACACACTTGCCTTATGTATGCTTGCAGTGCCCACTGTAGCCATCTCAGAGTTCAATGCAGGTGATTGGACAGAGTTCCCTGAGCTATTAGTAGCAGGATCCTCTAAGTATGTTGCACTGGCACAAGGGGCTTGATAAGGCTTGTCGGTCACACCAGAGTTTGACAACTTCTGAGATTCGTTCTTAGAGGAAGCCACGACCACCTAATCATCACAAGCATTGCTAGAATCAGTTTCAGCCCCCAAAGAAATTTCAAACAGCCACATAATGGTGAGAGAATTTACAATGCTAGATGCTTGGTTGGCATCCTCGGAATTCTAATTCACAGCCTTAAAATAATTGAATAGGTGATTCAACCACCATGATTTGGAAGAGATCATCGTGTTTGCTGGAAAAATATTGGTGTTATTTCATTTCTTTAATATTGTGAATATTTGAACACATTTGACTCAAGCATTACATAGTCATGCCTATTTATTCAATCACCATAAAGGTGTCGTACAAAATAAAAACAAAGAAGGAAAATGGATTTTAAAGCGCCACATGACTTTTTTTACAAACATACCTTGGAAGAATTCATTTGGTCGTCCAACTTGGATTGAATGGGATACACAACTTCACCTACAATAATTGGTAAAGGTGGTGCATGAACAGCCACATATTCAGAATCCAGCCTAGCTATCGTGCTTCTATTGTCCATGTGTAATCTACCTTTCATGCCAATGACCACTTCAGATGTCTGGACCACAGAAGCAGGAACTTTCTCGTTTTCAAGCATCACGACACTCTTCTCAACCACTGGATTGTCATCAATGTTGCTAAACCTTGGGGGCTTCTCGTTACTCTTTTTTGACTGGATGCTTTCAGAAGTCGGAGTAGCTTTGTTTCCATCCCTTTTCAGCAGTGTATCATTAGAACCTGACTTCCGGACTGCGTCAGAAGAGGCTGTCGATGTTCTAATCCTCAGCTCTGGTAAAGTTGCTGACTTGGTTTTGTCCAGTTGCTTTATTGCAGACATCTTCTTATGAGGCTCATGAGTTATGTTTTTCTTTGGTACCTGATCACTGCCTACAGGCTTTGGTGAAGAAGCATGGTGGATGCTACTCCCTTTGCCATATGAAAGTCTTGTAATTTGAATGGAGGCCACCTTTTTTTCTGGCATGACGCCATTGGATTCTTTCTTCAGCTCAGGCAGTGATGACACTGAGCGACTTAACCCACTACTACCGCCATTTATTCTAATGAGTCTAGTGTTCTGTGAATCCCTGGAGCCAATAGAAGTGGTTCTGGTAGGCAACTTTTGTAATGGTGAAGATCCAGGATCCGAGTCACTAAATTTTGATCCTTTATATGAACCTGGAGAAAGATTTGGTGGCACCTGTGCTCTATTCGGCTTCGAGGTCGAAGCTGATTGAGCAGTGTTTGAACTACTTCTTGCAGCAATTCTCTTTTGTCGTTCTACTTTCAAAGCTTCCAACCGCTTCACACCTTCCTCTTCCTGAGGAGAAAACCAAAGATAGACAGATTATCCAAGCTATGATGAAACTAAATCAAGGTGGCATATTCATATATTTATTCTCTGGGTTCCTATGATGTTCATCAGGATGAGATAACACAACGAAACATAATGGTTTATCCAAAACTTTCTTACGCTGTACTTCTTTCATACCCTATTTCTTTTTCTCTTTTCTGGAAGGTCCTTTGCCGACAGAATGGTAAACATTACTAATACAATAAAGATGCAAAGCCTCATCTGCAACTCAACTTCGGGAGAGGGGCAGGAAGAAACAAATCATAATCATTAAATATTTCGGCCTTTTAAATCTGATAATATACAGTAAATTCCAATCTCATTTGGATATCATTGTTTAAACTTGAATGACAACAAAATTGCCTTGTTCTTTGGAATCATGAAAATTTAGCATGTTATTTGAAGATGGGGGAAAACATTGGAATTTTTAAAGCTTCTCTGCATCAGAAAAACAATACATACAGCTTATCAAATAATATAGAATTGGGATTTCAATTGTTTAAAATATATATAGTTTTATTTCATTTTGCTTTGGAAAATTCAAAAAACTAATCATTTTGGTTTATCTTTCAGGTTTCATAAGTTGCATTTCCTCTTTTTCCACTATTTTTTTGTAAAAGCCAGAATAAGATACATCCAAGAAAACATCCTGAAGGCCAAGATAAGATGAATAGTGAGATATAAACCTTTTCTTTCTTCACTTTCTGGAGATCAGAGTTGAATGCTTTCAGCTTCTCTGCACGTTTTTTTGCTTCAGCCAATGGGTTCAACTTTGGGAATGCCCCTTTCCTCTTAATAAATCCTTCTTCCTTTTCTCCAATCCATCCTGGGAACCTTTTGACTTCTTTTCCTTGTCTGATTTCTGTGATCCTTCTTTGGTGCTTGTTGGGAGTCTTGGGACAATTTCTTGGTTCCTACAGTCTAGCTTTGCAACATCTTCAACAGGAATCTGGATATCATAATCTCTAGCAGGATCATAACCAACAAATCCATTATTCATTCCACGCTCAGGCATCAACATCAAAACATCTGGTTCATAGCCTGGCTGATTTTTGGCCCCATTGGAAGAATGCTCAGCTCTCTAAAGAGCTGCGGGGAACTTGGAATCCATGTCAAAAGCAGTTCTGATGAATTTGTGCAGTTGACCTAAAGGGAACCATGAAGGACTCATCGGTAGCATTATACAAGGAGCTATTGTCCAAATTTCCAGCATGCTCATACTCATGTTCCGCAAGCGGGTCTGAACTATTGCCACCCATTTGCTTTTCTCGTCCACAAATTATGAAGTCATCACTCACAACCCTCCGGTATCCTCCCCCTCCACCTTCGATTTCTTTGAACTGTGAATAATGCTGGCTATCCTTTGAGCCTCTTCTTTCACTTGAAATTAACAACTCATCATGGGAAGACACGTGCTTAGTTCGCCTTTCCTTGCCATTAACTATATCAAATTCAGCCATCCTTGTTTCCTGAACATCATCAGAATGTCTCTCAGTAAGAAGAATAGCATCAGTTTCACTTTTATTCTGTCCTCTTTTCACAGGAGGCTCTTTTTCACCAGGAAAGATGTTTCCTGCAACAGTGCTTGTTTTTTCTTCAGTTCTTAATAAGAAACTCTGAAATTCTTGCCAGTTTCCAGAATCTGCCTCCTGTCTGCAAAACCCTTCATCCTTTCCATAAAAATTTGGAGCTTCTTCAGATTTTGGATGGCCCTCTTTTTTCTTTAATGACCTTGAAGAGTTCTTACGCTTTACTTCTGGTGTGTCAGAATGCAAATCCTTGGCTTCCACGTCAGCTTCAGAGCTAGAGATTGACCAGGATTCACTTCCTGAAGTTCCATTTCTTGATGTGATGTAATTGATGTTGCGAATGACAACCACACCAGATTGTTTTTTTCTTGAACGACCATGCCTTCTACATGCTCCACGACCTTGAGAAGCTTCTTTCTCAAACTCTGACAGGTTTTGGTTTGCACCATCCTGTGATCTTGTACTGGAAACACCCATTTCAGGCTCTGACTCAATATTGCTATCTTTATTATCCATGGAATGCCTTTTTAGCCCTGTTCTCTCAGGATTCTTGAACCTTGGATCCTCCATTGGAGGATATGGAGACTGGAAAAATGGACCGTTCCTGGGATTACTCTGATAGTAAGGCATGCCTTGCACGGGGTAAGGCTGAAATATAGGTGGGCCAGGTGGAGGATGCATAGTCCATTGGGGAAATGTGGGGTGTTGAAATTGGCCTTGGAAATACTCGTGGGGTTCCAATGTCCCTTGAGAACCCGAAGGGTGACTTTTACCTGGCCATAAAAAACACATTGAAACAATATAATGTGACTCCTCAGTTCCATGTTTATAATAACTAAAGAACAACAATAAGGTAAGAGTGAACAAGGAGCAGAATCTGCAATGCGCATACATCTTCCAAGTGGATGGATAGGTTGTTAGGTGCCTTATAGAGTTTCAATGCCATGTTACAAAGAACACTCATCTGTCTTTTGTCCTAACCAAAGAAAATATATTTTTAAAATAACGAAAAAAAAACCTGCTAGACTGCAAAAATTTAGAACCTATCATTCATGAGACTTATCTCTCACCTAAATATTTGAAGGAAAAAAATAGCTGCATGACAATGAGATATTTCAAGAAAAGTTTCAACTTTCAATAAAGAAACTAATAGATAGAAGTGTGGTATGCTGGCCTTTTATGATATCAATGAGTTCAAGTTAGTGTATTATATAGAGATTTTTCAAGAATTTTTTCAAAAAGGAAACACATGAAGTTGTTATGAAGAAATTTAAGATTAATCAAATTGTCTGATCTTAGTTGCAAAACCGTCGGCTATAAAACATGGAATCTGATTTACCTCTATTATTATCTGTGTTTAAACAGTGAGAACTCAAGTCTGCACTGATATGGTTACCAGCTTTATCGTTGCTCTCTATTCCCACATCAGATACCAGCCATGCTTCACCAAGTTCTTTCTGCTTTCTGCTATCTCCAGAGAGTATGATGCCCGAGGCATCCAAAGAATAAAATTCAGATCGGGAAAACATTGCTTCTGCAGCCACAACTTCAAGCCATTGTCCATTTTCGTGCTTTCCCTTCCACAACTCCATAAACTGTAAGCATGCCTCCCTGTTTCATCAATAGAAAAACACTTGATAGGAAATTATAAAGGAGGAAAACTATATTTCGACAAATTGTCACATAATTATTTAAAGTGTTAGGATATTTGTCAATTATTCTGAGACACTCTTTTGGATAGCCTGTGGGGGATTTTTTGAGGATCCCTCACAATCAGAGAGACAGACAGACTCCAGCGAAGATTGCAGCGGAAGAGGGCCGAGTTGGGAGATCTCGACCATCTCCAACAAAATTCTACACGACAGAAGGCAGTCAAATGCAAGGATCCCAATGACGCAAGCAATTTGATACTTAAGTTCATCATCAGTGTTAACGGATAGTCCCACATCGGTAAGGGAGGCACCCATCACCCGCTTAATATACCCGCTGTGGACCTCCCCTTACAACCCGGGTTTTGAGGTGTGAGGGTATCTAACATGGTATCAGAGCTAGCCCGTCTCCTGCTCCTGCTCCCGCTCCGGGTGCTCCCCACCGATTTTGCCTTACGGCCCTTACCACGCGTGCTCCGCGTGAGGGGGGATGTTAACGGATAGTCCCACATCGGTAAGGGAGGCACCCATCACCCGCTTAATATACCCGCTGTGGACCTCCCCTTACAACCCGGGTTTTGAGGTGTGAGAGTATCTAACAATCAGCAAGGGAGAGAGAAGAGAAGGTGAATAGAGTGGGTGGTACAAGTTGCTTTCTTGGACCAAGCACTTCTTTCATGCCCTTTGGACCCCTTTTCAAAAGATAAGATTGAAGAACAAAAGTTGGTGGAGGGACCATCTCAACTGCCACGTGGCCATCACTGAGTGGATGAGGAAAGTGGGGCGGTCTCACGGCCATGTCATAGTCAAGCGGTGCTAGAACAGCAGCGGCACAACTATTTTGTCTTGTCATGTCAGAGGGTGGACAGTGGCATTGTTCAAAAGTTTGAAACTGACTCGACTCAAAAGCCAGTCGAGTCAAGTAAACTCGACCAACTTGGCCGAGTTTATGCCACCTAGGCCCAACTCGGCCAAAGAACTCAGCTCGAAATTTGGTAGTCTACCTCAGTTTGAATTTTATCAAGTTTAAAACAGTGAACTATAGAGCTTAGCCATCTTAAAGCGATAACCCTATATTTAATGCAATCGAGGGCTATGCCAAGGCATTACACAATCAGACCTTGACGAAATCTCAACTCGACATGTTTCATTAAAGTCGCCCGACTTAGAAGGTCTGTCAAGCTCAGGGGTTGGGCAAGGCATCATCCTGAGGTTGCGGGGCAGAGGGTTCAGACCGTTTCCATTGAATGTGAGGAGGTCGTTGGGCTGCTTTGAGTTGCCACTTAGACACCCTTAGTACGGGCAAGGGCGCCTTGGAAGGTGGCCACAAGCGGCCGCCGTCCTCGGAGAGTCTTCGAAGTCTGCCGCATTTGGTATGCTTCGCGGAGACTGCCTTTGTTGGGGCTTCTTGGGAGTCTGTCGTATTCAAGATGCTTCGTGGAGACAGCCACCTTTGCAGAGGCTCCCTAAGAGTCAGGAGAATGCAGCCTTTGCAAGAGTGAGTGGCGACCGCCCGGGGTATCCTCGGATGGGTTGCCAAATCACCGGTCTTGGGGCGTTCCAGGAGACCAATGGGAGGGCCACGAGGCTGCCACACATTACCTTGGTCTTGCCACGTGGGTGGCAAAGGGATGTATATTTTCTGCACCCACGTATGCCCATAACAAAAATGACTAGCAAAGAAGGATTCATAAAGCCAACCCCAAATGTAAGACTTCATGGATAGGGTTAAAAGGTTCTTGCATTCTCAATTCCCTTCTAAAGAACAACATAAGTGCCATCTTAGGTAACGTATATTTGATGTTCCAATAATTCTTAGTTAGTTCTTTATTTTCATATATTTCCCAAATCGTTCTCTACCAGTCACTCTTTTTTGTTACGTTTTTAATCTTGGATGCCTTTACAACTTTGTTCTATTGGTCGGCCCTTGGGAACTACTCCCAGATCTTGACTAAGTAATATTCAAACCAAAAAGAAAGCAATCTTTATGTAACATCTTTAATTACTAGGAAATAGACAGCTTACATCAAACGTGAAGCACCAAAGCACTCAGCAAATGATATTAAATGCACCATGTGATCCATGTCAAAACCAGCCGCTGCACCACGTGCAAAGGCCATACCCTGTTCTTTCTGCAACACAATCTTACGAGTCTCGAGCACTCTCAATAGCTGAACCCTGCAGTATAAGGATACAAATAAATGTTCCAGGAACATCACAAATACATGCCGTAAAATCAAAATGGTAACAGTATACTATTACTGTAAGCACCTGATGACAGTGGATGGATGCATAGATCTAGACAAGCGCAGATATTAGAAAATCGATACTAAAGATGGTGTATAACTCAACATGTTACTCCAAATGTTTATTCTTACTTCTAAGTTGTGATATTCTAAAAAGAGTATTATCTTTCGTTTGTAAATCTAGACTCCTAATTTGCATGGTAGCAACTTGATGCACAACCTAGTTTATGAAGCAACAAAGAAATCAACTAATCTACATATGAATTTGTAAACTTAATTAACAGTAATAATAAAATTTCTAGCACACATTTCACTTATTTATACTTTGAATTCTCCTCATGCTTGGTGCATCCATTTGAATCTGAGGACGCCGGGTGCACACCAGGCTGCCATCAAACAAGAGAAATCACATTCAGAACAATCACTAAGGTCTCGAAAGATCATCATTGTAAACAAAAAGGTTTCTCAAATAGATACCTTATATAGGACTATCGCCTTGTCATCATCAGCATCAAATGTAGACTTGTTACCTATCCATAAGCAAGCAATGTTAATACCAAGGTCAACCTATTTCCCATAATAAATCCGGCACAGAAATAACATGGAGCCATAATCAAGGTTTCCACCTGATACTATGAAAAGATATAGCAACAAACAAAAGAAATAAAGTAACCAATCCTGATAGAGGTATTAAGAACACAACTATGGGTAATACCTTTTGATATATTCAGTTAGGAGTACTCAACGTAATTGATGGAGGGCTGAATTCGGAGTACTCAACGTAATGCCTTTGTATCGATTGGACTTAGGCGAAGCGCCGTTTCAGTCGAACCAACGTCTGGGGCATGTGGCTTTGTACTGTTGCAGGTTGGTCGGCCGTGTCGCAACGTGAACCGAACTAACTATGGCATGGTATTACTGCATAAGTTCTTACATAACTCGGGAGCATGTGTATTGCCGAAGATTCAGAGTACTCAGCATATTTCCCATGTATCGGTTGACTTAGGCTTAGAGCTGTTTCTCGGTCGAACCTACGTCTAGGGCACGTAGCTTTGTACCGTTGATGGTTAGCCGGCCATGTCGCAACCCAAACCGGACTAACTATGGTGAGGCACTGTTGCATGAGTTCTTACATAACTCGAGAGCATATGCACCACCGACGATTCATGGTACTCAGCATAGTACCCATGTATCGGTTGACTTAGGCTTAGAGTCATTTCGGTCGAACCTACGTCTAGGGCACGTAGTTTTGTAGCGTTGCAGGTTAGCCAGCCATGTCGTAACCTGAACCGGACTAACTATGGCGAGCCACTATTGCATGAGTTCTTACATAACTCAGAAGCATGTGTGCCGCCGAAGATTCAGAGTACTCAGCATAGTACCCGTGTATCAGTTGACTTAGGCATAAAGCCATTTCGGTCGAACCTACGTCTAGGGCACGTAGCTTTGTCCCGATGCAGGTTAGGCGGCCGTGTCGCAATCCGAACCGGACTAACTGTGGGGAGGCACTGTTGCATGAGTTCTTACATAACTCGGAAGCATGTGCGCCGCTGAAGATTCGGGGTACTTAGCATAGTGCCTGTGTATCGGTTGACTTAGGCTTAGAGCCGTTTCGGTCGAACCTACGTCTAGGGCACATAGCTTTGTACCGTTGCAGGTTAGCCGGTCGTGTCGCAACCCAAACCGGCCTAACTATAGTGAGGCACTGTTGTATGAGTTCTTACATAACTAGAGAGCATATGCACCACCGACGATTCGGAGTACTCAGCATAGTGCCCATGTATCGGTTGACTTCGGCTTAGAACCATTTCGGTCGAACCTATGTCTAGGGCACATAGCTTTGTACCATTGTAGGTTAGCCGACCGTGTCGCAACCCGAATCGGACTAACTGTGGCGAGGCACTATTGCATGAATTCTCACAAAACTCGAGAGCATGTGCACCGCCGAAGATTCGGGGTGCTCAGCATAGTGCCCCTATATCGGTTGACTTAGGCTTAGAACCGTTTCAGTCAAACCCACATCTAGGGCACGTAGTTTTGTACCGTTGCAGGTTAGTCGGCCGTATCGCAACCCGAACCGGACTAACTGTGGCGTTGAATAGAAGTTGAGAAATAATTTGATAGTTTTCGATAGAACTTGAAGCAACTGCCATTTTATTGATAACTGGAAAGATGTTACATTCTCTGATAGAGTCTTTTGAGGTATGCTGCATTCCACGCTCTCGGGAGTCGTTCTTCTGTCGAGATGACGATGGGACCGATTGACACATGACCATGCGGATTCAACACTTCTCTTTCTCCCTCTGATGAGGAGGAGGAGAAAGTGGATCGTTTGTTCTGTCGGTCTCTGCTTTGAACTCCTAGAAGTGGCCTGCTTGTAGGAGATCTTCCAGATGGAATTTCAGGCTGTAGCATCGAAGGGTTGGGTGGCCATGGCACCGATGGAAGTTGCAGTAGACCGACTTGTTCTCCGTTTGCTTGGTGCCAGGCTCGAGAGGGGCAGACCTCCTATGGTAGTCTTCGTGATGGATCTGCTCAAGTATAACATCGATCGGCAGAATCCAGTCAGTAAATGTGGTCCTCCGAGGCTTTTGCGGATCTATCGCCTGCCCGCTTCAACCACTTGGAGGCTCCACCTTCCTTAGCCTGCGTGTTATGAGCTTGGGTTGTCGGTCATGCAAGCTCCTTATCGGAAGGGCGCTTCTTGAGGTCACGGCTTTTGCGAGGAATCTAATTGTCTTCCACTTCGATCTCTCTTTGGATCCGATCGAATAACTCTCCGAGAGATGCATGCGAGTTTTGGATAAGATCGTTGTAGATGAGAGATCAAAGCGTAGCGTATTCTGAAACGCAAGCATGATGGCCGCATCGTCGAGGTGACATCCGGAGAGCGCTGCATGCTCATTCCGGAATCTCCGAGTGAAACCTTGGAGGGTTTTGTCTGATCCCATCTGAAGTTGGTAGAGAGAATCGAGCTTCTTCTCCGGCTTGAGATTCAGATGGTAGTGTTGGATGAAGAGATCTGCCAGATCCTCGAACCAGCTGACGGAGCCTGCTGGGAGGTGGTGATACCAATCAAGCGACAAATCGTCTATGCTTCTCGCGAAAGCGCGACATAGAATCTGGTTGTCGTGATCGCAGGGCGTCAACGCTTGTTTGAAAGCATGGACATGCATCGTTGGATATCCCATGAGGCAATTGAACCTTGGGAGGATTGGAGTTCGTCAGCTCCGAGGGAATGGAGCTCAGAGAATTTGTCGATGAAGAGGTCCTTCGGAGGCATGGCTGTTTTGACGGTCACCTCGTTGGTCTGAGAGGTGCATCGGAGGAGGAGAAGGCAACGAGGGTGTGGGAGTCCTCATTGGGTGAAGTTCGATAAAGTTTGATATTTGTTATGTTGGTGCTGACCCTTAGGGCATCGATTGTGGTGACAGGTGTCTCTCGCGACGCAGGGGTCGGAGGATGATCCAGAGCTAAGGGGTTTGGGATAATGAGCCGACTGATTGACTCGTTCCCAAATCGTTGGTTTGGAAGGAACAGGCGAGGGTCCTCTCGAGTGGGGATTGAGAGATTGACTGGAGGTGTCGACGACCGAACGTCTGGAAGGAGTTTGGGATCAAGCGACCGACGGATATATAGTTTGATGTTGATGCTGGCCTCTGACTGAGGAAGATTGACTCCTGCTTCGATGGCTACTCGTCAGAGAGAGTCTCTTTCGACCATGAGAGCAGCATTCTGCTTCATCAAGAAGAGGAGTTGAAAGTCTTCAGACGAGATTTGGTACGTCGCTTGAGGATTAGCGACGAGCGCTTTCCCTGGGCGTTGAAGAGTCTCGTCGGCAGTGCAGGGAGATTGTTGAGGTCGAGCCGGAGTTGCACGATCTACAGAGCGATGACTTCTCGAGTTCACAGTTGGGTGCTGCTCGGGAGGTTGACTTGTCATATGCCTACGACTCATTGAGCGAGTCATAGAATGTGAGACGTTGGGATGAACGTTGCTTCCCTCCGGCTGGTCCACGGGTCGTGTCTTCGCCATTCAGGTAGCGATGGAGACAAACGGATTGCTCAGGCAATCGGTGGTTGCTGCTTGACCGAAGGAGCAGGGAAGCTTGGAGGCCGCAAGTTGATATGGGAATATCCCGCAGACAGCACCAAACTGTGGGGGCGGATTTCGGTCGTCGTACGTAACCCCCCTCCAACAGTCGATTGAAGGTTTGATCCTTCGGGACGTGGTATGCTGTGAAGCGCTAAGGGGTAAAGTGCTAAGCTGTCACACAGTCACTGCATAGTAGAGAGAGACACAAAGAAGGATAAAGAGAGAGATAGATAGAGTTAACACGGGGTGTGATGACGGAGTTCGGCCAAAGCCTATGTCTTTGTGCGGTAAGACACAACCTTTAATCCACTATCTCTAAAAATGTAAAGCTACTTTCGATAGGCCGAGGAGTGCTTATTACAAGTAGACAGAGGGTGGAGAGGGTTAGAGAGTCTGAAGACCAAAAGGCTCAAAGAGCTCTAGAAAACAGAAACTGGAGATTGGAATAATGGAATTCGATCTGGATTCTTTACATGGTTGGTTATATATAGAGGTTTGGAAATATCCAAGGAATATTTTAGGGAATATTTTTAGGATATTCCTGGGAACACCCGGGGTTTGGAAAATCATCTTGGGATGTTTACCAGACCCCGGATGATCTTTGTGGGCCCCAGGCAGGGCTGCGGATCCCACTGTCGGGTTCGTGGGCCCCATGCAGGGCTGCGTGTCCCACTATAATCTTCGTGGGACCCAAACAGAACTGTGGGTCCCACTGTCGGCTTCGTGGGCCCCAGGCAGGGCTGCGGGTGCCACTGTCGGGTGATAACCAGATTTTTCACCCACAACATCGCGATCGGAGCCTCCACCTCACACCACTTTTCTAAAGCCTTCTTGGATGGGATGACCCCACCAAGCTGAGAATACAACTCCTATTCCTTTGTGCAAAGGTTCAACGATGGAGTAGGTGGGTGCACATTTCTTCTTCCTCTTCCTTTCTTTCTCCTTTTCTCTCTCCTAGACGTATCGCTTGGACGTGTGTATTAGCCCCTAAGGTGCCCAAGAGGTGTATAAAGCCTCAAGATGGCCGACCCCTAAAACCCCAAGCAGACAAAGTCCAAGTGTGGAATAAGCCCCACCTTGGTAGAAAAGTGAGAGAACACCCTCCGCCTACTTAGGGTGGCACTAAACCCACCAAGAAAACATAGGCCAAGTGTGGCAGAAGCCCTACCTTGACATGAAAGAGGGAAAACACCCTTCGCTCACATGAGTTGGTATTAAACCCCCAAGCAGACAAAGTCCAAGTGTGGGAGAAGCCCCACCATGGCATGAAAGAGGGATAACAACCTTTGTTGACTTGGGATGGCACTTAACCTCCCAAGCAGACGAAGTCCAAGTGTGGAAGAAGCCCCAGCTTGGTAGAAAAGATGAAGAACACCCTCCACTCAATTAGGGTGGCACTAACCAGTAACCCCAAGCAAACAAAGTCCAAGTGTGAAAGAAGTCTCACCTTGGCAAATAAGAGGGAGAACACCCTCCACTTACTTGGGGTGGAACTAATTTAACTAAACCACCCAAGCAAAGAAAGTCCAAGTGTGGGAGAAACCCCACCTTGGCAGAAAAGAGGGAAAATATCATTTACTTACTAGGGATGGCACCAACCTCCCAAGTAGACAAAGGCCAAGTGTAGGAGAAACCTCACCTTGGTACAAGAGAGAACACCCACACGTGCTTGATTTGACACTAACCTTTACTGCTACATGCACATTAGGCACCGTGAAGGGCATCATAGAGCTCTCGCAAGACCACAAGCATACTTACAAGGTGAGAGAGGGGGGGTAGAGATGTCTCAAGCACCTGATTACGTCTAGCTCGAGCTCCAAAGGGGGTTAGTGAAATCATAATGTCTCTGCGAGGGGTTCCCATAGTGAGGAGGTAACAATACCAATTCAAATTTCTTTACAATGTACGGATCAGTCTTTCTTCGGCAAGACACACCAGGTAAAGATATGCGGAATGAATATTCCTGGGCTTAGCTACAATACACTGTCTCGGATAGATTCTGCATGCACAACTACTCTACTTACATGAACTTCACTCAAACTCTTAGAAAGATCAAAGTGTTAAAAATAGAGAGCTAGAGCTCACACCTATCGTATGCTCTCAAAGACTGGGGCATGCAAGTGGCTTTACAGGGACGAAAACATACAAGGCCCTAAATAGCAATGTAATGTAAAACACAACAGTTTTTTTACGTAAAAACCCCAAAGGGTAAAACCACGCCAGGACCGATGCCGGAGGTGCAAACAATCCACTAGAAATGGTGAAGGTGAAAAGTACAGAACCTTACCTCGGATGAACTGCAGCGATCCACAATCCAACCCCAACGTATCCAACAAACATGCGTTCCATGGATTGCTTGATCTGGCGCACCCCAACCATCAGTACAAACTTTTGTAACCTCATTTCCTTAATCTCTACAGCTTCCTGCCCTAGGTCTCCTAAGCACTGTTAGCTTCTTGCGCAGCTCGCAAGCGCACGGCCGAGCACTCGTAGCCACGAGGCACCTTCACTCCTCAGCAAGGAGTGAAACCCAAGGGTACCTATCTTCCAAAGTTTTGTCGTCCCCAATTCCATATGAGAGATCGTCAAGCCACAACGATGGATTTTTGCTCAAGAGTATCCGACCCTCCAATGACATATCTCCCCCAATTCCTTTTGAGGGGGACCTTCTAGCCGTAGTGAAGGATTTTCGACCCTAGCACTAGGAGCAACTGATCTTCGTTGGAAGTACAAAACACCAAAGAGAGAGAGGACGAACCTACTAAAAAACATGGTGAACTCTAGCACCTCGGGGAGACAACCAAGCACCTAAGGGAATCGATCACACTCCATGAAAGTGCAAAATCTTCAATAAAACTCCTCCACACGCATTCTACAAGAGGGGAGATGAGAGAACCATCTCTTCCCAAGCTCCACACCACACATCGGGATACCCTAATAGAATCACGCAATTGTCATCTAGGGTATCGAAGGAGCAGAGGTGGTCTGAGGCGGTCAAGGTGCAATAGAAAATTTTCCTCTCAAAATAACACATGCCTCCTCCAAAAACCCAAGCTCTAAGAGATAACGAAGACAACCCTAGGTGCTCATATTTATAGTCGGTCGGGGATCCGCACTGAAAGCCCAACGGTCCAGACCGAAGTTTAAATTTCGGTCTGGACTCGGGTTAGCACCACTATAGGTGAAATCCGGGGGTACCCCCCCCAAACAGTCCCAACTAGCCATTAATGGTCCGGATCAACTTCAATCCGCGGTCCAGACCGTGGCATTCACTGAGCAGTTCGGACCGCCCAGTGACAGTAAGCATGGTGGACTTGTGATTTTTTAAAATTATAGAAATTCTCTCTCTCCCTCCACCATGTGTCATTGGGAGGAGCCCTGGTTTGACCAAAAGTCAACTCAGGCCGTGTCTGACCACACACAAGTGGCTAGGCTCTGAAATACATATAGTGCACGTAGCTAAGTCTGCACTTGCACCGAGGTTGCAATGCTCTGAAAGCCACAGACCTGACAGTTCAAAATCTCTAGAAATACTCGAAACCCAAAAGCTACAGGCTCTGTCGATAAGTAAGCACAAACAAAACCCGATGCATTCCATTCATAAGCAAGTTTCGAGAAGCATGAATCGAAAAAGTAATTGATCGCGAGAATTCTGAGAAACGTGACAGAGCTCGGACGACCATGGGCCAAAATAGAAATTAGGGTTAGAAAGTCCTAACTACCCAAAGTTAAGAGTAGGAGATATACCTTTGGGTAGGAGTGAGCCGAAATACAGATCTTTCATCTGAAATAGTTCAGCACTGACAATGTCTTCATGGGTTGTGAATCGCTCACATCCAAACACACAAGATTCAAACGTACAACTTAATCTAACCAAGCGCGTTTTGAGCACACAAATTATGCCAACAAGGTGGTACGCTCTTGGCGTTAACAATTTCCCCCTATGGCGTAATTTTGTGACAAAACACTACAATCAGCACTCATGGAAGTGACAAAAACAAATGCCTCTCTCCATTACAGAACACTCACTCAACCATGACTCGAAGTGACCAGTTAACAACCACTCAGATAGGACCTAAACTCTAGAGAATGACACCTGAAGATCCAGAGTCTGATCATGTAACATGCACGCTTTCAAATAAGTTTATCAGATCTTCCTCTCTCCATCTGCACAGAGATATTAGTTCTCCTCCACCTTCACCAAAATTGAACAATAAGTATATAGCAAAAGAGAGGAAACTACAAGAGACATCAACTCAAAAGTAGTCTCCGAGGAAGGAAGATGAAAGTGTGTGCAGTGAGGCAGGAGTTAAACAAATAAAGCACAACTGTTCTTCAACTCCCCCTCAAGCCTAGCTATCCCACTGCAGTTCACTGTCTTCCAAAACCAAAGCTGTCATTTGACGGAGTGCTGATCACCCTATTTCACCTCCTTTTTGGTACAAAAAGATGACAAAAGAAGCGATCAATGCAGATACGCATGAATGCATGGCTGCATGAGATGCAAGTACTTGTCCGACAACTAATATCAAAAGGATACAGAAAGCAATGATACCAGGATAACACACCTACGAAAGACCTAACAAGATCATTGTTGTTTGCACCTAGGGATATGTTCCAGTATTTCACATCTCCCCAACGCCCCAGTTGACACACAACTACCTAAGTAGATAAATGGTGATTTGTGGAACCTCTCTCTCAAAGTAGCAACACATGACTCTTCACACAAGGGTCTCTCATTAGGTAAACAAAACACTACTTACTCCACACAGACCAAAGAAAGTCGAATCTAAATGAAGAGGTCACGATGCAGTAAGTGAACATGTCGAAGTCAGAAGTCAATTTCACACAGGAAGTACAAGGTACAAAAGGTATTCCTCAGTTTATTGGAAGAGACTTAATTAGAGACAGACCTCAGTTTGACCACAAAGCGATCTAAGGTGACTTCCAACACTCAAGAGTTGACAAGAGTGCCAAGTGAGAAGTCAAACCTAACCAGGCATTGGACAATGCTCTTAAATATTTTTACGAAATTTTCATATCATCTCACCTTTTGAGTTGTCCAAATCTTGACCAACAAATCATAATAATTTTATGGATTTTCCATAACACTCATAGCTACACCTAACCAAAAGCTCAATCTTAATATTTAGCAGCCTTTTCTTTGGTACTCAAGTTAGCAGTTTGTGCAGGTTTTTTATTTTCCCACGAGTGGCGTCGGTCAAGATTTGATATGTTTACTCAGGTAGGTTTCGCCCTTGTTTCCACTATATTCAAGTCAAGAGGGCTGGCAAGTGATCAATCAAACCAGGCGACTCGAGGAAACTCTTAGGTATATTGGTCAACCGAAAAAACTGTTTTTGGCTGCATGTTTGAGTTGTTTCGAGATTACTTTGGCCATAAGTTTGTCCCCTTATAAAACAAGGGCATGGGGTGGCTCTAGGGTGATCCGGCCATCAGAATTGATCGTGGAGACATGAGATCGTCTATGGAGAAGAGGAAATCATGGAGGAGAAGAGAAGAATTCGTTCTTGGTCTACAAATATTGGGATTAGGGTTTCGTGGCAAACCTTGGAGAAGATGTGAGATTGGAGATTGCTTGGTAGAAGTGGATCGGAAGGATTGTAGAACGACGGATCCGGTAGTGGAAGAGCCTAGAACTCTTCCTCGTTTCTTGTGCTTGATGTTCTTGTTTCCTCAAAAAAAAATGTTCTTGTTGATCGCCTCATCGTCCTGGTTCTTCGTGAAAGCTAGTGAATCCCTGCAATGTCTAGATCTCATATGTAATACCTGCAAGCATGTGTCTATTATGTGATTAATAGAAGAGATCACATACTCTCCCGTTTGTAGATTAGCCCTGATTTGGGTGAATCACGTTACATCTATTTGTGATCTGTCTTTGTGCTTGCTTATTTCATGTCTGGGAGAATTGTTCTGTATGACATGATAAATCCTCACACTAACCCTATGATTGGAGATCCACTTCCGCTATGGAAAATCACCAAATCCCCAATAGAGGACCCGCTCAGTACGCGGATAAGCTATCTACAAAAGTGAAATCATCTAGTAGGCAGACAAAGCTATCTCTAGAGGCAGATCCACCAAGTAGGTAAACAAAGCCATCTACAGAGTTGGAGCCACCAAGTGGGCGGACAAGCCATCCCGGATGCAGAAGCCGCTAAGTAGGCAAACAAGTCCCCTATTAGGTTGACAAGCCTCCCCAGGGGCAGAAGCCACCAAGTAGCGAACAAGCCTCCCCAGGGGCAGAAGCCACCAAGTAGCAAACAAGCCTCCCCAGGGGCAGAAGCCACCAAGTAGCGAACAAGCCTCCCCCGGGGAAGAAACTGCCAAGTGGGCGGACAAGCCACCTCAGAGGTAGAAGCCGCCAAGTAGGTTGGTAAGCTTCCTTGGAGGCAAAAGCCGCCAAGTGGGCAGACAAGCCACCCCAAGGCAAAAGCCGCCAAGTGGGCAAACAAGACACCCCGGGGCAGGAGCTGGCAAGTACGTGGACAAGCCTCCCTGGGGGCAGAAGCCACCAAGTAGATGGACAAGCCTCCCCAGGGGCGGAAGCCGCGAAGTAGTCGACACCCCGAGAGTGGAAGTCACTAAGTAGGTGGACAGGCCTCCCTGGGTGGACAAGCCATCCAAGCGGGAGAAGCTGCCGAGTAGATGGAACCCCCCCTATCGAGCAGACCTGCCCAAGGGGTGTTCAAGTTCTCCTCAGGCACATGAAAGATATGTCGACACCTCCAAGGTGTAACCCCTCTCCCTCCGGGGGCACGACCCTCAGATGAGGAGGAAAACACCTCCAGATCCGAGTCCGAAGAGCCTCGTTCGAGCCATAAGTCATGGTCCTTCAAGGCATTATTTACCCCGGCAAACCATGAGGGTACATAAAATATTTACCCCCTAACTCGGCACTGAAGCTAAAGCTCTCCGAACTGAAGATACAAGATAACAAAACAAAGGGGGAAGTGGGAGACAACCTCACCCCCCGAGACCCAACCTTATACCTTTTTGGGACACCTTTGCACCGAGTAAATGAAGGTGTCGGGAATGAAGAGCATCCCTCGAAGTGATAGCCTCCTCGAACACCCCAAACCCTAAACCAGGCTACAAAGCCTAAGACTATAGGAAGAAGCCACCACTCCAAGAGGGGAAACATACCCGAAAGCTTCTGAACATGACCACTCCATAACTGATTCAAAAGGGATAGCTACCCACATAATACAGGTCGACCTTGCACCGCACCAGGTAGGGGGTGCCCAAAAGAGATAGGTCAATTTTGCACCACCTCATGTGGGAGGGACATTTACCCAGAGAGATAGACCGAGCTCACACTGCCCCAGGGGGGGGGGGGGGAGCTGCCTTGCTAGAACAAACCCCCTCCTCCTTCAACACTTACTATAAAAGGAAGAGGAGGGGTACTTAGAAAGGGGTTGGTTGCTAGTTTGTCTTTTGTAAACTCTACAGGAAAAGATCACTCCTTAAATAAATGAGAGGATAGCATTCTCATTAGGGGTGAGTGTCGGTCTTGTCGGTTGGTTTCAGTGTCAGTTTTGTCGGTTTTGATTTTTTTCGATTTTCAAAAGTTCAAAACCGAAACCGAAATGGTCGGTTTTTGTCAATCGGTGCGATCGATTTTCGGTTCAGTCTTGGTTCGGTCTTAGTTTTCACCGACTTGTTTTCATTCAAGGCTTTCAAGCTCAGTCTGATGTTAAAATCATACCACCATTAAACAATTCAGTGACTCAGTCTCTCATCATCTTTAAAGAACGAGGAAAAAACCACTGGTATAGAGGAAGGGAATAACAACAAATAAACACTAGATAATAATAAAAATACCATTTCTGCTCCATAACAAGAACCACAATAAGCCTTGTTGTGATCATTGATCAAGACTTCCCCCATGCCTTTGTAGAGACTAAAGGTCTTTCAATCTGTAAATATTCAAAGAAGTATCCAAATCTGAAAATAATAGACATGAGAGGAGAGATAACATATGGTTTAGGGTTTTTCTAAAATGGCTTTATATATGAAGGAGTCGGTTTTCGGTTTCGGTTACCCATACTCGGGAATCGAAACCAGAACCGATTTAATTGGTTAATTCGGTTCGGTTCTCTTTCGGTTTGGTTTTTCTAATGGTTCGGTTTTTTCGATTAATTTTTCCTCGGTTTTGATTCGGTTTGTCAGTTCGGGTCGGTTTTTGCACAGCCCTAATTCCCATAATTATTCTCTCTCTTAATCTCTTCTTCTCTCTAAGAATCCACTACTTAAAATAGGAAGAATCACCTAAGGGCATCTATTCTAGGAGCCTCAAACCTTCCTTCACCCCTCGCTCGAGATTTAGGTAGCTTGTAGGAAGCCCAAAATCTACGGAGCCGAAGGATACTCTACAGAACCCAAGCCCCCATCATTTCATCCTTACCTCGACCTACACCTTCGAAGAAAGAAGGGTAGGAGTCCAGCATCATCACTTCTGAAGAAGAAAGGAACACATCTCGTGGGAGGGTTTACTTAGAAAAACCGCACCCATGACTAGTGTTTTCCATCTTCACATTGCACGAGTCTCCTCTGTAGGATTAGGATATGACCAACTCTTTCTTTGGAGTAGCATGGTAAGGCAAGGTGGTGTCAACAACCCACTCTATGTCTTGATGGAAAAAATGTAGGCATTCTTCTCTCCAACTATGAGTACCACCAGTTCATCACCTGATGAAGTAGCTGTAGTATTCTCATCATCACTCTTCCTTCGGTTTTTACCATATTTCTTCTCTTTTTAGAACCCGACAATTTATGTCCATGCGAAGCTCTTCCACTTTGTCTCTTGATTTTGATCTTCCACTTGAATGATCAGACGCCAATTTGGCTTTATATTACGGCTTCATCCCCTATTCGGAGTTGCCTCAATCTTCAAGTGTTGGATTTCCCCTTTTTTTGATGGCTGGCCGGTGGAGGCCAGAGACTTTTGTAACCTTGTAGTTAGCAGATTTCTTATTAATAATAACTGATCGGAGGCCGCCTTAAAGTTTGGAATTCCATTCACAACCTAAGGTAGCACTAATAAATGACTAATCGAACCAATCAAACTTAAACAAGCCGAGCGATGTGTAGCTTGAGCTTGCCTTATTTACTAACCCAACTTTAAAATCAAACTTGGAAGTTGGTTCATAGACAAGTTGTTCAAATTTACAGCATTGTGTGATTTCACACCTTTTATCCTTCGAGAAATGGATAGACAAGGAGAGTAAAATTATTTCGAGGATGAAATTAATGTAGGATCAAGCTCTCAAACATGGAATACTCACCGAGCCTGATTCTGAATGCTCATTACCTATAACAGAGAGAGTTGATCAAAATTTATGTCTGTATTTAAAAAATTTAATGGACGTACGATGACATTATACGTTCCTGCGTATTGATCGAAGATTCACCAAAGTTTGGATGATCCCGTTCCCCTGGCAAACATCGCAGATGGTATGACCCACACCTCCACAATATGGGCACTTTGCTCCTTCATCAATCCACTCCAAAAACTGCAGACAATCGGGTGATCAAGTAATGAGAACACCGTGGATCAAATAAATCATCCATGCAACTGCTAGTAATATCACAGCTACCAAACCCCATCTAACCTGTGGTTCAATGTTCGGTTCGCCACTCCCATCACATTCTGCAACCAGAAAAATGGAAGGCCAGTTAAACGAGTCTGCACGATAATGTCAGACTAACAAGAATATTTACGGTGCCAGTGCCAATTATGAAAGTAGTGCAGATGACTAGAAGACACAAAATACAAGACTACAAAGGCCTTCATAAGGACTTCTTGACGGGAGCCGGTCTATAGGGTCCCAGAATTCGCGACCAAAGTCATAAGAACTTTAAGTTATCCTTGGTTGAAACCAAGCCTACTTTAATTTCTTCTTTCCCACATAGTAGTTTGAAGATCCAGCTGAGTGGACTCTTTCCAACAACACCACCACCAGCACCACCACCGCCACCAATTTGAAGAGGGGAAAGGTTAAACAACAAGAGACAGGTTCCTGAGCATCTCCAACAGGTTCCCTACTTTGGTTTTTCGCCAAAGTAGGGAGCGAAATGCCATGTTCCGCCCCCCATCACCCGCGCTAACCTGGTTTCTCAATATTTCGCTCACCAGATATCCAGTGAGAGAGCGCCGCTTGCTACAAGGTGGGCCTCCAAATAATGTCTCCAACTTTAAAAAATATACATCTGAAGTATAAAAATTCTAAAAAATGCCAAAGAAAATGTGAACCAATTGGAAAGAAATTTTCAGAATAGGGAGGCAGTTGGAGTTGGCTTCCAAGAATGGCTCCCTATTCTAAAGAGGCCATCTTTCCCTACTTTTGGCTCCCTACTTTAGGGAGGCAGTTGGAGATGCTCTAAGAGACTTCCAATTAGCAATACACACCCTCCTCCTGAGGTATTAGATTAAATTTTACTGCAGTGCTTGGAGTATTTTACCAAGTGGTGCATCAATCGTGGCAAAAGAGGCAGATGGGTGGCAACATCCTATAGTGATCTCTTCATACTATCTACTTCTGAGGGAGTCCCATAGCTGGGTCTATGAAGGCATAGCAATGGAGCAACTGAAAATCCCCATTTCTCAATCCAATTTGTTGCTTAATGATGAGGCATTGATAAGGCTATGTTGAAACTATATAAGGACATGATTTATTTATATTTTTTAAAATCCACTACCCACATCTGCAATAAATGCCCGGAGATTCTGACCTGCCTACTGTGACCAGAACTTGAGCAGTGAAGACTGATGGATAGTAGATACCTGTGCACATTAACCGGCCTTCTCCACGACAAGCGAGGCATTTCTTAGCGGAGACGGCCTTGCCCCTGTCAGTGGGCTTATTATTCCTACCCACCAGCCTGGATGGTTCCTCCCACCGGTTCTCCCCAAGAAGAAACACTCGGTGTTGAGATACCTCGACTTCTGCATTGCCAATTCCTTTTACAACCGTTTCCTGAATATCTGCAACTTCTGTTATTGAAGCTATTGATGCTCCATTCACACCTTCCTACCAGAACAACCCAAAAAAAAAACATTTAAGATTGGTGCTCTGGGGGAGAGTAAAGGTCACATAAAATCACAGGATCAAATGGCTAGAAAATTCTAACTTGGCAGATTTCATCATCATCATCATCAAGCCAATTATAAGGAAGGTTTGACAAGAATTTTCCGACTGGCTGTCAATTTGGTCTCAACCCTCTAAGATTGGTGCAGAAAACCTGAGCATGACAGTTACGCCAGAAATGGGTATTATGACAAGAAACTTAAAAGGTGGTTAAGCAGTTTAAACTCGTACAAACGTGGAGCAAATGTGACAGATTTGATGATAACAATATAAGATAGGGAGAAGATTTTTATCTTTTCTTACAACAATTAGTGCAAGCAAATCCATAAACCTAGCACTAAACACTAATCCAAGTGAAAAATACAAACTAAGAATTGTAAACACTAATCAGTCAAACATACCGTCCTCACCACAGATGCAGAATCCCCTTTTTGATCTGTGATTACTTCTAACCCAGCCTTACTCGGTCCTCGCTCCATGAACAATCTTTCCAAGAGCTCTGGTGTCATAATTCCATCTTCACAAGTCCCTAGCGAGGCCTGTGAAACAATATCTATCACAACATCAAGCCCCATGGGCGAATAAAATAGCAAGCATAACTGAAAAGTGAAAAGATTATTATATTTAATTTAGTAAATTTTGGTGAGGGACGAGCTAAGAAGCACACACTGGTACGGGGACACGGGTACGACACGACATGGTCGCACGGGTACGCCGACACGGCAAACCCTAAAAAAGGAGGACATGGGTACGGCGGGGACACGACAAAATAAATTAATAATTTTTATTTATATTTTATGTGTTTATAATTCATATATATTTTAATAACCGAAAAAACCTCATAGAAAACAAGTAAACTAAAATAAAAATTTAATGCATACTGAATCGCAACCGTTAGTTACACCCAGCCCGATCGGTGAATCGCACACAGCCCTAAATGGCATGGAAAAGAACGGTTGTGTTTCAGTTTTGGCTTCAACCTATCAGAAACCTCAGAGAATTAGATAGGTTAAAGTCAAAACTGAATCGTAACAGTCCGTTACAACAGCCTGACAAGTGAATGCACTCAGGCCTAAATGGCATAAATGGCTGCTTCAGTTTTGGCTTCAACCTATCTGATCCTCTGAGGTTATAACCTCAGAGGATCAGATAGATTGAAGCAAAAACTGAACCACAACTGCTTGTGACCCGACCCTATATCGAAAAACCAGCCGTGTTCAGCACGTGTCCTACCATGTCCGGCTTCCGAAAGCACGTGGGACATGGCACATACGTGTCCGATGCGTGTCTGGCGTATGTTTGGCGAGTGTCGGTATCCGACAAGGGTACGGAGGGCCTTGGGGAGTGTCCGTGCTTCCTAGGGGACGAGATATGGGGTCCCTCAGAAATCAAGAAAATAACTCTCTATTCATAGCAAAATGAATATTGTACTGTGGAATAATGTCAACTGAATTTTCTTCGTATAGGTAAGCAAATTATGGATGAAATATGCCTAAAAAAAGTCATTGAATCGGCCAAAAGAGCTTTGCAAATTATGGATGTAATCTGCCTAAAAGAAGTCTTTGAATCGACCAAAAGAGCTCTTCAAATCAGCGAACCAGCAAAATTTGCTTTTGCGCAAACTTAGGGTGCCCTTAAAAAATTAGTGCCACGGCTGGGGGGTGCCCACATAAAAATTTCAATAGTAGTGGCTGTTCTTCACGATGTTTGCACGTGAAACTCAAAATTGAGTTTTTGGGTTGCTTTGAGAGAAAGCTGGTCTCGACTCTTTAATATGGGGGTGCCCTCAGATATTTAGTAGTAATTGGACGGAAGTGAGAGAGGGGCTACACTATTTTTGGTGGATTTTCATGTAGAAAATCAGAATAAAGAAAAAAAGGGTTGCTGGCCTTCTCTTTGATGCAGACATATGCCAGGGACAATGCCTTTACACGGGGGAGAAAGAGGAGGGTCAAAGTGGGAGAGAAAGAGAGTTGCCAGAAGACTCTCTTCTCTTTCTTGCTCTTCTTCTTATTGCTTCTTTCTTTCACTTCTTGCTTGTTCTTCGTGGAGAAACAACAAGAGGGTTGATGCCGTCAATAATGATCGAATTAGGGTTTGAGAAATATCGGGGGGAGAAGAGAAGGGGAGAAAAAATCCGGAGTCCACCTGATTCGAGGAATCCACCTCTGATGGATTCTAATCCAAGAAACTCTAGATGCTAACAAACATTCTCATATTCTTTTATGTAATTCATCGATCATAATTAAAACAAAGGTTCCTACGCCTTTATCTAATAGCCAGGGTTACATGCATATTTTGCCAAGAGCGATGTGGGACTAAAAAAAATAAGATAGTTACTTGCGTAGCAAGTCTTAATTTTCCCTAATTAAATACAACAAAAATTAATTAAATAATGTGATAAGATAAGCCGGTCTTCAGGGATTGGTCCCAGGTAGAACTAGTGCGGTCATCGGATCTAGTCCCCATTAGCTTTAAAAGTACGATTATGAACACTCATAAAAATAGCTTTAAATAGAAAATATTAATCACTCACTTGCCATGTTTTCACAGCACGTTCAGTGCCAGTTGAGAAGTTAGAAAACTCCATATCTTCTTCACCTGAATAAAATCCCAACCGTTGCAAAGCTTCCTACACGATCAATGCCGATATTAGCTAGAAATTATTTTTCTTAAAAAACAATTTCAAGCAAAAATAATAAACAAAAAAAAAACCGCACCAACATAACCTAAATGGTCACTTCAAAGTGCATCTTTATTAGAATTTCACAATTTCACATTACGCGATACATCTACCATCTATAAGCCCTACTTGGAGGACCCAACAATCAAATTTCAGCAACCTACAATCAAGTTCAGCAATCTTATTGTATTCTAAATTGAAAGTAGACTAAGATAGCATGAAACATAATCTCATATCAACACAATGCTCGGATAAGGGGAAGAATGGGGAAATCAAAATGGACAACAAGGGTCTGAAAATAGCCGAATCTCGCATCCGGACTACTGAGAAACATGACCCGAGTAATTGCCCATGACTACAACAAGTCCAAATGCTCTTAGCCCATTGCAACCTAGTTGAGATATAAATGTATGCACTCTAGTATAACCAAAAGTCCAATAGGCTAACCACTAACCTAGCCCAATCACTATTCTAAAATGATTTGAACATCACCAGCTGGGCTAGGAACACTACCACGCTTATCAATGATGCATCAAACTTGTCCATCATTTGATCAAAATTAAAATGGATGTCCCGACTCTAAGTTAGCAGTGCCTTATTTCACAAATGAACTCAGCATGCCACTTGGCATCAAGTTGTTATTTGTGGTGGTACAATTAGAAACGTCAACTTCACTGACATAGTTAATGACTCGAGACTAATTCGCAATATCGAGGTATTGAAACTTATTTTTCGTTTCAATCATTCTTGACATTTCTAAGGACCAGGATCTCCAAGTTGACCAGGCTACTCTACTTTCATTGTGGTTGGGCGATTAGTCCCAAACTACTCAGAGCAGTGATAGTCTTGCTAAAAAACTAGAGTCGAGAATAAACATGTACTCCTAGAGAAAATTTGATCATTAAGCATGCCACTAATTCCATATGCAATGTGAATTAAAATAGTAGAATACTTTATGATCGGAGCTAAGCACGAACTCTCTCTGGATCAAATAATGCCTCTAGTTCTTGAGAGCCTGGACGACCACCTAAAACTTGGCAACGCACATTTAATAGTTCCACCATGCATCGTTCAACTTCTCATTAAAATATTCAACCAGGCGTCCCTCCTAACTAAGAACATGTCCTATCCCAGTGCAGGATATTTATGTAATAGACATTGAATTCAGTAAGTGCTAAAGACAAGGGCACTGTGATGCTTCATTGGTCTAGATAAATGTACCCACTTCATACACTCAGTGACAGGTGCCATCACTGAACCAATATTAGAATATAAATCATCGATAAAAAGATGCAAGCTATGGGCTGGCTCCTAATAGCTTCAACCTTTACTATACCCTTTACCTATAGTAAAGGAAAAAAAATTGAAAAGCAATATAGTTATGAAGATCTCAAAGTAAAATTTTCCCTAAAATTTTATCGGTTTGAGGTCTTTATTCATCCTTATCAGTCTACTCAAGTTCATCGGATTTCGCCAAAGTTCATGACTTGATGATTTGTTATTCAAGTATTGCTAAGTCAAATTAGGAAATGGACTCGCCTTCGATCTCATAGCATTTAAAAGCAAGGAAACTCACATCATGGAACTGTGCAGACCTGCATCTCTAGGACGTCCTCTCCTTCAGCCCCCTTCCTCAGTGTCTTCCTTTTCTTCGAGCCCTCCGAGACCCTAATCTTCTCAAGGACCACCTCCTTCACTTTGACATCTTCCACCAGAACCGGATCATGGCCGGCGGTCTCCGGAATGCTGCCGCCTACCTTTTCCGCCTGAAGCACCGTCTCGAGCCTTCCGGAGGCGGCGGAGATGGATGCCAGCCGCTCGCGCTCCAGGGCCTCAATGCGCAGCTGGAGGGCGGCAATCTCACGGAGGAGGGACTCCCGCTCGGCGCTCCATCGGGACTCCTCCCGGAGCCATCTCTGCTCCTCCCGGAGCCACCGCTGCTCCTCTCTCAACCACCGGATCTCCTCTTTTTCCCAGGAGGAGGAGGACCGCGGGTCTGGAGAGGAGAGAGACGCAGAGACAAGAGATTTTGGGAAGAAGGTGCTAGGGTTAGGGTTCTTGCAGACTTTACAAGAGAGGGGAAATCTGGGATTGAGTGGAAGGCGTTGGAGTCCGGGGACGAGCGGGGGTTAAAGACGGAGGGAGAGAGTGGACGCCATCGAAGCAATAAGTGGCGGGGAATGACGAATGTGGGATATAGATGACACGGATCGTTTTCTTTGGGGTGTTTATATTTACACCCATAAAACTACTAGGGACCCCAACTCAATAGTTGATCCCGCATTACTATCTTGTGTTTTCGAGAATTAAACGCAAGAACATTGGCTCTAGAAATTGGAGTATGTATCACGTCGTACTTCGGTCTACCACCACTTGATCGTCTTCAACTAATCCCAACCCTTCCAAACATGATCCCTCGTCCATTGATCCCTCCACCATCGAACATCTTATTAGAACAATCTATTCTTTTGTCACCATTAAGTTAGATGAGCAAAAAAAGTCTCTCCCATGGCGCACTCAATTTCTGTCTACCATGGCTGCTTTAGATCATGAGGATTTCTTTGATACCCCGTTGTCCTCTCCTATCATTTTGCATTCGGATGGTCTCTCTCTTCCCAACCTTTCTTGACAAACAACTCCGGAGTTGCATCCTTGCTATCCCTACTCTACATCTTCTTCAATATGTTACAACTCTTAAGTGTGGCAGAGCTATGTGGCCAGCCTTGGACTGTCAATTTCTCTCCTCCACTCGCTCGAATGTGATGCATCTTAAATCAGCACAACCAAATCATATCTTCTATTCTTTGTGTTCATGGTATCATAACCAGGTTTGGCCTATGACCGTTGAGCTGAGTGGGAGTCTACCCACGTGACAAGGGTTGGACAAAACCGACCTACACGTGAGGGAGAGTGTTGGAGTTTAGTCCCACATCGGCAACGGGCTGGGCAGGGTTGTCTTCATATATCCTCTGTGGACCTCCCCTTACGACCCAGGTTTTGAGATTTGAGGGTATCTAACAGGAACATAGTTGGGAATGATCTCACTAAATTTGTACGAAATGCGGTTTAACAAGCGGTCAAATGCATACCCGCATCACTCCTCCTCCCCTTACTTTACCCAAGGAGTGAAGTGGGAATTGCCAAGTGGGTCGGGAGGTGTGACTCGGGTTTGGACCAAGCAAAGAGTCACCTAAGAAACGGCATCGATCCGTACTAGTGGATCCTTGCCCGTATCGGTCCTAATTGGCCGAGTGAGGCAGGTATTAGTCGATACGGCCAGTACGACTTTGATTTTTGCAATTTCTAATATTTTTATTTATATATTATAAAAAAGCGGAATGCCACCAAGTTGGTGCCGATCTAACAATCATCAGAAAAATAATAGCCGCGTACAACAAGGTGGACTAAATGAAGGTGCAGGATTTGCATTGTGACATGTAATCATCATTCCAAGACAAGCCAGATCCTGACATGCAGAGACAAAGGGATCCAGCCTTATTCCTCATCCAGCAAAAGCAAATCAAATTCAGCAACATAACCATTTTCTTTCATCAACACAGTCAAATCCTTCAGTGTTTCATAGATGTCAACAGCATCAGAATGAACTTTGTCTCCTGCAATGAACAAGCTTGTTTTATTTCTCACAACAATCCAACTACACCCTGGTGACTTCCTTACTCCTCTTTCTCTCATTTCTTTTCTCACCATCTTAGCCCCTTCCCAATTACCAGATGCAGCATATATGCTGGAAAGTGAAACATAAGGAGAAGAATTGTGTGGCTCTAGCTTGATGAGCTTCTCGGCCACATGCTTCCCTCTTTCCCAATCCCCATGTAGTCTGCAAGCTGCAAGCAATGTGGCCAAGATCACACCATCAGATTCAAAGTGTAACTTATCAATGAACTCCTCGGCCTCTTTAAGGTAGCCTCCACGGCCCAGGAGATCTATTATGCAAGCGCAGTGATCGGCTCTAGGAGTTACACCATACTTGGTGGGCATAGAGTCGAAAAGACCACGACCCTCCGACACTAACCCTGCATGACTACAAGCTGTGAGAACGCCAAGGAACGTGATGCCATCAGGCTTTACCTGAGACCGTTGCATCTGATGGAAGAGCGCTAGCGCTTCTTCTGCATATCCGTTTTTTGCAAACCCAACAATCATGGAGTTCCATGAGATGGCATCTGCTTTCCTCTCCAATTCTTCGAAAACTTGAAGAGAGGCTCCAATATCCCCGCACTTGGAATACATGTCCACGAGCGCACTGCTAGTGTACTCGTCAGAACCAAAGCCAGATCGGATGACGAGACTATGCACCACTGTACCGTCTTTCAAGGCAGATAAGTCAGCACAAGCTCTTAGCACACTAGCAAAAGTAGCTTGATCTGGATGGACACTATAGCTTTGCATTTTCTGGAAAAATATGAGTGCATCCTCGCTGTAATCGTTCTGCGTGTGGCCTGAGATAATAGCTGTCCATAATACCAAGCTCTTGCACTCGGGCATCTCCGAAAAGAGCTTATTTGCGTCTTCGAGTGTTCTGGACTTCAAATACATGCCTAGTAGTGAGACCCCGACAAATGCATCATTATACATAAGGTTAGACTTTAGTATGTGACAATGCACTTGCCTCCCCAGTATGTATCCTGAAGGACCAGCACAAGCAGGCAAAATGCTCGCAAAGGTGACATGGGACGGCTCTACACCTTCTGCCTGCATTTGCTTGAACAAACTCACGGCTTCCGCTTCATTATCGTTCTGAACATGACCAGAAATCAGAGCATTCCATGCAACCACACTCCTTTCAGGCATATGCACATATACCGACTGTGCAGCATTCATGTCCTTGTGTTTCGCATATAAGTCGATAAGGGAACTCCCCACATATAGATTTGAACCGAGATCGAACTTGATGGATAAGCAATGGATCTGTTTTCCTTCCTCAAAAGCTTGTAAGCTAGAGCAAGCACTGATCACAGTAGCAAAGGAGACCTCATCAGGTAACACATCATCCAACCTCATCCTTCGAAACATACTCAGTGCTTCCTCGTCCTCCTTGTTATGGGCATGACCGACTATAATCGCATTCCAAGACACGTTATCTCTATTATGGATAAGCTCAAACTGCCGCTTCGCATCATTAAGGACTCCACACTTAGCATACATATCGACCACGGCATTCCCAATGAACAAACACACTTCGAAGTTGGTCTTGATTACAAGACAATGCAACTGCCTGGCAAAATTTAGATTCTCCAAGGAAGCACATGCACCAAAAACACTGACGAAAGTGAACTCGTCCATCCCGAACCTATGCTCCTTCATCTCAAGAAACAGTTCAATGACTTCTTCCGGTTGCCCGTTCTGCAGATGGCCTCCGAGCATTGCATTCCACATAACAGTGTTCCTCTCTTTTGAAGTACCAAATACCTTCCTTGCATCTTCTTCGCAGCAGCATTTGGCATACATGTTGATCAGGGAACTCCCAACGAAAACATTCGAATCCAGCCCAAGCTGAATAGCCTCGGAATGGATCTGCCGGCCCTCGTCAAGGGCTGCTAGATTGGCAGCAGCACTCAGCACACTTCCGAGTGTCGAGCGAGTAGGTTTCACACCACTACTTTGCATTTCCCGGAAAAAACCAAGCGCTTGGGCCTCGTGACCGATCTGTGCATGCCCCGAAATAATTGAATTCCAAGCTACAGCATTCGGAGTCGGCATCTGCATGAAGACAGCTCTTGCATCCTCAAGTCTTCCAAGACCCACGCAAGCAGTAATAACCGTTACATACGTGACCTGATCTGGTCGACTGCCCGAATCCTGCATTCTCAGAAAAAGTTGCAGGGCTTCCACAAACATACCAATTCGGACATAACCCGCGATCATGGTAGTCCACGAGATCGTGTCGGGGTCACCTACCGTATCAAATACACAGAAGGCATCGGAGATACGGTCGCACTTGGCATACATATCTATCAGAGATCCCTCACAGAAGGGATTGGATTCGTAGCCTGTCTTTATAATGTTGCAGTGGACCCGCACGCCGTGATCGAGATCCATCGTTCTTGCACAAGCGGAGAGGACGATCGCAAACCCGAACTGGTCCGGCGGAGCGGCGGCAGTGCGCATGGATTCAAATACCCGGACCACCTCTGCAGGTGATCCTCGCTGGGAGTGAGCTGACAGGATCGAGTTCCAGGCGGGCCCGTCTCGCTCCTCTAGACGGTCGAAGGCCTTGTGAGCATAACCCAGATCGCCGGCCTTGGAGTAGAGGTCGACGAGGGCGCTTCCGAGCTTCCCCGACAGACGTAATCCGTGTTTGAGGATCCGGGCATGCAAGGTTTTGCAATTCTGTGAGATCTTCGTTCTGTGGGAAGTTTCGTCGAACGGGTGACCGGGCACGTGGATAACGGCTTGTTTTGAGCATGATACGAGGAGATGGGTGTAGGTCTCGGAGTCAGGAGGTATTGTATGGAGGCGGGGTGCAGGGAAGGGAGAGACGGTTGGAAGGAGAGAGCGAGTTGGGGATGCGGAGAGCGCGATGGGTTTGGGGCACAACAAACGTTTCAGAGGTGGCGTTGCGGAAAGCATTTAACCTGTGGCAGCACAACATGACAACATGGTTAGCGCGCCTCTCTTACTTCTCTTCCCTTATAAAATATGTTATTCTAAAATGTAAATACTTACGTTTGGTTGTGTTTCAAACTAGGATGGACTCCTACAAAACAACGAAGAAACTAAACTTCTGACCATCTCCCAATGACCTACGACAAGAATTCCGTCGCAAAAAATAACACAAGTAGTGGGGTTTCAGATGCCTTCCTGCAAAGGAATGGAGAAAATTTGATCATTAAGCATGCCACTAATTCCATATGCAATGTGAATTAAAATAGTAGACTACTTTATGATCGGAGCTAAGCACGAACTCTCTCTGGATCAAATAATGCCTCTAGTTCTTGAGAGCCTGGACGACCACCTAAAACTTGGCAACGCACATTTAATAGTTCCACCATGCATCGTTCAGCTTCTCATTAAAGTATTCAACCAGGCGTCCCTCCTAACTAAGAACATGTCCTATCCCAGTGCAGGATATTTATGTAATAGACATTGAATTCAGTAAGTGCTAAAGACAAGGGCACTGTGATACTTCATTGGTCTAGATAAATGTACCCACTTCATACACTCAGTGACAGGTGCCATCACTGAACCAATATTAGAATATAAATCATCGATAAAAAGATGCAAGGTATGGGCTGGCTCCTAATAGCTTCAACCTTTACTATACCCTTTACCTATAGTAAAGGAAAAAAAATTGAAAAGCAATATAGTTATGAAGATCTCAAAGTAAAATTTTCCCTAAAATTTTATCGGTTTGAGGTCTTTATTCATCCTTATCAGTCTACTCAAGTTCATCGGATTTCGCCAAAGTTCATGAATTGATGATTTGTTATTCAAGTATTGCTAAGTCAAATTAGGAAATGGACTCGCCTTCGATCTCATAGCATTCAAAAGCAAGGAAACCCACATCATGGAACTGTGCAGACCTGCATCTCTAGGACGTCCTCTCCTTCAGCCCCCTTCCTCAGTGTCTTCCTTTTCTTCGAGCCCTCCGAGACCCTAATCTTCTCAAGGACCACCTCCTTCACTTTGACATCTTCCACCAGAACCGGATCATGGCCGGCGGTCTCCGGAATGCTGCCGCCTACCTTTTCCGCCTGAAGCACCGTCTCGAGCCTTCCGGAGGCGGCGGAGATGGATGCCAGCCGCTCGCGCTCCAGGGCCTCAATGCGCAGCTGGAGGGCGGCAATCTCACGGAGGAGGGACTCCCGCTCGGCGCTCCATCGGGACTCCTCCCGAAGCCATCTCTGCTCCTCCCGGAGCCACCGCTGCTCCTCCCGGAGCCACCGCTGCTCCTCTCTCAACCACCGGATCTCCTCTTTTTCCCAGGAGGAGGAGGACCGCGGGTCTGGAGAGGAGAGAGACGCAGAGACGGGAGATTTTGGGAAGAAGGTGCTAGGGTTAGGGTTCTTGCGGACTTTACAAGAGAGGGGAAATCTGGGATTGAGTGGAAGGCGTTGGAGTCCGGGGACGAGCGGAAGTTAAAGACGGAGGGAGAGAGTGGACGCCATCGAAGCAATAAGTGGCGGGGAACGACGAATGTGGGATATAGATGACAGCAGCAGCACTCAGCACACTTCCGAGTGTCGAGCGAGTAGGTTTCACACCACTACTTTGCATTTTCCGGAAAAAACCAAGCGGAGTGGACGATCGCAAACCCGAACTGGTCTGGCGGAGCGGCGGCAATGCGCATGGATTCAAATACCCGGACCACCTCTGCAGGTGATCCTCGCTGGGAGTGAGCTGACAGGATCGAGTTCCAGGCGGGCCCGTCTCGCTCCTCTAGACGGTCGAAGGCCTTGTGAGCATAACCCAGATCGCCGGCCTTGGAGTAGAGGTCGACGAGGGCGCTTCCGAGCTTCCCCGACAGACGTAATCCGTGTTTGAGGATCCGGGCATGCAAGGTTTTGCAATTCTGTGAGATCTTCGTTCTGTGGGAAGTTTCGTCGAACGGGTGACCGGGCACGTGGATAACGGCTTGTTTTGAGCATGATACGAGGAGATGGGTGTAGGTCTCGGAGTCAGGAGGTATTGTATGGAGGCTGGGTGCAGGGAAGGGAGAGACGGTTGGAAGGAGAGAGCGAGTTGGGGATGGGGAGAGCGCGATGGGTTTGGGGCGCAACAAACGTTTCAGAGGTGGCGTTGCGGAAAGCATTTAACCTGTGGCCGCACAACATGGTTAGCGCGCCTCTCTTGCATCCTCAAGTCTTCCAAGACCCACGCAAGCAGTAATAACCGTTACTTACGTGACCTGATCTGGTCGACTGCCAAATCCTGCATTCTCAAAAAAAGTTGCAGGGCTTCCACAAACATACCAATCCGGACATAACCAGCGATCATGGTAGTCCACGAGATCATGTCAGGGTCACCTACCGCATCGAATACACGGAAGGCATCAGAGATACGGTCGCACGTGGCATACATATCTATCAGAGATCCCTCACAGAAGGGATTGGATTCGTAGCCTGTCTTTATAATGTCGCAGTGGACCCGCACGCCGTAATCGAGATCCATCGTTCTTGCACAAGCGGAGAGGACAATCGCAAACCCAAACTGGTCCAGCGGAGCGGCGGCAGTGCACATGGATTCGAATACCCGGACCACCTTTGCAGGTGATCCTCGCTGGGAGTGAGCTGACAGGATCGAGTTCCAGGCGGGACTGTCTCGCTCCTCGAGACGGTCGAAGGCCTTGTGAGCATAACCCAGATCGCCGGCCTTGGAGTAGAGGTCGACGAGGGCGCTTCCGAGCTTCCCCGACAGACGTAATCCGTGTTTGAGAATCCAGGCATGCAAGGTTTTGCAATTCTGTGAGATCTTCGTTCTGTGGGAAGTTTCGTCGAACGGGTGACGGGGCAGGTGGATAACGGCTTGTTTCGAGCATGATACGAGGAGATGGGTGTAGGTCTCGGAATCAGGAGGTGTTGTATGGAGACGGGGTGCAGGGAAAGGAGAGAGGGTTGGAAGGAGAGAGTGAGTAGTGGATGGGGAGAGCGCGATGGGTTTGGGGCGCAACAATCGCATCAGAGGCGGCGTTGCGGAAAGCATTTAACCGGTGGCCGCACAACATGGTTAGCGCGCCTCTCTTATTTTTCTTACCGACCAAATCTTATTGCTGAAAATAAAAAAATTATTTTTATGACCACCAGCGCATGTGGAACCATTCACACAATCATATTTAGTTTTTTGAAACAAAAATATCCATAACTACAAATCGCCTCTTCCCTTATAAAATCTGTTTTTCTAAAACTTAAATATTTACATTTAGTTGCTTTTCAAACTAGAGTGCACTCCGACGAAACAATGAAGAAAGTAAACTTTTGACCACCTCCCAATGACCTTCAACAAGAATTTCGTTGTAAAAAATCATGCAAGTAGTGGGGTTTCAGACGCCTTCCAGTAAAGATATGGAAAAACAAACCTCTAGTGACATCCCGATGACTTCTACCAAGGATTCCATAGCAAGAAATAGCACAAATAGTGGGGTTTCGGTGCCTTCCAGCGAAGGATTAATTGAGAAATAAACTTTTGACAATATTCTGATGACCTCCGATGATACAATGGAGAAAGCAAACAACCAGCTACCTCACAATGATTCCAGCAATGGTTACACGACAAGAAGGGACACAAGTAGTGGGGTTTCTGTTAACCTTTGGTAAAGGAATGTAGAAAATAAACTCCTAACAATCTCCCGATGACCTCCGATGAGAGTTTTATACAAGCCAATACATTCAACTTGAACACAAACTGGACGCAACCTGACGTAACATGGACGCAATCTGAATGTAATACCTGATCGTAACCTGAATGCAAACTGGACATAAACTGAACGCAATAAACGTAAACAAACGCAGCCTAACATAAACTGGACACAACCTGAACGTAAAACCGATCGTAACCTGAACGCAAATTGGATACAAATTGAACGTAAATTGAATGCAACAAAACGTAATAAAAACGATTGCTCCCAACGACAAAACATAAACAAAACGCAATGAAAACATAAACAAAATGTAGCCACACGTAAATAAACATAAAATTTACGTTTGAGACTCTACTGCCTTTACGAAAAAAGAAGTGATTCGCTATATTAAGGATATTTTTGTCTGAAATTTTTTTAGTGGTCATAAAAATAATGTTTTTGGGCTCTGTACTTAGTTTGAGCAATACAACAAACCTGGTGGTCAGTTTGGAAAAAAACCTCATTCATAAACGGGTGTTGCTATTTGCACCCCCACAATTTGCTAGCAACCCCAACAAATAAAGAAATCTCGGATGTGTCCCCGAAGCATACAAGGCATATTGATATGGGGAGTGGCTAGATACAGCACAATTTTTTTTTCTAAAGGTAGGCTGCGACTGAAGACTACCTTATAAGTTATTGCCTTTTGCTAGTAGCAGCTCATCGTTAAAGGCAACCCCCAACTCCGTAGCAGCACACATTCTTCCTCTTCCCTTCCTCCCATACTTGTTAGTGCCGTCGATCTTGTGCGGATCACTGCCTCTCTCTCTCTCTCTCTCTTTCTCTCTCTCTCTCTCTCTCTCTCTCTCTCTCTCTCTCTCTCTCTCTCTCTCTCTCTCTCTCTTTGAAAAGTAATAATTGTATTAAAGGTTCAAATATTGAAAAAATTACATAACAAGGCTATACCCAGAGTGGGTTAGCATTAAGACCAAGGCTCTATCCATAGAGCTTACACACAAGCTAGGACAAGCTTACAGAACCTCACAACACAAAACAAACACAACAAAGGATAATTACATCACACTCTTCCCTCTCCTTGTTATTCTGTCGCACTCTCCGGTTGGCTACCATTGCAGGATCCGCTTTGCTGAGAGACTAGCCTCCAAATCCAGATGAAGCCGAAGGGAGTTAATTGGCACTTTGAGATCCCATTTCCCTTACTTGATCGCCATCTCGAGAAAGGCCTTTGAATCCGTCGGCTCGAGGTCATATTTGCCATCACTCGATGTCTCGGCACCGCCGAACTTCTTGATTCTTTCCATAACTTTATGGATCCTCATTAAGTCATTGGGAGGAATGCTCTTCAAAGAACTTGGTTGGAGGAAGAGGCCGTGGTCGGCTTCATCCTCCCCATCTTTGTCATCGTTATCTACTTCTTCATCAACATCATCATCAACCTAGTCTATACCATTATCTTCATCATTCATCTTGCTTGTGGTTGCAATGTCTTCTTTTGCATATCCCCTTTTTCTACTTCAAAACCTGGTAGCACCCCAATGAGAAAGGTCCGAGCTTTCAACACCTCCATCCACCTGAGCCTCAGAATGATCGAAGTATCCCAATCCAACTGTGACCTCCACAACTCCCACCGCAACCTGCTAATCTCTCCTCCTCCCTCTTCATCTTCCTCCTCCTCCTCCTCCTCCTCCTCCTCCACCTCCAACCCTCGGCCATGTCAAGGTGAGTGCTTCTACAACCCATTCATACTGAGGAGGCTGAGTATATTGTAGCGACACTCGGCCACTGTTAATTACTTGGCCTCCAACGCCTGAATGGTCTGTAGAAACACTTGACCTCCAATGGTTGAATGGTATGTAGGAGCACTTGGTCTGAAATAGCCGAATGTGATGCAAAAAGACTTACGGAGGATGAAGAAGAAGTAGATGGAAGGAGGAGGAGGAGGGAAGAGAAGGAAGCGAAGGAGGGAGGAGGATGAGGGCGGTGGCATGACCGACCGACAATGCTAGCCGAAAAGGAGGCTAGGAAGTATTACTGCTTGTGGGGTCTCACATTTTTGGGCTTAATTTGTGAGTTTAAACCATTGTGTGAGAAATTAGATGTAACTCTGGTTCTGCTGAGTCGTGATACCGCTCATCTTCATAAAGATTGATCAAGTACTTCACAGTGTCTCCAAGAATAACTAAAGATTTAACAGGCCATCAAATGGCCGTAGTGACTCACCTGAGAGACGTACGATGGGTCAGACTTGCAGAGGTAGCCTAGGGTTTCTCGATCGAATCGATTCAAGCAATTTTTATCGTTTTTATCATAATGGGCTTTTTGATGAGTCGATGTGATTAAAAAATGATTCACTTTAAAGTTATTATTTTTTATTTTCAAAAATGATTTGATTGGTTTTCTCTATTCCTTACCTTGCAAATCACATACTTTGGGTTCTTCCGGGTGAATCAGAAGAGGGTTGGCTCTTGTCTTGAACAAATCAAGCGAGAAGAATCCTAATTCTTCTTTGTAGGTCGACAATCGGACCGTTGTAATACCTTTAAGATCTGTCGATTGGATAAATCGACGAAGTAGGCTCTTATACGATGAAAACACTCAGAGTGGGGAGCGATTCACCTTTGGGCACGCTCGACCTTTAGAAAGGTAGGTTTCTAGGAGTCTTCGCTCATGAAGAGGGAGTTTGAGCTGCGTCTCGGGTGAGCATCTAGGTCCACTCATGTCGGATCAAGTGAAAGACAGCCAGTCAGGTGGTTTGCGAAGAATCAAAAAATGGGTGAAAATCAGCGTGGTGTGGAGGCGAACTCCTCATATAACCCATGAAACCTCATCTCCATTCTTGTACTGGACCTTTGAAGCTTAATGGATTGCTCTAACCAACCGGCTCAACCGGCAAGGTTTTTCCTGTGAAGAATTTTCCTTGTAAAAAATATTTGTTTGATTTATAGTATAACTTTCTCATACAATAATTGTATGCTTATGCCCTGCACCACATAGAAACCACAATCTGAATTGTTTGCTGAGAGAGAAAGAGAAAGACAGAGAGAGAGAGAGAGAGAGAGAGAGAGAGAGAGAGAGAGAGAGAGAGAGAGAGAGAACCAATCGACATCTAATCACCGTATATGTAACCTTTCAATCTGCCAGGATGAGGAGAGAACATAATCAAAGATAAATTTTAATCCATTAAGAGTCTAGCTGGTGCCAGTCGTCCAAGGTGATCGTAGGATGCAATGATTGGTTAGGTTGTCGTCACACTCCAGCTCGACCTCGTTACTCCCTAGAGGGAGTCATTTTTCAATTTGTATCAAATCATGGTTTCCCTGGTTGATTGTTTAAATCAAGTTATACTTTGAGTGATTTTATTCTTTCTGCTTAGTTCTTGATGGAGACTCAACACGAGGGTAACGCCATCAACACGAGACCATATACTTAATATATAACCTTTATAGAATGTCGTATACTTTGAGATCATCATTTGTAATATGATATAATTTCTAAATTAATTTATCATAATCAACAACATAGGCAACATAAAAGTGTTTGTTGTTTCCCCGTTGTACTCATACTTAACGTTAACACAAAACAATTCACCATCTTAAGCACATATTATAGATAGTGATGAATCTATGTTTGTTTATGACCTATGAAAATTAAAATCATATTATAAACAAAATTAGGTTAGGCAAAGCAGGATCATTCAACATAAGGGCTTTCATAAACAACAACGATCAAATTTAACTGAACTTTAATGCAACATCGATAATTTAGTTTTGATGTGCAACTAAGGGATTTCGAAAAACTTTATGGCGTGATGTTAACATTATGGGGTAGGATTTATACCGTTTCGTGGCTTCGAGCAGCCACAGAGGAGGGTTCCTCGGCAAGTTATTGATTCCTGAAACAATGGAGGTAAGAAAATGGTGGCCATCAAGGTTTCCTGACAAACGAGGAGTGGAGGTGGTGGGCGCCAAAGGGTTTGTTCACGTGGAGGAGGTGAAAGAGGGGAAATACACTACAGATGAAATGGATTATTTTAGTCTGGAAAAAAAATAGATGATCAGAAAAGTAATGGGAGTTGGTGGTCATCTTGGCAAAAACCTCCTTATACTGTTCATTTATTACCTCTCAAAATAATTATTTTTTTCCACTCCATGAGGGTAGGGCTGTAAATGAGCCAGGTTCAGATCGGGCCATCCCAAGCCCAGGTCCAGCCAGATCTTATTGGTGACTGTCCAAATTAGGACTAAGCCCAAATTAAAAATTTCGAGATTAATCCGAACCCGACCTGAAACTTTTTTATGAAACCCAGGCCAAACCTGGCCCAGATCAAGCCCGAGAACGGTATATGAATTTTTTTTTCTTTTGATCATACCACAAAAGGAAAATAATTAGAATTGATTGTGAATGACATTAAAAGGATATAATATGCGAAGTAATGCTCCTCGATTCTTAAGTCATTAGTATTTGTAAAGTAGATTTGTGTAAAATTATACATGTATTGTATATAAAAGAAAACTAAAAAAAAATTTTGTGGGCTTTGGACTAGGCTAGTGGTTGACATATCCAGTCCATAATGCAATTGGGCCCGAATGTTCGAGCCCAAACTAGTCCAAAGCCCAATCTATCTCCCCCCAAGCGTTAACCAAAATGTGGCCGGTCTGACGGGACTCGGGCTAGCCCTAGCCCATTTACAGCCTTATCAGAGGGATTAGTCCGGCCCGAAGTGTCTGAAAGGGTTTTGGGGAAATCCTGGCTCTGCCCCTGCTCGTTAGGGGTGGCATTGGGTCGTATCGGGTCGGGGTTTGTGTCGTATCTAGTTTCGGGTCGTGTCCAAAACCCCTAGACCCGGGCCCGACCCGTTTAACTAATCGTGTCTAGATTCTAAATCTATACCCGACCTGTTAATAAACGGGTAGACCCGAAAAGACCCGTTTACCACACGGGTTTTATTCAGTTGACCCGATCTGACTCAACCCGACATTACCCGATAGACCCGCTGATACTATGTATTATAGTATCGGATTGCGGGTAGACCCGACCCGACACGACAAAACCCGGTGAATTTTAAACAGGTCTTCCCGGGTCTACTGTGTCCAGACCCTAAACCCGGACCCGACCCGTTTATTAAATGGGTCTATCTTGTCGACCCGTTTACGACCGGAACCCGTTTAGCGCTGCGCGGCGGGGGGTAGTTGGCCGGCGCGGGGGGTGCGCGGGCCCCGGGAGTGTGGCGCGAAGGCTAAGGTATAGCGGCGACGTTGCTCTGAGTCGGGCGGCCCTGTTGACAGGGGGCTGCGGACCCCTCAGGTTTTAATTGTGAAAGCCCTTTTTTTTTTTTTGGGTCCGCCGCTTGTCTTGACTCACTTCTCTTCGTGTCTCCTCAGGATCTGAGTCTTCGAGAGTTTGACTTCGCCGGGGTGGATAGCTGAGGACTTCTCCGATGGGAGTAGGTGCCTTTGCTTCCCCCTTACTCGGGTGTACCGTTACCGCAACTCGAGGAGAGAAGATCTTCTGTCGTTGCTCCGGATTTTCATCCACGAGCGCGTCACCGAAGATGGAGTCACTGATGCAGCCTGTGGGACGCCGAAGCTGAGTGAGAAAGTCTACACCGATGAGGCAATCTCCATGAAGTTCCTTCGTCCAAGCTTGAGTACACCTTTTCACCACTGCAACGAAGATTTCGTGCCCACCCCAGTAGTTGCTTCGAAGATTTGCTCCCGCTTGACCCGATGGGGTACCGACTCCTGGCCTCGGGGGGACGTCCAATATCTCTGTGGTTTTTGTGAATGGATGAGCTAGCTCTCCGAAGTCTTTGGGGCAGAACCTGAGATGAATCCGTTGGCCAAGTTCCTAGCGCCGGCTCGTCGAGAATATAGCCGTCCTGAGGGGATGTATCGCGCTCTTTGTGAACTCTGGTGCCTGGCCACCAACACTTTTCTTACTGGAGCGGGAGAGATAGGGATTTCCCTCTGCAACGTCCACATTGTTTTCGGATGCCCTGAAGTGAGGAATTACTACCAAGAGGAGGTGCCAGCTTTAAAGGACTTGCTGGATAGCCGCTTTGCTCCGAGCTCCTGCCTTCTTTTGTTCAAGGCGTATGCTGTTATTGCATCGCGGGATCAGTCGGATCGAGTTCGTCCTTCTTCTTGGTTTGATTTCTGGTTCAGAGGTGAGTACAAGTCCTCGGCACCTTCAGCCCACGAAATGTGGAAGGTTGCTCAAATGAAGAGGCATCCACTTCGTTCTTTCATCCAAGGCCTCTAATTATGCTAGGCGGAGCTGGGCGTTGTCCTCGCTAGTGAGGCCTTCCTGGATTGCTATCCTGAGCGATGGGATCTGGAGCTCGAGCGGATGAACGACTTCTACACCATAGACGAGGGAGTACGGAGTTGCTTGTGTCGGAGTGCGAAAAGACATTCGGTAGGCCCATAGCGCTTCGCCCATGCATTCGTGCCAGACCTTCTTTGTCTTCGAGACAGTTTTCTCTAGCAGCTTGCAAATAGTCTTATTGAAGGCCTCTGCCACACCGTTGGCCGGAGCGTTGTACATCATCGAGCACTTCTGCTTAATGTCGTACCTGGCGTAGAACTAGCTGACAGCAGCATTCTTGAATTGGTTCCCGTTGTCCGTTACGATGTAGCGAGGGACTCCGTATCGGAAGATGATGTCATTCTGGATAAAGCTGATGATGGAGTGCCTTGTAACTTCATGTAGAGGTGTTGCTTCAGCCCAGTTGGAGAAGTAGTCCGTTGCCGCCAGAATATAAAGATGTTACCTGGATGACTTGGGCAGGGGACCGACAATATCGAGTCCCCATCCATCGAAGGGCCATGACGCGATCGTTGGGTGCAGAGGCTCTGGCGGTTGACGGATGTAGTCTCCGTGTAGCTGGCAAGCGTGACATTTTTTTGCGAACTCCAAGCTGTCCTTAATCATGGTGGGCCAATAATAGCCCATCCTTCTGACGCGAAAGTGGAGCTTTGGACCGGACTGGTGTGAGCCGCAGATTCTAGCGTGTACTTCTTCTAGTGCTGCTTCTGCCTCTTCTTTTGCGAGGCACCTCATGTGTGTGCCATCGTAACTTCGACGTACAACTCGTTGTTGAAGTGGTAGAACTACAGAAACCGTCGACGGATGTCAACTTTGCGCTTTGGATCTTCGGGGAGTCTATTATGGACGAGGTAATCCACGAAAGGTCGCCTCCAGTCTTGTTCCTCAATTTTGAGGACGTGAACCATGTTGACTTGGACTGGAATCCCGATAGGGCCTTCTTCTTTGGTGATCACAATTCTCCTGCAGACGGGGATGATGAGTTGACGTTCTTCTGGAAACGGGAGTGTAGCTGCCAAATTCGCGAGCGCGTCAGCCTGCTGGTTGAGGTTTCTGGAGACGTGCTGAATAAAAGCGGCCTTGAGTTTGCCGAGTTGTTCCAAAGCTTGCGCGTGCAACGGTACTAGGTCTTCTTTGTTGACTTCGTATGCCCCCAAGACCTGCTGGATGATAAGCTGAGAGTCACCGAAAATCTCGAGTCCCTGAAGCTTCATATCGTTGGCGAGTTCGAGGCCGATGAGTAGAGCTTGATACTCCGCTACGTTGTTGGAGCATGGTTCCGATAACAAAAATGAGAAGTGGAGTATCTCGTCGTTTGGAGTGACGAAGATAATTCTGGCTCCTGCTATGTCCTGCCTCGCTGCGCCGTCAAAGAACATCTTCCAGGAGGGGGCGATGTCGATGGAGAACACTTCTTCGTCTGGGAGATCTTCTGACAGTTCCCATTCTGCCGGAAGGGGATATTCTGTGAGGAAGTCCGCGAGAGCTTGGCCTTTGACTGCTTTCTGTGGTACGAAGCTGATGTCAAATTCGAGGAGTAGTAGGGCCCACTTTGCCAGACGTCCTGAGAGCACTGGCTTTGACTTGATGTACTTGAGGGGGTCAGCCTTCGAGACGAGTCTGACGGTATAAGCCAGCATGTAGTGTCGTAGCTTTTTCGTGGCGAAGATGAGTGCCAAGCAAACCTTCTCGATCGGGGAGTAATTTAGCTCTACGCCGACGAGAGTGCGACTCAAGTAGTAGCACGCCGTCTCCTTGCCCAGCTCATTGTCTTGAGCCAGGAGTGCCCCCAAGGATTACTCCTGGGCACTAATGTAGAGGATTAGCGGCCTTCTTTGAACTGGCGCCAATAGAACTGGCGGCCTCAGTAGATAGGCTTTGATGCTTTAGAGAGCTTCTTGGCAAGCATCATCCCATTTGAACGATGCTCCTTTCTTCATGAGGTGACTAAACGGGCGGCACTTCCCAGCTAGGTTGGCGATGAATCTTCGGATATATGCCAGATGTCCTTGGAGGCCTCTGAGGTTTCGCACTGTCTTTGGTGCGGGCATATTGACGATAGTATCAATTTTTGATTGATCTATCTCGATGCCTCGATGTCGTACGACGAAGCTAAGGAATTTGCCTGAGGAGACTCCGAATGCACACTTGAGTGGATTCATGCGGAGTTGGTACCTTCGAAGCTGTTTGAAGATTAGCTCGAGATCTTGCAGATGTGCTGAATTCTTCTTAGATTTCACAACAAGGTCGTCGACGTAGCACTCCACATTTTGATGAAGAATATTCTCGAAGATTCTCCTGCATAGCTCGTTGATAGGTGGCTCCTGCGTTCTTCAAGCCGAACGGCATAACTTTGTAGCAATAGATTCCTTTCGGTGTGCGGAATGCTGTAAGCTTTTTGTCCTTAGGTGCCATTCGAATCTGATTGTAGCCTGAGGATCCGTCCATGAAAGTTAGCACCTCGTGGCCTGTCGTCGCGTCCACCATTAGCTCCGTGATTGGCAAGGGGAAGTCATCCTTTGGACATGCATTGTTTAAGTCTCTGAAGCCCACGCACACTAGGATTTGGCCATTCTTTTTTTTGACTGGGACGACGCTAGATATCCATGTCGGGTACTTGATCTCTCGGATGAAGCCGGCTTCAATTAGCTTGTTCACTTCACCTTCTATTTAGGGTACCAGTTCCGGCCGGTAGCGTCTTTGTCCTTGCTTGATGGCGCTAGCTCCGTGTTTGACGCTGAGCTGGTGCACTGCGATTTTGGGATCGAGACCCGGCATCTCCTTGTAGGACCATGAGAAGACATCTCTATACTCTTGGAGTAGTTTAATGTATGCAGCTTCTTCTTCAGGAGTCAAGAGTGTGCTGACGAATGTAGGCCGAGGCTCCGTTTCTGTGCCCAAGTTAATTTCCTTCAAGTCATCAACGGTGGTCTGCCCCCCTTCTTCGAGGACCGACGGGGCATCTTGCAACTCGTCATCCGAAGTAGAAGTATCACCATTGTCAGTTTTGATAACAGAGATATGATTGACGGCTGCCATGGGTGGGTGGGCGGGTGTTGAAACGACGTCCTCGATTGGCATTCCCAAACGGTCGAACACCGACTTCTTCTTTGGTTGTTTGACTGGCCCGAGCCTTTTGAATGCAGATGTACGCTTTAGATTCGATCGGCTTTGACTGGTTTTGTTTTGCTTCTGGAGTAAGGTTTGGCATCGAACCCGTCGCCGTCTTCTTTTGCTGTCGGGACGGCTGGCGTAGGTAGAGCATGCATCGGAGATTGTTGATCCTTCAGCTGTTTCGTCTACCATTTTCGCCCCAATGTAGTTGGAGGTGAAGGTCTTCTTCGCTGCAATCCTGACGACCATTGGAGTTTGACTGGAGCCGATGCCTTGGCGGTTCGGGAGAATTTGTTCTTCGTTTTGAAACAGCCGAGCTTGAGTCCTCGTCATCTCATGTGGAGTTGCCGCTGGGGGAAGTGTGCCCATGGCACTTTCTTTGCTGTAGCCGGCTTTGAACAGCAACTTAGCAGTGTTTTTCCCCCAACTCCCTTTTGGCTTGAATTCGAGTTGATTAGGGTCGACAGATTCGACAGGCCCGCTCGGGTTCGGAGCTTACGTCAGACTAGTTAATGGCAACGTCATTTCTTGCACAGTGATGACATTGGCCTGCGATAATGGCGGGACCAGCTTCCTTGCTGGAATAGAAGGCGATCGCTCGGATTTACGAAGCCACTGAGGTGCGAGATGCAGGACTGGCGTTATTTGGACTGGCAACGGGGTATGTTGCATTGTTCTTGGCTCAGAACTGATGCGCATCCTTTGTCCTAATTTTGACGCTTCTTGGACCTCAAGTCTCACCTTGTCGGAACGTTGCATCGGATTTGCAGGGGGAGGAGCCTTATCCTGCTTTACTTCTTCAGCCTTCTGGGCACGAGGGGTTTTAGCTTGAAGGACTTCCGCGACTACGTCTTTTGCTTGATAGAACTTGGCGTCGACCAGATGTGCATCGGCTTCATTGAATGGCTTATCATTAGTGACGATGCACCTCTCCATGCCTTCCTCATAGTATTTGAGGCACTGGTGCCAAGTGGACACTACAACATCATTCTCATGTAGCCATGGTCTTCCCAACAGGAGGCGATACGATGTCTGGCAATCAATGATGTGGAAGAGAACCGTTGTGTCGAGCGGGCCGATTGAAAGCTTCAGGCGGATGATTCCGATAGTGGACTGTCTGCCCTGGTTGAACCCTTGAATGACCAACTGGCTGGGCAAGAGCTAGTCGTTGGTGATGCCGAGTTGCCGCATCGTCTGGATGGGCATGATATTGACGGCGGAGCCACAGTCTAGCAGGATTTGGTTTACCGGTTTTCCCTTGATGTATCCCGAGACATAGACACGTCGGTTGTGCAATCGTGTTCCGAGTCGCAAGTCTTCGTCCGAGAAAGTTATCGCCGCATCGCACGAGGCCACAGTCTTGCCCTTCTTATCGTCCTTCCTTTTCCTCTTGTAGCTGTCCGGGTCTGCCAAGGCTACAGCCACTGCAAGGCGAGCTTTCTTTGGAAGGTGCAAAGCTTCCACGAGCGGCAAGTATAGGATTGCCTCGTCGTGAGAGGCAGTGCCCTATTTGTCGGAGCCGTCTCCCTCGTCAGTGGAGTCGCCTTCTTCAGAAGTCTCGACCTCACCCTTTCCTTTCGATATCTTACGAACTTCAACCATGCAACACGAGACCCTGATGTACTGATCGGCTGAGAGGAAGTGATCGGGGAAGAACTCTTGCAACGTTGCTGGTTCTGGAGGCTCTGCTGGAGGAGATCATCTTGGTTTGCCGGTGGCATTTTGAATGTCTTCCTTCCTGGAGTCTTACTTTTCTTTTTGTAGGTCCTTCGCTCGGGAAATCTTCTCATCACACGGTCTTGCTTATGTTGCCTTTCTTGCTATGGCCTTTGTCGCCGGGGTAGCATGACACATGCCTCTTCGTCGGTGGATTCTCCCCTATTAAGATGATGATCGGCAGCAGCAATTGGTTCCCTATCAGTTGGAGACACTTGTTCTTCCGGAGGCTTTACTGGCTTGTCTTTTGATCCCCAGCCGGTGGGCTTGATTTCTTCAATCGAAACTGATGGGGGCTTTGAGTAGAGGACGTAATAGTCAAACTTTCCCGAAGGCTGGCCCAACAGACCGACTTCTGGATCTCGTTGCTCGTATCTCTTCTGGAGGGCACATTGGGATGTAGCTTGATTGGAAGGGATTTGCTCTTCCTGAGGCTCTACTGGCTCATCTTCCAATCCCCAGCCGATGGACTGGATTTCTTCAATCGAAACGGACGAAGGCTTTGAGTAGATGACGTAATAGTCGAACTTCCCCAAAGGCTGGCCCAGCAGACCAACTTCTGGATCTCCTTGCTCATATCTCTTTTGGAGCGCTTGTTGGGATGTAGCATTGCTTGGGAGAGGTGCTGGCGTGAGCGATGGTTGCCCCCGGGACAGCGACGTTTCTTCCTCAGTGAGCGCAGGAGCACGTTGGCGTCGCTTCGAGACCTTCAGTTGGGAAGTTGACTTCGCGGTTGGCCTTCGACGGTTGATGCGCAATTTGGGGGTGCTTTGTCGTGCAGCAATGAGTACCGACGAGAAGGAACCGAAGGTGATGGACGTCATGTTGGCCGTAGCGACCTCCCCGGAGTTGATTTCTATCTTCCCTTGTTTTGCGAGCGCCATTATTCTTTCTTTGAAGACGAAGCATCTTTCAATGGGATGACTTACCACTCGGTGGTATTTGCAGAAGAGATGGTCGTCGACACGATGCATCTGCTCAGGCCTCTTCGAAGGAGGGAGCTCTATCATCTTCTCTTGCAGCAGTTGGTCAAACATGGAGGAGACTTCTGAGTCTGGGAAAGGATACTCCTTTACTTCGAGCTCCTCGAGGGTCATCCTTTGTCTCTGTGACGGATGCGGCGGTATGGCGGCTCCCTTTCTCTGGTCTAGCTTGCCACCGATCTTGAGCGGTTTGGCAGTTGAAGCGACGTTGGCGACGTTGACTTGTTTCGGTTTCGGTGCCTGCGGCTTGTCCTTCTTCTCCACTTTCAGGAAATCCTTGTTCTTCGAGTCTCCGCGGTTTGCTAGGCTGAGTTCCATGTCGTGAGCCCGAGTTGCGAGTTCTTCGAAGGACCGAGGCTTGATACCTTTGAGAATGTAAAACAGACCCCATTGCATGCCTTGGGTGCACATCTCGATGGCCGAGTCTTCAGACAAGCGGTCTCGTGAATTCAGCGCGAGGTTCCTCCATCGATCGATATAGTCGATCACTGGCTCGTCCTTTCTTTGCTTGACTGCTTCACTATCTCGTCGCCCTACGTGCCGGCATTATTGCAGGTTTCGATGAAGTGAGCGACGTGTTGTCTTGGATTTCCCTTCCCATCGAAGTACTGGAACTTTGGTGGCTGGAACCCGATGGGGAAGCGCAGCTGTTGGATCCTCGCTGTGTAAGGCTTCGAGTATGCCGCCGTGATTGAAGGAAGACCACTGCCGTGGGAGCGCATCATGTCAGCTACCAACGCTTGTATTTGCTGGGTATTCATTGTTGCTATTGTCAGAGGTTGTGTGGCCACCGAGACTGGTGCTGGAGAAACTACTTCCACCGGGACGGAAACCGAAGAGAGTGTTGGAGTAACCGCTTGAATTACCGGAACAACCTCTACAGGAGCGGGAGTTGAAGACGGGGCTGGAGCGATTACTGGAGAAGCTAGAGGTTGATCGACTGCTGCAGCATTCTTTGCGCTTAGCTTTTGAAGCAGAGTATATGACGATCCTTTTCCTCCATTAGCCGAGCGATTTGTGCCATTTGCTCACCTATCTGCATGACTTGGAGTTGAAGAGCGGACAGAGGATGGTGACGGAGGACGTCTCGATGTTGCATTCTTGCATCCTCGCCGTCATCATCGGAGATATAGTTGCGCCGACTTGTTTTTGGTTGATGACGGATGTTTGCCCCCTGCAGAGGAGGTGCAACGTCCACTGGAGAATCCGAACGGGCTCGGGGTTGGGGCTGGTCCTTCCTAAACTTCTAGACATGGACTCCAGGATCGAGGTCTGTTTCTTCATGCACCAAGGCCTCGTTGGTGCTTTGGCGAGCATCTTCGTCAACAATTTCTAGCGTGAAGACATCCGCAAGAGTTCGAGTACGCCGAGTGTAGACGCCTACCATCGGGGGAACATCATTGTAGACATACGAATTTCGTCTGACCCGGACCCGACTTACGTGTGCCAACGCGGATGCAAACCCGACACGCGCTTCGACTCGGACCCGACTTACGAGTGCCAACGCGGATGCAAGCCCGACTTGCACGCACCAGTGCGGACCCGGACCCGACTCGCACCCAGCAAAAGAGGAGCGGACCCCACACTTAAAGGGGGCCGACCCTTACTAGGGACCGAACCCCATAGGGCCGGCCCCTACTAGGACCCGAACCCCATGGGGGGGGCCGGTCGGCCTTGCAAAGGAAAAAGAAAAGAAAGGAAAGAAAAGAAAAGGAAAGAAAAGAATGGAAAGAAAAGAAAAGGAAAAAGAAAAGAAAGAAAAGGAAAGAAAAGAAAGAAAATGAAAGAACTACCGTCATGCGCGGGGGGAGGTTGCGTATAACGTCTGCTCACGCGCGGATCTGCACCGATCCCTCGATCCGACGGACAAGAAGAAGAGCCGGGTCGCCATCGATTTCTTGTGCAAAATCGAGTCATAATTACTCCGCCAGAAAAGGAAAGCGAATAAAGACTTATTCCCCTCATCAATGGATGAATAAATCTTGGGTAATTATGGGGGAGATATTAAAAGGATTTAAAATTAAAACTTCCCATATCTCTCCCTCCCCCCTTCGCCTATAAATAGAGGGGGAGGGGGAAGGCTCAAGGGGTCGGTCGGATGGCAAGAAGCGAAGCTCTGCAGAAGAGGGGACGCGCTCTTCATCGACCCAAGGCTTCACGAGGCACGGGCAAGCCTGTCCCTTTGGGATCGGCTTAGTCCATTGAAAGCCCTCATCAACGTGAAGACCCTTGCACAAGAAGATCAAGCCTTCGACTCCGTGCACGAAGAAGAAAGCTTGGAGAAGAAGAACCCTTCGACTCTGAAGACGCCAGAAGCAAAGGTCGGAGAAGAAGATCGGAGCGGCACCACCCCGTCGTCTCCAACAAGCCTTCGACTCCGAAGACGCCCGAAGCAAAGGCCGGAGAAGAAGATCGGAGCGGCACCACCCCGTCGTCTCCAACAAGCCTTCGACTCCGATCAAGCCCAAAAGCCCAGAGAAGAAGAGAAGCGGCGCTACACCCCGTCGTCTCCAACAAGCCTTCGACTCCGATCAAGCCCAAAAGCCCGGAGAAGAAGAACGAAGCGGCGCTACACCCGTCATCTTCAACAAAGCCTTCAACTCCGATTACGCCAAATACGCCCGGAGAAGAAGCCGACGCCACAACCGTTGTCAGGTCGGTTGAAGACTGAAGACGAAGCGCGGGAGCTCTGCAGAAGAGGAGACGCTTCTTCATCGACCCAAGGCTTCACGAGGCACGGGCAAGCCTGTCCCGTCGGGATCGGCTTAGCCCATTGAAAGCCCTCATCAACGTGAAGACCCTTGCACACGAAGATCAAGACTTCGACTCCGTGCACGAAGAAGAAAGCTCGGAGAAGAAGACCCTTTGACTCCAAAGACGCCAGAAGCAAAGGCCGGAGAAGAAGCTCGGAGCGGCACTACCCCGCCGGCTCCAACAAATCCTCCACTTCGATCAAGCTCCAAAGCCCGGAGAAGAGAAACGAAGCGTCATCACCCCGTCGCCTTCGACAAACGTCTGCGCCATCCACGAAGAAGAAAGCCTGGAGCAGACCGCCTGAAGCGTCGCTACCCCCACCGTCTTCATCAACAAAAGCCGACGCTACAACCGTCGCACGGAGACCGTCGCTACCCCCGCCGTCTTCATCAACAAAAGCCGACGCTATAACCGTCGCACAGAGATCGGTGCTACCCCCACTATCTTCGAAAGCATTCTTCGACCCCGATCACGCCAAGGAAGCCCGAAGAAGAAGAGAAGTCCAGCCGACACCCAAACCGTCGAAGCGCTGGAGAAGTAGCCCACGTCGTTCGAAGAAGAAGACCGAGTTGACGCTGAAGCTAAAGCCAACACAATAAGCCAAAGCAAAGCCCCAGTAAAGCCCGTGCCAAAGCAACGCAAGTGCCAAAGCCAAGCGACTACGCCGGCCACGAGCAAAAGCACCGCACATTCTAGCCGATACGATGCGAAGTCCGGAAGAACGAAAGTATCGCAAGTCTCTCCCGGCTACGTCCAAGCGCAAGCGTCGAAGCAAAGCAAAAGCCAGAGCCACGCCGGAGCCAAGCCAAAGCCAAAAAGCCAAGACCAAAGACGACGCCCAAAAGCACGATCGACACCGCGAACCGACGATCAAGGACGCCGAGGTCAAGCAAGGAGCGAGGAAGACACGGAGACCGAGGAACGAAGCTGAAGACCCCCTATCTGAGAAAGCACGAAGCACGGAAGAGACCGAAGAAACAACGGATATTCCTTAGCCTCTCCAAAACCCTTACCTTGTAAAGACCTCTGTCCTGGGCAATTCCTTCAGAGCTCTCGCACGAACACCACGTGGAGACGTGGATCAAAGGGATCCTCCATAACATCTTTCCCACAAATCCCCTGATCAAAACTCGTCGCAACCCAGACTTGCTACACCCGAGCCACCCGGGTCCCGGCCACACTTGTAATCTGGTTTTGCGCAATAAAGCCGACCCGTACCTTTTCCATGCATACAGATTTCTGGCACGCCCGGTGGGACGTCTTCTCCTTTCATCCGTACGGCTGAAGAAGCTGCTTGAAGTTTGCAATGGCCGGAACAAACAACGATGCGTTTGCTCCAAGCCTCTCACCAATCGCCGAGTCTCCTCTACTCCGACATGGTGATCCAGTTAATCCGGAGGGTAATCCTCCCCCGATGGTACGCGTTTACACTCGGTGTACTCGGACTCTTGCGGACGTCTTTGTGCCAGAAGCTGCTGCCGAAGATGCTCGCCAAAGCGCCGACGAGGCCCTGGTGCATGAAGAAACGAGCCTCGATCCTGGAGTCCATGTCCAGATGTTTGGGGAGGACCAGCCCCAGCCCCGAGCCCGTTCGGGTTCTCCAGCGAACATTGCACCTCCTCTGCAGGGGGCAAACATCAATCATCAGCCAGAAGCAAGTCGGCGTAACTACATCTCCGATGATGACGGCGAGGATGCGAACATGCAACACCGAGACGTTCTCCGTCACCATCCTCCGTCCGCTCTTCAGCTCCAAGTCATGCAGATGAGCGAGCATATGGCGCAAAATACTCGGCTGATGGAGGAGAAGGATCGTCACATCAACACTCTGCTCCGAAAGCTAAGCGCAAAGGACACTGCAGCAGTCAGCCAACCCGTCGCTTCTCCAGTAGCCGCTCCAGTTCCGTCTTCAACTCCCGCTCCTGCAGAGGTTGTTCCGACGACTCAAACAGTTACTCCAGCGCTCTCCTCGGCTCCCGTCCCAGTGGAAGTCGTCTCCCCAGCGCCAGCCTCGGTGGCCACACAACCTCCGGCAACAACAACGATGAATGCTCAGCAAGTCCAAGCGTTGATAGCCGACATGATGCGTTCCCACGGCAGTGGCCTTCCTCCGATCACGGCGGCATACTCGAAGCCCTACACTGCGAGGATCCAGCAGCTACGCTTCCCAGTCGGATTCCAGCCACCAAAGTTCCAGCACTTCGACGGAAAGGGAAATCCAAGACAGCACGTCGCCCACTTCATCGAGACCTGCAATAATGCCGGCACGTATGGCGACGAGATGGTGAAGCAATTCGTTCACACCCTCAAAGGCAACGCGTTCGACTGGTACGTTGATCTTCCTCCAGGGACCATCGACAGCTGGGATCAGATGGAAAGGGAGTTCCTCAATCGCTTCTACAGCACCAGACGAATCGTCAGCATGACCGAGCTTACTGCAGTCAAGCAAAGGAAGGACGAGCCGGTGATCGACTACATCGACAGATGGAGGAACCTCGTGCTGAATTCACGAGACCGCTTGTCCGAAGACTCGGCCATCGAGATGTGCACCCAAGGCATGCACTGGGGCCTGCTCTACGTCCTCAAAGGTATCAAGACTCGGTCTTTCGAAGAACTCGCGACTCGGGCTCACGACATGGAACTCAGCCTAGCAAGCCGTGGGGACTCGAAGAACAAAGACTTCTTGAAGGTGGAGAAGAAGGACAAGCCACCGGCATCGAAACCGAAACAAGTCAATGTTGCGGACGTAGCTTCAACCTCTAAGCCGCTCAGGATTGGTGGCAAGCCGGATCAGAAGAAGGGAGCCGCCATACCGCCGCCTCCGCCGCCAAGACAAAGGATGACTCTCGAGGATGTCGAAGCCAAGGAGTACCCCTTCCCAGACTCGGAAGTCTCCTCCATGTTCGACCAACTACTGCAAGAGAAGATGATAGAGCTCCCTCCTTCGAAGAGGCCCGAGCAGATGCATCGCGTCGACGACCCTTTTTTCTGCAAATACCACCGGGTGGTAAGTCATCCCATCGAAAGATGCTTCGTCTTCAAGGAAAGAATCATGGCGCTCGTAAAGCAAGGAAAGATAGAGATCGACTCCGGAGAGGTTGCTACGGCCAACATGACGTCCATCACCTTCGGCTCCTTCTCACCGGTACTCGTTGCTGCTCGGCGAAGCATGTCCAAATTGCGCATCAACCGTCAAGCGCCAACCGCTAAGTCAATTTCCCAGCCAAAAGTCTCGAAGCGACGTCAACATACTCCTGCGCTCACCGAGGAAGAAGCACCACTGCCCTGGGGGCAACCATCGCTCACGCTAGCACCTCTTCCAAGCAATGCTGCATCCCAACGAGCGCTCCAAAGGAGATACGAGCAAGGAGATCCAGAAGTCGGTCTGTTGGGCCAGCCTTCGGAAAGTTTGACTATTACGTCCTCTACTCAAGGCCTCCGTCCATTTCAATCGACGAAATCAAGCCCACCGGCTGGGGATCGGAAGACGAGCCAGTGGAGCCTCAAGAAGAGCAAGTCCCTTCCAATCAAGCTATGTCCCAAGGTGCTCTCCAGAAAAGATACAAGCAGGGAGATCCAGAAGTCGGTCTGCTGGGCCAACCTTCGGGCAAGTTTGACTATTACATCCTCTACTCAAGGCCTCCGTCCGTTTCAATCGACGAAATCAAGCCCACCGGCTTGGAATCGGAAGACGAGCCAGTAGAGCCTCCAAAAGAACAAGTGCCTTCGAGGGAACCAGTTGCTGTTGCCGACCATCATCTTAGCGGAGGGGAATCCACCGACGAAGAAGCATGGGTCATGCTACCACGACGACGAAAGCCATGGCAAGAAAAGAAGCTCAAGCAAGACCGTGTGACGAGGAGGTCCACCAAGCGGAAGACCTATAAGAAGAAAAGCAAGACTCCAGGAAGGAAGGTGTTCAAAGTACCGCCAGCAAGCCGAGACGATCTCCTTCAGTAGAGCCTTCCAGAGCCGACAACCTTGCAAGAGTTCTTCCCGGATCACTTCCTCCCAGTTGACCAATACATCAGAGTGTCTTGTTGCATGATTGGAGTTCATAAGGCATCGAAAGGAAAGAACGAAAGCAAAACTTCTGAAGAAGGCGACTCCACCGATGAGGAAGACGATTCCGACCAAGGGGGCACTACCTCTCATGACGAAGCAATCCTGCACTTGCCACTTGTGGAAGCTTTGCATCTCCCGAAGAAGGCTCGCCTGGCAATGGCTGCGGCCTTGGCCGACCCAGACAGCTACAAGAGGAAAAGAAAGGATGACCAGAAGCGCAAAGCTGTGACCTCGTATGATGCGACGATAACCTTTTCGGATGAGGACTTACAACTCGGGACACGGTTGTATAACCGGCCTGTCTACGTTTCGGGATACATCAAGAAAAAGCCAGTGAATCGAATCCTGTTGGACTGTGGCTCCGCCGTCAACATCATGCCTATCCAGACAATGCGGCAACTCGGCATCACCAATGACCAGCTCTTGCCAAGTCAGTTGGTCATTCAAGGGTTCAACCAGGGAGGACAATCCACCCTCGGAATCATCCGTTTGAAGCTTTCCATCGGCCCGCTAGATACAATGGTCCTCTTCCACATCATCGATTGCCAGACGTCATATCGCCTCCTGTTAGGAAGACCATGGCTGCACGAGAATGGTATCGTGGTATCCACCTGGCAGCAGTGCCTCAAGTACTACGAAGAAGGCGTGGAGAGGTGCATAGTTGCGGACGACAAGCCATTCAACGAGGCCGAGGCACACTTGGCCGACACTAAGTTCTACCAAGCAAAGGGCCTAGTCGCGGAAGTTCTTCCAGCTAAAACTCTTCGAGTCCAGAAAATTGAAGAAGTGAAGCAGGATAAGACTCCTCTTCTCGCAAATCCAGTACGACCTTCCGACAAAGCAAGACTTGAGGTCCAAGAAGCACCGAAATTTAGACAAAGGATGCGCATCGGCCCCGAGTCAAGAGCCATGCAACATACCCCGTTGCCCACCCAAGCGATGCCAGTCCTGCGTCTCGCGCCTCAGTGGCTCCGTAAATCCGAGCGATCGCCTTCCACTCCGACAAGGAAGCTGGCCCCGTCATTATCATAGGCCAATGTCATCACCCTGCAAGAAATGACGTTGCCATTACCTAGTCTGATGCGAGCTCCGAACCCGAGGAGACCTGTCGAATCAGTCAACCCCAATCAGCTTGGATCCAAGCTGAAAGGAAGTTGGGGGAAAAATACTGCTAAGTTGCTGTTCAAAGTCGACTACGACAAAGAAAGAGCCATGGGCACACTTCCCCCAGCAGCAACTCCACATGAGATGACGAGAACTCAAGCTCGGTTGTTTCAAAACGGTGAACAAATTCTCCCGAACCGCCGAGGCATCGGCTCCAGTCAAGCTCCGTTGGTCATCAGAACCGCAACGAAGAAGACCTTCACCTCCAACTACATCGGGGCGAAGATAGTAGACGAACTAGCTGAAGGATCGACAATCTCCGATACACGCTCTACTTACGCAAGCCGTCCCGACAGCAGAAGAAGACGACGACGGGCTCGATGCCAAGCCTGGCTCCAGAAGCAAATCAGAGGCGGTAAAAACCGGTCGAATCAAAAACGCACATCCGTGTTCGAAAGGCTCGGGCCAGTCAAGCAATCAAAGAAGAAGTCGGTGTTCGATCGTTTGGGAATGCCCGTCGAGGATCTCGTTTCAACACCCACCCACCCATCCATGGCAGCCGTCAATCCTATCTCCATTACGGATTCCGACAACGGTGATACTTCTACTTCGGACAACGAGTTGCCAGATGCCCCGCCAGTCCTCGCAGAAGGGGGGTAGTCCACCGTTGATGACTCAAAGAAGGGGGACAGTCCAAGAAGACGACGCGACGGCATGCTCCTTCAGTGCCTAGGGCCAAATCCTTACTATCTTGGGGGCAACCGCCTTTCATGCAAGCACTCCCTTTTCCAAACAAAACTATATTCTGGCACATGCTCAAAGCGAGAGACGAACAAAGAAGCCCCGAATGCAACTTGTTAGGCCAACCATTGGGCAAATTTGACTATCATGTCGTCTACTCCAGGCCTCCTTCGATTCCAAACGAAGAAGTCAAGCCAACTGGCTGGGGATCAGAAGATGAATCAGTACAGTCTCCGAAAGAGCAAGTCCTTTCGATCAAAGAAGAGCCTTCAATCGCAGTACTAGTTCTTCACCTTGGCGAGGAAGATCTTACTGATGAAAACGCACGGGCTACCGCGCCTCGAAGGAGAAGGCCACGACGATCAAGCTACAGGATAGCGCTTCTGGCTAACCGCAAGAAAGACCGGGCGACAAGAAAACTCCCCAGAAGAAAGTCCTTCAAGAAAAAGAATGAAGCTCCAGGAAGAAAGACGTCCGAAGTACCACCAGCAAATGTGAAAAATCTCCTCCAGCAAAGCTTTCTAGAGCCGGTAACACTCCAGGAGTTCTTTCTCAATTGGTTCTTTGAAGCTGATCAAAACTTCAAGGTCTCCTGCTGCATGATGGAAGTTCACCAAGTGCCCCGGAAAGACGATGAAGAAAGAGGCACCAACATCAAAAGCATGGGAAGAAGCATCGTCGCCAACGGCAAGCTGTTCAACAAGGCTAAAGCACACCTTGCTGACGCCAAGTTTTACCAAGTGAAAGATCCCGTTGCAGAAGCTCATCCAGCAAAAGCTCCACGAGCCCAGGAAGTCAAAGCAGTTGCGAAGGACAAAACCTCTCCACTTGCAAAACCAGTGGCATCTTCCAGCCAGACGGTGCACAAAGACAAAGAAGCGTCAACATCAAGACGAAAAATTCACAGCAACTTCAAATCAAGCTCAATGCGAGGCGTTCCGTTGCTTGCTCAAGCTGCTTCAGTCCCGCGGCCTGTACTTAAGTGGCTTCGCAAACCGAGACGATCGCCTTCCACTCCAGCAAAGGAACCAGTGTCGTCATTCTCTGAGGCCAACTTCAGTACTTTGCAAGGAATGACACTACCGTTACATGGTCTGTTGCACGTCTCGAGCTCAATCGAGTCTTCCGAGAACACCAGCTCCAAGCAACTCGCAATCAAGCCAGAAAATACTTGGGGGCAAAACTCCACCGAGTTGACGTTCAAATCCAGCCGCAACAAAGAAAGCATGGCGCACATGGGTTCACTACCCTCAGTTACAATACCATATCGTCTGACAAAGACTCAAGCTTGCCTCTTCAAAAGCAGCGAACAAATCCTTCCAAATTGCCGACGCATCGACTCCAATCAAACTCCAGCAATCATCAAAACTTCAGTCAAGAAGATCTTCGCTTCTAACTATATTGAAGCGAAGAAGGCGGGCGACAGCTGCGAACCAGCGGCGACTCTGCCTACCAGTGGCAAGTCCCTCAAAAGGTACTTTGCCTAGCGCAAGGTTACCCCCCTTGCCCAAAAAAAAAAAAAAAACCGAACTACGTGCGACTTGATCCCTCTCAGTAGGGTACGTAGGCAGCCTACAAAGGTTCAGTCCAGAAAAAAAAAAAAAAAATCCCAACGTCGTCCAAGGAGGCCAGCCTAGAGGAGAACGAGTGAAGATCCACAAGTCCAGTTAGCAAACTAAAGATGACAAGAAAAACGAAGTCCTTGAAGCGCTGAAGCAGCTCGCCTCCCGCGGTCTACATGTGATGCAACTCCGAAGGACGAGAAACCACCAGTTCTCGGTACTTCGTCAGCTCTTCACGCCGCTTCACAAGCTCTGCTCTAGACGTCCTCTCGGTCGCTTGGACTTTCCCCAAACGGAACTCCAGCTTCTAAAGCGACGCACGAGCAACAAGTCGAAGTCCTTAAGACATCGAAGTGGCTCAACTTCCGCAGCTTACACGCGCTGCAACTCCAGGGGTAGAGGAGCCGTCAACTTTCGATGCATCACCAGCTATGCACACCGCTTCGCAAGGTTCACTCCGGAAGCCTTCTCGATCACTCCACCAGCTTTTGGCACTTCGCTAGCCCTTCTCGCTGTTTTGCAAACCCTGCTCCAGAAGTCTTCTTAGTCGCTCGAGCATCCCCCAAACGGAACTCCGACTTTTTAAACGACGCACGAACGGCCTCCGCCTTCTTCTGCATCCGAACCAAGTCTGCAGTAGTAAGCATGTGAAGCCCCTCCAGCCGACGTCTCTCTCTCTCGGTCACAGCTAAGACCAGGGAAGCGTCCTCTAGCGAAGACCGTCGTAAGCAACGAAGCTCGCCACCCTCCAAGAAGGTGTGCGTTTACTCTACGAACAAAAAGTCATCCGCCTTGGAATCCGCCAGGCTTATGCAAAAGCTCGGGCCCATCCGAAGGTCGCCAGTCCCTCGAAGTCAAAGACCTTCAAAATCAAATACCCGAAGGATTGAAACTGCCACTGAAGTCAAAAGCAGTAACCCGAAGATAGGCGGAAACATCGGCAACAACCACATCCTTCGCGACCAAAAAAAAAAAAAAAAGACGAAAGAGCTACCTTCCCTGGCTTTCGAAGTCTCCGCTTCGTCCTCACACCAAGCGAAGGCGCCACTCCCATAGTAGAAGTCCTCAACCTCTCACCCCGGCGAAGCCAAAATCTTCGAAGCTCGCATCCTGAAGAAGCACAAGGGGAAGCGAAGGCGCCACTCCCGTAGGAGAAGTCCTCAGCATCTCACCCCGGCGAAGCCAAAATCTTCGAAGCTCGCATCCTGAAGAGGCACAAGGGGAAGCGAAGGCGCCACTCCCGTAGGAGAAGTCCTCAGCATCTCACCCCGGCGAAGCCAAAATCTTCGAAGCTCGCATCCTGACGAGGCACAAGGGGAAGCGAAGGCGCCACTCCCGTAGGAGAAGTCCTCAGCATCTCACCCCGGCAAAGCCAAAATCTTCGAAGCTCGCATCCTGAAGAAGCACAAGGGGAAGTGAAGGCGCCACTCCCGTGGGAGAAGGCCTTAGCATCTCACCCCGGCAAAGCCAAAATCTTCGAAGCTCGCATCCTGAAGAGGCACAAGGGGAAGCGAAGGCGCCACTCCCGTAGGAGAAGTCCTCAGCATCTCACCCCGGCAAAGCCAAAATCTTCGAAGCTCGCATCCTGAAGAGGCACAAGGGGAAGCGTCCCGTAGGAGAAGTCCTCAGCATCTCACCCCGGCGAAGCCAAGCTCTCGGAAGCTCGCATCCTGAGAAGGCATAAGGGGAAGCGAAGGCGCGACTCCCGTAGGAGAAGTCCTCAGCAACTCACCTCGGCGAAGCCAAAACCTTTGAAGCTTGAATCCTGAAAAGGCACGAGTGGAAGCGAAGGCGCGACTCCCGTAGGAGAAGTCCTCAGCAACTCACCTCGGCGAAGCCAAAACCTTCGAAGCTTGAATCCTGAAAAGGCACGAGTGGAAGCGAAGGCGCCACTCCCATATGAAAGGTCCTCAACAACTCACCCCGGCGAAACCAAGCTCTTGGAAGCTCGCATCCTGAGAAGGCACAAGGGGAAGCGAAGGCGCGACTTCCGTAGGAGAAGTCCTCAGCAACTCACCCCGGCAAAACCAAGCTCTTGGAAGCTCGCATCCTGAGAAGGCACAAGGGGAAGCGAAGGCGCGACTCCCGTAGGAGAAGTCCTCAGCAACTCACCTTAGCGAAGCCAAAACCTTCGAAGCTTGAATCCTGAAAAGGCACGAGTGGAAGCGAAGGCGCCACTCCCATAGGAGAGGTCCTCAGCAACTCACCTCGGCGAAGCAAAAACCTTCGAAGCTTGAATCCTGAAAAGGCACGAGTGGAAGCGAAGGCGCCACTCCCATAGGAGAGGTCCTCAGCAACTCACCTCGGCGAAGCCAAAACCTTCGAAGCTTGAATCCTAAAAAGGCACGAGTGGAAGCGAAGGCGCCACTCCCATAGGAGAGGTCCTCAGCAACTCACCCCGGTGAAGCCAAACTCTCGAAGCTCGGATCCTGAAAAGACACAAGCGGAAGCAAGTCAAGTCTAGTGGAAAAGCCGGGCAAAAAAAAAAATAAAATCAAGGGGCCCACATCCCCTTCTTTTTTCCATTCGGACCCGCACGGATGGCAGGGGTCGCAGCACCCCTCCTTCTCCTATCCGATCAGGGAGTCCCGACCAAGCTGGACCCTGCGCCGCACCCCCGGGGTCCGCACACCACCCGCGTCGACACCACCTGTGCCGGCCAACTACTCCAGCCTCGCGCCCACTCTCCGCCCGTGTTGGAACTTGCATTGCCTGAGCTATGCAACCGGCCACCGCTTGGGGCTTGCACTCGCCACCAATCCGGAGCCACAGCCGCCTGCCAGCCTGGCCTTCGCCAACCCGCTCGAGGCACCCCTACGCCGCACGGTGTCTGCACACCACTCGCGCCGCTTGAAGCCTGGCCACCACCCGCCTATGCCGCACCAGCGCCGCTCCGCACGCCCGGCCACCTAGAGACGCCACCGTTACCACCGCGTCCCTTCTCCAACACGATCAGGGCTCGCCCGACTCAGAGTCGCACCGCCGTTGCCACCGCGTTCCACCTCCGACCCGATCGGGGCCCGCCCGACTCAGAGTCGCACCGGCGGCTGCCATCGTTGCTTCTGCGACCGCTCCGGGCCTCCGCGCCACTCGCTCCCGGCCCCCGCACCACGCGTACTGCAGCCCGCGCTGTGGGCCGTCGCCACCGCTGCCTGCTTTGACAGCCGCGCCGCCTTCGCGGACCAGAAGAAAAAAAAAAAAAAGGGAGTTGGACACAGTAGCAGCAGCCAGCCCCGCAGCCCCCTCCTTCTCCTACGTAACCGAGAAGGAGGGGGTGCCCGTCTCGGCCTCGCGCCCGCCCGGGTCGGAGCCGCAACCCCGGCCACCCCGGTCAGGGCCTCCGCCTGAAGCTGCCAAGAGCCGCACACCGCCTCTGCGCGCCGCCTCGGCCTTCCGCCCCCGTGCCTGGCCACGCAGCCGCCGGACCCGTTCCACCCCCGCGCCTGGCCACGCAGCCGCCGGACCCACTCCGCCTACGCCTGCCCACGCAGCCGCCGGACCTACTCCCCCGCGCGCCTGGCCACCCAGCCCCGGCCACCGTTGCGCCCGCCTGCCGCCTGCGCCCGCGCGCCTGGCCACCCAGCCCCGGCCACCGCGCGCCCGCCGCCGCCTGTGCCGTTGCTGCCGCTGTTGCCTCCGCGAACCAGAAGAACCAGAGAAAGAAGAAGAGGAAAGAAAGAAAGAAAAGAAAGAAAAGAAAAGGAAAGAAAGGAAAAGAAAGGAAAGAAAAAAAAAACAAGAAGAAAAGAAAAGAAAAGAAAAGAAAAGAAAAGGAAAGAAAAGAAAGGAAAGAAAAAAAAAAGAAGAAAAGAAAAGAAAAGAAAAGGAAAGAAAAGAAAGAAAGACCTCCGCGCCGGCACGCGCCACCCGATGCTGCCTCCGCGAGCTACCAGCACCCGCGCGCCGCACCACGCGCCGCTCGGCCACCGCCCGCCGCCGCTGCTGCTGCTGCCTCCGCGAGCCACCGCTGCCGTGGCACCCCGGCCTCCGCACGCGCCGTAGCCAGCCATCGTCGCTGCTGCTGTGCTCCGCGCACACAAAGGGGAAGAGACCAAAAAAAAAAAAAGAGGGGAGCCTCGCCTCGCTTGCAATGGCTCCACCTCCTCCTCGTCGCGTCGAGGTGCGTCACCATCGCCAACACTCCGCCGAGGTGCATCGCCTTCATCTTCGCGCCTTCGTCACTCGCGCGCCGCTATGGGACTACGTCGAGACATGTTGCCTTCGTCTTCACGCTCCCGTCTCTCCTAAGTCACCGTCGGACATCGTGCAATGGTCGCCGTCGACAATCGGCCTCATCATTGCACTCCCACACCGAAAGAGGGGCAACAGTCCTCCGCTGAGATGCACCGTGGCCGTCATCACACTCCAGTCGCCCTCGTACCAATCTCGAACTCCGTACAGCTGCCACCTTCGACGTTCGTGCAATCTTCGGAGCAAATGAAGTCCGCAACGAGGAAGATGATCGAAACCCTAGCGAGGGTCTTCTCCGCAAGCAAGAGCTGCCACCGCCGATGAAAGAGGCGACAACTAGGAAGACGAAGCAAGTCGCGTGTAACCCCAGGCAGCACTGTTTCGACTGCGGTCTCCAAGCTCCAGCTTTCCGAAAAAAAAAAAAGGGCACAGGATGAAAGGGGTAGGGGCTCTTAAATCAGCCACCAGACCCATCCAAGAAAGGAATCAAGGACAAGTGCTCTACGCTTCCTACGTGTCCAAACCCTACACGTTCTCACCGACGCACTCGTCCTTGAGGGGGCATTTGTAAACACACGAATTTCGTCTGACCCGGATCCGACTTACGTGTGCCAACGCGGATGCAAACCCGACACGCGCTTCGACTCGGACCCGACTTACGAGTGCCAACGCGGATGCAAGCCCGACTTGCACGCACCAGTGGGGACCCGGACCCGACTCGCACCCAGCAAAAGAGGAGCGGACCCCACACTTAAAGGGGGCCGGCCCCTACTAGGGACCGAACCCCATAGGGCCGGCCCCTACTAGGACCCGAACCCCATGGGGGGGGACGGCCGGCCTTGCAAAGGAAAAAGAAAAGAAAGGAAAGAAAAGAAAAGGAAAGAAAAGAAAGGAAAGAAAAGAAAAGGAAAAAGAAAAGAAAGGAAAGAAAAGAAAAGGAAAGAAAAGAAAGAAAAGGAAAGAACTACCGTCATGCGCGGGGGGAGGTTGCGTGTGACGTCTGCTCACGCGCGGATCTGCGCCGATCCCTCGATCCGACGGACAAGAAGAAGAGCCGGTCGCCATCGATTTCGTGTGCAAAATCGAGTCATAATTACTCTGCCAGAAAAGGAAAGCGAATAAAGACTTATTCCCCTCATCAATGGATGAATAAATCTTGGGTAATTATGGGGGAGATATTAAAGGGATTTAAAATTAAAACTTCCCATATCTCTCCCTCCCCCCTTCGCCTATAAATAGAGGGGGAGGGGGAAGGCTCAAGGGGTCGGTCGGATGGCAAGAAGCGAAGCTCTGCAGAAGAGGGGACACGCTCTTCATCGACCCAAGGCTTCACGAGGCACGGGCAAGCCTGTCCCTTCGGGATCGGCTTAGTCCATTGAAAGCCCTCATCAACGTAAAGACCCTTGCACAAGAAGATCATGCCTTCGACTCCGTGCATGAAGAAGAAAGCTCGAAGAAGAAGAACCCTTCGACTCTGAAGACGCCAGAAGCAAAGGTCGGAGAAGAAGATCGGAGCGGCACCACCCCATCATCTCCAACAAGCCTTCGACTCCGAAGACGCCAGAAGCAAAGGCCGGAGAAGAAGATCGGAGCGGCACCACCCTGTCGTCTCCAACAAGCCTTCGACTTCGATCAAGCCCAAAAGCCCGGAGAAGAAGAGAAGCGGTGCTACACCCCGTCGTCTCCAACAAGCCTTCGACTCCGATCAAGCCCAAAAGCCCGGAGAAGAAGAACGAAGCGGCGCTACACCCGTCATCTTCAACAAAGCCTTCAACTCCGATTACGCCAAATACGCCCGGAGAAGAAGCCGACGCCACAACCGTCGCCAGGTCGGTTGAAGACTGAAGACGAAGCGCGGGAGCTCTACAGAAGAGGAGACGCTTCTTCATCGACCCAAGGCTTCACGAGGCACGGGCAAGCCTGTCTCGTCGGGATCGGCTTAGCTCATTGAAAGCCCTCATCAACATGAAGACCCTTGCACACGAAGATCAAGACTTTGACTCCGTGCACGAAGAAGAAAGCTCGGAGAAGAAGACCCTTCGACTCCGAAGACGCCAGAAGCAAAGGCCGGAGAAGAAGCTCGGAGCGGCACTACCCCGTCGGCTCCAACAAATCCTCCACTCCGATCAAACTCCAAAGCCCGGAGAAGAGAAACGAAGCGTCATCACCCCGTCGCCTTCGACAAACGTCTGCGCCATCCACGAAGAAGAAAGCCTGGAGCAGACCGCCTGAAGCGTCGCTACCCCCGCCGTCTTCATCAACAAAAGCCGACGCTACAACCGTCGCACGGAGACCGTCGCTACCCCCACCGTCTTCATCAACAAAAGCCGACGCTACAACCATCGCACGGAGATCGGTGCTACCCCCACTATCTTCGAAAGCATTCTTCGACCCTGATCACGCCAAGGAAGCCCAGAGAAGAAGAGAAGTCCAGCCGACACCCAAACCGTCGAAGCGCCGGAGAAGTAGCCCACGTCGTTCGAAGAAGAAGACCGAGTTGACGCTGAAGCTAAAGCCAACGCAAGAAGCCAAAGCAAAGCCCCAGTAAAGCCCGCGCCAAAGCAACGCAAGTGCCAAAGCCAAGCGACTACGCCGGCCACGAGCAAAAGCACCGCACGTTCTAGCCGATACGACGAGAAGTCCGGAAGAACGAAAGCATCGCAAGTCTCTCCCGGCTACGTCCAAGCGCAAGCGCCGAAGCAAAGCAAAAGCCAGAGCCACGCCGGAGCCAAGCCAAAGCCAAAAAGCCAAGGCCAAAGCCGACGCCCAAAAGCACGATCGACGCCGCGAACCGACGATCAAGGACGCCGAGGTCAAGCAAGGAGCGAGGAAGACACGAAGACCGAGGAACGAAGCTGAAGACCCCCTAGCCGAGAAAGCACGAAGCACGGAAGGGACTGAAGAAACAACGGATATTCCTTAGCCTCTCCAAAACCCTTACCTTGTAAAGACCTCTGTCCTGGGCAATTCCTTCAGAGCTCTCGCACGAACACCGCGTGGAGACGCGGATCAAAGGGATCCTCCAGAAGATCTTTCCCACAAATCCCCTGATCAAAACTCGCCGCAACCCGGACTCGCTACACCTGAGCCACCCGGGTCCCGGCCACACTTGTAATCTGGTTTTGCGCAATAAAGCCGACCCGTACCTTTTCCGCGCATACAATCACCCTCCGGATTTACTGAACCACCGTGTCGGAGTACCGGAGACTCGGCGATTGGTGAAAGGCTCGGAGCAAACGCATCATTGCTTGTCCCGGCCATTGCGAACTTGAAGCAAATTCTTCGGCCGGACGGATGAAAGGAGAGAAGGTTCCACCGGGCGTGCCAAAAATCTGTAGTCGCAAAAAAAGATACGGATCATCTTTATTGCGAACACACGAGATTACAGAGTGCCGGGACCCGGGGGCTCGGGTGTGACGAGTCCGGGTGCGACTAATATTGATCAGGAGATTATGGGAGAGATCCTCTGGAGGGTCCCTTTGATCCGCGTCTCCACATGGTATTCGTGCGAGAGCTCTGAAAGGGTCGCCCAGGACAGAGGCCTTTACAGGGTGAGGGTTTTTGAGAGGCTAAGGAGTATCCGTCGTTGCTTTTGTCCCTTCTGTGCTTCGCGCTATCTTGGCTAGGGGGTTTTTGGCTTCGTTCCTCGGTCTTCGTGTCTTCCTCGATCCTTGCTTGATCTCGGCGTCCTTGATCGTCGGTTCGCGACGTCGATCGTGCTTTTGGCGTCGGCTTTGGTTTCAACTTTTGACTTTTGGCTTTGGCGTGGCTCTAGCTTTTGCTTTGCTTTGGTGCTTGTGTTTGGACGTAGACGGGGGGAGACTTGCAGTGCTTTCGTTCTTCCGGACTTCGCGTCGTATCGGCTAGAACGTGCGGTGCTTTTGCTCGTGACCGGCATAGTCGCTTGGCTTTGGCACTTGCGTTGCTTTAGCGCGGGCTTTACCGGGGCTTTTGCTTCGGCTTCTTGCGTGGGCTTTTGCTTCGGCGTCGACTCGATCTTCTTCTCGAACGATAGTGACAATGTCTTCAATGCTTCAGGCTTCTTCGATGGTTTAGGTGTCGGCTGACTTTGCTTCTTCTCTGGGCTTCTTTGGCATGATCGGAGTCGAAGGGTACCTTTGAAGACGGCGGAGGTAGCACCAATCTCCGTGCGACGGTTGTAGCGTCGGCTTTGCTTTGAAGACGATGGGTGTAGCGACGCTTCGGGCAGTCCTCTCCAATCTTTCTTCTTCGTGGATGGAGTGGATGTTTGTCGAAGGCGACGGGTGATGACGCTTCGGTCTTCTTCTCCGAGCTTTTGGGCTTGATCGGAGTCGAAGGCTTGTTGGAGATGATAGGGTGGTGCCGCTCTGATCTTCTTATCCGGCCTTTGCTTCTGGCGTCTTAGGAGTCGAAGGGTTCTTCTTCTCAGAGCTTTCTTCTTCGTGCACAGAGTCGAAGGCTTGATCTTCTTGTGCAAGGGTCCTCACGTTGATAAGGGCTTTCAATGGACTAAGCCGGTTCGGAATGGATAGGCTTGCCCGTGCCTCGTGAAGCCTTGGGTCGATGAAGAAGCGTCTCCTCTTCTGCAGAGCTTCCTCGCTTCGTCTTCAGCTTGCGACTTTTTTGACCTCTTGAGCCTTCCCCCTCCTCCTCTATTTATAGGCGAAGGGGGGATGGGAGAGATATGGGAAGTTTAATTTTAAATCCCTTTAATATCTCCCTCATAATTGCCCAAGATTTATTCTTCAATTGAAGAGAGGAATAAACCTTTATTTGCTTTTCTTTTCTGGCGGGGTAATTATGGATCAATCATTTTTGGATTTATCTTGAATCTTGCACATAAAATCGATGGCGACCCGACTCTTCTTTTTGTCCGTCGGATCGAGGGATCGGCGCAGATCCACGCGTAAGTAGACGTCATACGCAACCTCCCCTTACGCATGGTGGTCTTTCTTTCCTTTTTCTTTCCTTTTTCTTTCCTTTTCTTTCTTTCTTTTCTTTCTTTCTTTGCATGGCCGGCCACCCCCTACCCGTGGGTAGGGGGCTCGGGTTTCAAGAGTGGGGCCAGGTGGGCCCCACTTGGGGATGGGCCCACCCGGCCTTTTGTTAGGTGAGGGTCGGGTCCGGTGTCCCCTTGTGAGTCGGATTTGCATCCACATTGGTGCATGCAAGTCGGGTCCGGGTCGGAGTGTGTGTCGGGTTTGCATCCGCATTGGTGCATGCAAGTCGGGTTCGGGTTAGACACAATTTGTGTGTCTACAATACTCATTCAAAGGGATTTAATGTTACTATCTCTTTCTAACAAGTGATGTGGTTTGTGCCAAATGACATTCATTAAGCTCATCCGGACATTGATGATAAAAATGGAGTCCTCTCTTCGGTTCTATGACAAGTGGACCACTTTAAAGAACCAGAATCCTTCTTTCAAGTGTGAACGCGGTTCTCCCATAAATTCCATTAAGAACCTAATATAAAGATGATAAATACCCCATATAATTGTATTTAATGATCAATTGATGTTAATTAGAAAATTCATTAGTAATATCTTTTTCTCTCTCTAACAAGTGAATCACACTTGGATTAGTGAATCGTAATCTCTCAAGATTGCACACTTATTCGGACGGTTGTGATGTCTTTGCTAAGTGGTGAGCATCAAGTTCATCCGGGCATTGCCTGGGTTTCTTACTAGTATCTATACTATATACTAAAATGGAAGCCTTACAATGAGCTTCCGCCATGTGGCACAGCATTAAAAACATTAATTTTAATTTAAATCCATTTCTATGAATGCCTATTAATGCTCTCATGATCTATTTCTTTTTTGGATGGTAGTGATTTCTCCCGATGCCCATGGTCATAAATAGAAATTTAAATCTATTTCTCTGCATGCTCATTAATGCTCTTATGATTGATTCCTTTCTTATTGGCATTTGAACCCCTTCTTGCATGCCGTTTTAAATTAAACGATCTATCGGTTTAGAAACCATTTTCTCCCATTTCTCCCGATGCCCATTAGTGGAAAGTTAAACTCATTTCACCTGATGCCCATAAATGCTCATTTATAATTTTAATATTTTATTCCGTGCATTGCACGGTTTCAATACTAGTATATACTAAAATGGAAGCCTCTCTTCCGTGTTGTGACACATGGACGTCTTTTAAAGATCTAGAATTCTTCTGTGTGTGAACACGACTCTCTTTTAAATCCATTTAAAAACCTACCATAAAGATGAGAAATTTTTATTTAATGGTCATTTGATGTTAATCTCTCTCTCTCTCTCTCTCTAACAAGTGAATCACACTCATTTCAGATTTCACACTTCTTCAAACAGTTACGATGTCATCTACTCGTCTTTGCCAAATGGCATGCATCAAACACATTCGGGCATTGCCCGGGTTTCTTACTAGTATCTATACTAAAACGGAGATCTCTCTCCCATGTTAAGCCACGAGGCGCTTTCTTGAATGTAGGCCTCTCTCCCATGTTAAGCCACGTGAAAATTTTTTGAATAAAGGAATTTGTTATTTCGTGTGTGAACACACCATGAACAATCTATTAAAATAGCCCCTTCATTGTTGGCGCCATTTCAAATCCTGAAACAACTCCTTCATGATGTCGTTTTAATGAATCACACCCGGACGAGTGAATCACAATCACTCCATATTGCACACTTCTTCAGAAAATAGCCCCTTCATTGTTGGCGCCATTTCAAATCCTGAAACAACTCCTTCATGATGCCGTTTTAATGAATCACACCCGGACGAGTGAATCACAATCACTTCATATTGCACACTTCTTCAGACCGATGTGATATCGTCTGTGCTAATTGTCGTGCATCAAGTTCATCCGGGCATTGCCTGGGTTTCTTACTAATATAAATACTAAAACGGAGCCCTCACTCCCGTGGTTTGATATGTGGAGTCCTTCTGAAGACATGTAGCCTAGGGGTGGGACTTGGGTGGGTTGAAGGGTCTACCCATGCCCAACCTGACTTGCACAAACCTTAACCCGTTTTGCCCGTGGACCCTGAGGACCCAAGGAAGCCCAACCCGTGCTTGCCCATTCTAGTTGCTCAGGTTACTCGGGTTGCACGGGTTGCCCAATTTGTAAAATAATGGATGGGTTGCGTAAGTTGGGCGGCCGGGTTGCCCAATTAGAAATGCTTGTCCACATAAATAAATGGGAAAAAACCCAACATATTTTTCAATTGGATAAAAAAAATCTTTGAATTGCATAACGAAAACATAAAGTCCAACCTATAGCCTCACATATTTCAAATGAATTCTTAGTATTCAACATCAAACACAGTCTTTGACTTCCATAAAAAAACCTACCAAAGCATTCAACCTTAGTGTGTCACTTCCTTTGGCTCCTCGGGTTGGGAAGATCGGTACCCAAACCCGTCCAAATTGAAATTGGATTGATCTTCTTTTGTCCAAACCCGTCCAAGATTTTAACTAGCTTTGGCCATGTTTGTCCATTGTTCGGGTTGGGCGAGTCAGGGTTCGGATTAGAACCCCCCAAGTCCCACCCTAATGCAACCATTCTAACCTGTGTGAATGGGACTCCATCCCATTTAAAGCCCTTTTTGAATGATAGTTTCCGTCCCTTCGTTACCTCTCATGCTTTTCTCATTAAAGGCACCAATCATCCACACATTTATCCTCGCAGGGCCATATATTTCGCATTAACTGCATCTGGGTGTTCTTATTATATAGTTTCGTGTACTGCATGGGTTACAAACTAGTGTATATCTATACTATATACTAAAATGGAAGCCTCTCTCCCGTGTTGTGACACGTGGACGTCTCTTAAAGAGTTAGAATTCTTTTTCCGTGTGTGAACGCGGCTCCTTTTTAAATCCATTTAAAAACCAACCATAAAGAAGATAAATTTTCATTCAATGATATTTAATGGTCATTTGATGTTAATCTCTTTCTCTAATAAGTGAATCACACTCATTTCAAATTTTACATTTTTTTGAACAGTTGTGATGTCGTCTTTGCCAAATGGCATGCATCAAACACATTCGGGCATTGCCCGGGTTTCTTACTAGTATCTATACTAAAATAGAAGCCTCTCTCCCCTATTGTGACACATGGATATCTTTTGAAGAACCAGAATCCTTCTTTTATATGTGAACACGACTTTCTTTTAAATCCTATTAAAAAACTATCATAAATATGATAAATTCAATGGCATTTAATGGTCATTTGATGTTAATATCTATCTCTCTTGCAAGTGAATCACACTCACTTCAGATTTCATACTCCATACTTCTTCAGATAGTTACAATGTTGTTTGTGCCAAGTGGCGTGCATCAGGCTCATCCGGGCATCGCCCTGATTTCTTACTAGTATAATACTAAAATAGAAGCCTCTCTCCGGTGTTGTTACACATAGACCTCATTTGACGAGCCATAATCTTTCTCCCATGTGTGAACGCAACTCTCTTATAAATCCTATTAAAAATATATTATAAATATGATAAATACTGATTCAATGGTAATTAATCTTCATTTGCTGTTGATTAATAGTCTCTCTCTCTCTCTCTAACAAATGAATCACATCCGGACGAGTGAATCGCACTCACTCTAGATTGCACACTTCTTCAAACAACTTTGATGTCATCTCTGCTAAGTGGCGTGCATTAAGTTTATCCAGACATTACTCCGGTTTCTTACTAGTATCAATTTGAAAATGGGAGACACAATGGCATTTAATCAGATGTCTGATTGTGGCCCTTTGGGATTAATGCATGCAAATATTAACACCATATTTAAAATTTGGAGACTAGTGAACAGTCCAAAACATGAGATCCGTTTAAGCCAAATGACAAAGCACAAAAATACCCTTCAATATGCTTCAAATTTTTATTTGCATGCCACTTCCCTCTATACTAAACCTAAAAACCTAAGAACTACAAACCATGGGGTGAACCCTAGACCTAATCCGAAGCCTAAAATATATGACCTATAAGCCATGGGATGAATCCTAGACCGAATCTTAAAACCTAAACTGAATCGTTGTCGCTGCTCGCCGCCTGCTCAAGAGAGAACAGGAAAAGGAGGAGAAGAAAGGGGGGGGGGGTGCATTTCCAGGGTTATGAGTGTCCTGTTTATTAACTCAATATGTTGTATGGGACACATTTCCCCATAATTGAAGGTGATGATAGAGAATCATAGAGGAAAAGAATTAGCGTACAGAAGAAAAAAAATACGAAGAGAGAATTGTACACTGAGGGTGCTTCCAGATCCGTCCCAAGATACATACAGTCGTACAATGAGCATCACAACATAAAACATGGTGTGGTGTGGTCCGTGTGGATATATAAATAAAAGAATTGAGACATACAAATTATACATACATATGAGCATCACAACCCAAGCTACATCTTACCCCATCTCTAATTTATGCTCCTCACGCCGCCAGCTTCTTCTCGCCCGCCGCCTTGCCGCGGAACGATGAAAGTAGGGAGAAGTGACGGGGAGCTGTAACATATACGGAATATGCAAGTGAGGCCAATCACATTACACAAATCACACATCATCAGTATCGTCATTGTCAATGTCGTCGTCGTCATAATCCAAGTTTTATCCACATCACAATGGGGTAAGCTTATAAAGATGAATGACAAGATTTTTTTTGTCCGTCTGTCAACCTAATGTCAACCCACTAAAATTTGCGTCGAGCATATATAGCAACAAACTCAGTGATCGGGAATAATTCGGCAAGGAAGCAAAATTCGGAGTTTGGAAAAATCTAGAAAGTTCAGAATGAGGTCGGTAAAAGTTCCGAAAAGTAGAATAATTACTAATTTTATATAAAAATATATCAATATACAAATTTATAATTACAATAGAACAAGTATCATGTAACAATAGACAAACTCGTGAATAATTCATAAAAATCTGAGAGTAATTTCGGCACAGCTTTAGCTGCTGAATAAGAATAGTTCGTCTGCCTTCAAGTTAGTTTATTATTCACGAATTTTACAGAAGTCAGGATAATATTGTTACTATGGTGCCGAGGGTAACAGTTCATAATTCGACAAGAAAATGACAAGTTTTGGAATAAGAAGGAAGATTATGTATATTACAAGAGGTAAGTAGTGTAAAGATGAATCACAAAACAAATCGATGAACAGTCAGAGTTCAGAAAAACTAAAATGGAAACAAATGCTAAAATTGAGTATATCTAACCTTTAGGTGGAGTGCCTCCTACATGAGCATCATGTTGAGAGATGTGATTCTTCAGCGTGTCAACTGTAATATGGAACAAGAAACTGTCAGCGTACCTAACCTTACCCACGTGCATGGGTTCAATGTGGCAGGCAGGTTGGGGGTAATTGGGCCACCCTCATGCCGTGCACGGCCAACGCGCAGCTAAACCCAACAACTACTTGGATCGATGGTGTCACCAATTAACATGTAGGTCTGCAACTTATAGAAGCTACTAGTGTTTGATAGCCCTCTAACATGGATTGAATCAACAATAAGAAATAGAGATTTCAAATCCCAGTTCTCAACCAAAGTTGGCCTCAGTCGTTATGTATTGAACAGAGGAAAAAGCCTCTGTAACGGTTGGACAATAGTAAAAAGTCATAGCAAAACCCATAGCTACTTGTACTAAATAACAAGCAAGTGTGATCCCCTTAGACAATAAAATATGTTGACATGAGGAGGAACATATTTACTAGTTATATCATGTATCTGAAAGAGAAGTGTTCTTGTTCTAAAGAAATTTAGTTGCATAAAGAAGTGCAGCTAAGAATTCAGGCACAAAGGAAAGGGTACGTGAAGCACGAGTTTTCTATACAAGAGAAACAAAACCGCACCATCATTAGAAGCAGCAGACTGTAAATCGTCAGTAACAGCCGATCCGTAGGATTCGAGGTTACCATCGCCTGAAGTTGAGTAGTGGCTCTTTCTCCCAAATTTCAGCAGTTTCCTAAAACCTCTTGATTCTTTGCTATGAGGTTTCTCAAACATTTCCTGGATTTGCTCTGCTGAACTCAAGTGCACAGAATTTGACACACTTGCCTTATGTATGCTTGCAGTGCCCACTGTAGCCATCTCAGAGTTCAATGCAGGTGATTGGACAGAGTTCCCTGAGCTATTAGTAGCAGGATCCTCTAAGTATGTTGCACTGGCACAAGGGGCTTGATAAGGCTTGTCGGTCACACCAGAGTTTGACAACTTCTGAGATTCGTTCTTAGAGGAAGCCACGACCACCTAATCATCACAAGCATTGCTAGAATCAGTTTCAGCCCCCAAAGAAATTTCAAACAGCCACATAATGGTGAGAGAATTTACAATGCTAGATGCTTGGTTGGCATCCTCGGAATTCTAATTCACAGCCTTAAAATAATTGAATAGGTGATTCAACCACCATGATTTGGAAGAGATCATCGTGTTTGCTGGAAAAATATTGGTGTTATTTCATTTCTTTAATATTGTGAATATTTGAACACATTTGACTCAAGCATTACATAGTCATGCCTATTTATTCAATCACCATAAAGGTGTCGTACAAAATAAAAACAAAGAAGGAAAATGGATTTTAAAGCGCCACATGACTTTTTTTACAAACATACCTTGGAAGAATTCATTTGGTCGTCCAACTTGGATTGAATGGGATACACAACTTCACCTACAATAATTGGTAAAGGTGGTGCATGAACAGCCACATATTCAGAATCCAGCCTAGTTATCGTGCTTCTATTGTCCATGTGTAATCTACCTTTCATGCCAATGACCACTTCAGATGTCTGGACAACAGAAGCAGGAACTTTCTCGTTTTCAAGCATCACGACACTCTTCTCAACCACTGGATTGTCATCAATGTTGCTAAACCTTGGGGGCTTCTCGTTACTCTTTTTTGACTGGATGCTTTCAGAAGTCGGAGTAGCTTTGTTTCCATCCCTTTTCAGCAGTGTATCATTAGAACCTGACTTCCGGACTGCGTCAGAAGAGGCTGTCGATGTTCTAATCCTCAGCTCTGGTAAAGTTGCTGACTTGGTTTTGTCCAGTTGCTTTATTGCAGACATCTTCTTATGAGGCTCATGAGTTATGTTTTTCTTTGGTACCTGATCACTGCCTACAGGCTTTGGTGAAGAAGCATGGTGGATGCTACTCCCTTTGCCATATGAAAGTCTTGTAATTTGAATGGAGGCCACCTTTTTTTCTGGCATGACGCCATTGGATTCTTTCTTCAGCTCAGGCAGTGATGACACTGAGCGACTTAACCCACTGCTACCGCCATTTATTCTAATGAGTCTAGTGTTCTGTGAATCCCTGGAGCCAATAGAAGTGGTTCTGGTAGGCAACTTTTGTAATGGTGAAGATCCAGGATCCGAGTCACTAAATTTTGATCCTTTATATGAACCTGGAGAAAGATTTGGTGGCACCTGTGCTCTATTCGGCTTCGAGGTCGATGCTGATTGAGCAGTGTTTGAACTACTTCTTGCAGCAATTCTCTTTTGTCTTTCTACTTTCAAAGCTTCCAACCGCTTCACATCTTCCTCTTCCTGAGGAGAAAACCAAAGATAGACAGATTATCCAAGCTATGATGAAACTAAATCAAGGTGGCATATTCATATATTTGTTTTCTGGGTTCCTATGATGTTCATCAGGATGAGATAACACAACGAAACATAATGGTTTATCCAAAACTTTCTTACGCTGTACTTCTTTCATACCCTATTTCTTTTTCTCTTTTCTGGAAGGTCCTTTGCCGACAGAATGGTAAACATTACTAATACAATAAAGATGCAAAGCCTCATCTGCGACTCAACTTCGGGAGAGGGGCAGGAAGAAACAAATCATAATCATTAAATATTTTGGTCTTTTAAATCTGATAATATACAGTAAATTCCAATCTCATTTGGATATCATTGTTTAAACTTGAATGACAACAAAATTGCCTTGTTCTTTGGAATCATGAAAATTTAGCATGTTATTTGAAGATGGGGGAAAACATTGGAATTTTTAAAGCTTCTCTGCATCAGAAAAACAATACATACAGCTTATCAAATAATATAGAATTGGGATTTCAATTGTTTAAAATATATATAGTTTTATTTCATTTTGCTTTGGAAAATTCAAAAAACTAATCATTTTGGTTTATCTTTCAGGTTTCGTAAGTTGCATTTCCTCTTTTTCCACTATTTTTTTGTAAAAGCCAGAATAAGATACATCCAAGAAAACATCCTGAAGGCCAAGATACGATGAATAGTGAGATATAAACCTTTTCTTTCTTCACTTTCTGGAGATCAGATTTGAATGCTTTCAGCTTCTCTGCACGTTTTTTTGCTTCAGCCAATGGGTTCAACTTTGGGAATGCCCCTTTCCTCATTAATAAATCCTTCTTCCTTTTCTCCAATCCATCCTGGGAACCTTTTGACTTCTTTTCCTTGTCTGATTTCTGTGATCCTTCTTTGGTGCTTGTTGGGAGTCTTGGGACAATTTCTTGGTTCCTACAGTCTAGCTTTGCAACATCTTCAACAGGAATCTGGATATCATAATCTCTAGCAGGATCATAACTAACAAATCCATTATTCATTCCATGCTCAGGCATCAACATCAAAACATCTGGTTCATAGCCTGGCTGATTTTTGGCCCCATTGGAAGAATGCTCAGCTCTCTGAAGAGCTGCGGGGAACTTGGAATCCATGTCAAAAGCAGTTCTGATGTCTATTCCAAGTTGAATTTGTGCAGTTGACCTAAAGGGAACCATGAAGGACTCATCGGTAGCATTATACAAGGAGCTATTGTCCAAATTTCCAGCATGCTCATACTCATGTTCCGCAAGCGGGTCTGAACTATTGCCACCCATTTGCTTTTCTCGTCCACAAATTATGAAGTCATCAGTCACAACCCTCCGGTATCCTCCCCTTCCACCTTCGATTTCTTTGAACTGTGAATACAGCTGGCTATCCTTCGAGCCTCTTCTTTCACTTGAAATTAACAACTCATCATGGGAAGACACATGCTTAGTTCGCCTTTCCTTGCCATTAACTATATCAAATTCAGCCATCCTTGTTTCCTGAACATCATCAGAATGTCTCTCAGTAAGAAGAATAGCATCAGTTTCACTTTTATTCTGTCCTCTTTTCACAGGAGGCTCTTTTTCACCAGGAAAGATGTTTCCTGCAACAGTGCTCGTTTTTTCTTCAGTTCTTAATAAGAAACTCTGAAATTCTTGCCAGTTTCCAGAATCTGCCTCCTGTCTGCAAAACCCTTCATTCTTTCCATAAAAATTTGGAGCTTCTTCAGATTTTGGATGGCCCTCTTTTTTCTTTAATGACCTTGAAGAGTTCTTACGCTTTACTTCTGGTGTGTCAGAATGCAAATCCTTGGCTTCCACGTCAGCTTCAGAGCTAGAGATTGACCAGGATTCACTTCCTGAAGTTCCATTTCTTGATGTGATGTAATTGATGTTGCGAATGACAACCACACCAGATTGTTTTTTTCTTGAACGACCATGCCTTCTACATGCTCCACGACCTTGAGAAGCTTCTTTCTCAAACTCTGACAGGTTTTGGTTTGCACCATCCTGTGATCTTGTACTGGAAACACCCATTTCAGGCTCTGACTCAATATTGCTATCTTTATTATCCATGGAATGCCTTTTTAGCCCTGTTCTCTCAGGATTCTTGAACCTTGGATCCTCCATTGGAGGATATGGAGACTGGAAAAATGGACCGTTCCTGGGATTACTCTGATAGTAAGGCATGCCTTGCACGGGGTAAGGTTGAAATATAGGTGGGCCAGGTGGAGGATGCATAGTCCATTGGGGAAATGTGGGGTGTTGAAATTGGCCTTGGAAATACTCGTGGGGTTCCAATGTCCCTTGAGAACCCGAAGGGTGACTTTTACCTGGCCATAAAAAACACATTGAAACAATATAATGTGACTCCTCAGTTCCATGTTTACAATAACTAAAGAACAACAATAAGGTAAGAGTGAACAAGGAGCAGAATCTGCAATGCGCATACATCTTCCAAGTGGATGGATAGGTTGTTAGGTGCCTTATAGAGTTTCAATGCCATGTTACAAAGAACACTCATCTGTCTTTTGTCCTAACCAAAGAAAATATATTTTTAAAATAATGAAAAAAAAACCTGCTAGACTGCAAAAATTTAGAACCTATCATTCATGAGACTTATCTCTCACCTAAATATTTGAAGGAAAAAAATAGCTGCATGACAATGAGATATTTCAAGAAAAGTTTCAACTTTCAATAAAGAAACTAATAGATAGAAGTGTGGTATGCTGGCCTTTTATGATATCAATGAGTTCAAGTTAGTGTATTATATAGAGATTTTTCAAGAATTTTTTCAAAAAGGAAACACATGAATTTGTTATGAAGAAATTTAAGATTAATCAAATTGTCTGATCTTAGTTGCAAAACCGTCGGCTATAAAACATGGAATCTGATTTACATCTATTATTATCTGTGTTTAAACAGTGAGAACTCAAGTCTGCACTGATATGGTTACCAGCTTTATCGTTGCTCTCTATTCCCACATCAGATACCAGCCATGCTTCACCAAGTTCTTTCTGCTTTCTGCTATCTCCAGAGAGTATGATGCCCGAGGCATCCAAAGAATAAAATTCAGATCGGGAAAACATTGCTTCTGCAGCCACAACTTCAAGCCATTGTCCATTTTCGTGCTTTCCCTTCCACAACTCCATAAACTGTAAGCATGCCTCCCTGTTTCATCAATAGAAAAACACTTGATAGGAAATTATAAAGGAGGAAAACTATATTTCGACAAATTGTCACATAATTATTTAAAGTGTTAGGATATTTGTCAATTATTCTGAGACACTCTTTTGGATAGCCTATGGGGGATTTTTTGAGGATCCCTCACAATCAGAGAGACAGACAGACTCCAGCGAAGATTGCAGCGGAAGAGGGCCGAGTTGGGAGATCTCGACCATCTCCAACAAAATTCTACACGACAGAAGGCAGTCAAATGCAAGGATCCCAATGACGCAAGCAATTTGATACTTAAGTTCATCATCAGTGTTAACGGATAGTCCCACATCGGTAAGGGAGGCACCCATCACCCGCTTAATATACCCGCTGTGGACCTCCCCTTACAACCCGGGTTTTGAGGTGTGAGGGTATCTAACATGGTATCAGAGCTAGCCCGTCTCCTGCTCCTGCTCCCGCTCCGGGTGCTCCCCACCGATTTTGCCTTGCCACGCGTGCTCCGCGTGAGGGGGGATGTTAACGGATAGTCCCACATCGGTAAGGGAGGTACCCATCACCCGCTTAATATACCCGCTGTGGACCTCCCCTTACAACCCGGGTTTTGAGGTGTGAGGGTATCTAACAATCAGCAAGGGAGAGAGAAAGAGAAGGTGAATAGAGTGGGTGGTACAAGTTGCTTTCTTGGACCAAGCACTTCTTTCATGTCCTTTGGACCCCTTTTCAAAAGATAAGATTGAAGAACAAAAGTTGGTGGAGGGACCATCTCAACCAATGTTTAAAAAGGCGAAAGACGTACCGAGGCGTTTTTCCTCTAAAGAGGCGAGGCGTAAGCCTCAAATTTTTTTGAGGCGCTTTGGAAAAAGAAAATTAAAGAAGAAAAACTTCAGAATATGGCATTGTTCAAAAGTTTGAAACTGACTCGACTGAAAAGGCAGTCGAGTCAAGTAAACTCGACCAACTTGGCCGAGTTTATGCCACCTAGGCCCAACTCGGCCAAAGAACTCAGCTCGAAATTTGATAGTCTACCTCAGGTTGAATTTTATCAAGTTTAAAACAGTGAACTATAGAGCTTAGCCATCTTAAAGCGATAACCCTATATTTAATGCAATCGAGGGTTATGCCAAGGCATTACACAATCAGACCTTGACGAAATCTCAACTCGACATGTTTCATTAAAGTCGCCCGACTTAGAAGGTCTGTCAAGCTCAGGGGTTGGGCAAGGCATCATCCTGAGGTTGCCGGGCAGAGGGTTCAGACCGTTTCCATTGAATGTGAGGAGGTCGTTGGGCTGCTTTGAGTTGCCACTTAGACACCCTTAGAACGGGCAAGGGCGCCTTGGAAGGTGGCCACAAGGGCCGCCGTCCTCGGAGAGTCTTCGAAGTCTGCCGCATTTGGTATGCTTCGCGGAGACTGCCTTTGTTGGGGCTTCTTGGGAGTTTGTCGTATTCAAGATGCTTCGTGGAGACAGCCACCTTTGCAGGGGCTCCCTAAGAGTCAGGAGAATGCAGCCTTTGCAAGAGTGAGTGGCGACCGCCCGGGGTATCCTCGGATGGGTTGCCAAATCACCGGTCTTGGGGCGTTCCAGGAGACCATTGGGAGGGCCACGAGGCTGCCACACATTACCTTGGTCTTGCCACGTGGGTGGCAAAGGGATGTATATTTTCTGCACCCACGTATGCCCATAACAAAAATGACTAGCAAAGAAGGATTCATAAAGCCAACCCCAAATGTAAGACTTGATGGATAGGGTTAAAAGGTTCTTGCATTCTCAATTCCCTTCTAAAGAACAGCATAAGTGCCATCTTAGGTAACGTATATTTGATGTTCCAATAATTCTTAGTTAGTTCTTTATTTTCATATATTTCCCAAATCGTTCTCTACCAGTCACTCTTTTTTGTTACGTTTTTAATCTCGGATGCCTTCACAACTTTGTTCTATTGGTTGGCCCTTGGGAACTACTCCCATATCTTGACTAAGTAATATTCAAACCAAAAAGAAAGCAATCTTTATGTAACATCTTTAATTACTAGGAAATAGACAGCTTACATCAAACGTGAAGCACCAAAGCACTCAGCAAATGATATTAAATGCACCATGTGATCCATGTCAAAACCAGCCGCTGCACCACGTGCAAAGGCCATACCCTGTTCTTTCTGCAATACAATCTTACGAGTCTCGAGCACTCTCAATAGCTGAACCCTGCAGTATAAGGATACAAATAAATGTTCCAGGAACATCACAAATACATGCCGTAAAATCAAAATGGTAACAGTATACTATTACTGTAAGCACCTGATGCCAGTGGATGGATGCATAGATCTAGACAAGCGCAGATATTAGAAAATCGATACTAAAGATGGTGTATAACTCAACATGTTACTCCAAATGTTTATTCTTACTTCTAAGTTGTGATATTCTAAAAAGAGTATTATCTTTCGTTTGTAAATCTAGACTCCTAATTTGCATGGTAGCAACTTGATGCACAACCTAGTTTATGAAGCAACAAAGAGATCAACTAATCTACATATGAATTTGTAAACTTAATTAACAGTAATAATAAAATTTCTAGCACACATTTCACTTATTTATACTTTGAATTCTCCTCATGCTTGGTGCATCCATTTGAATCTAAGGACGCCGGGTGCACACCAGGCTGCCATCAAACAAGAGAAATCACATTCAGAACAATCACTAAGGTCTCGAAAGATCATCATTGTAAACAAAAAGGTTTCTCAAATAGATACCTTATATAGGACTATCGCCTTGTCATCATCAGCATCAAATGTAGACTTGTTACCTATCCATAAGCAAGCAATGTTAATACCAAGGTCAACCTATTTCCCATAATAAATCCGGCACAGAAATAACAGTACCATATCCGAAGTTCACATGGAGCCATAATCAAGGTTTCCACCTGATACTATGAAATGATATAGCAACAAACAAATAAAATAAAGTAACCAATCCTGATAGAGGTATTAAGAACACAACTATGGGTAATACCTTTTGATATATTCAGTTAGGATTATGAACTCTTGGGATATATTATGAGGTGATTAGGGATTATGATGGAATATAGAGAGATATGTGGGGTCATGAAAGAAATGATATTAGATCATAAGAAATCGAATTCATGCCTATCAATACCCTGGAAACTCTATTGAGAATGATAAGCACTACAAAGCTTCTTCCATTTTCTCTCTTTCTCTGTTTCTCATCGTGGCACCCTTCTCTGATGGTTTCTAATTTCTAATGGTATCAAAGCTTTCGAAGTCTCCTAACGCAGCCGTCAATCCACATCCCACCTCGAGGGGTGCAACTTGGGTTGGGCTAACCCACGCCCGTAGTGACCCAACCCTGGGTTTTGGTGGTTGGGCTGGATTTTTTCATCTTCAGGTTGGGTTAGGGTTGAGAAATACCAACTCGAAATCGGGTTGGATTGTATTAGGGTCGATGCCTCAGGTTCAACTGGACCCAACCTGAACACAAGTTTATATATATATATATATATATATATATATATATATATATATATATATATATAAAGGGTTGGGTTCCTATGGTAGTACGTAGGGACTACCCTATGACATATGGTGAATTCGCGACACTAGAAGATTTAGAATGTGAATCATCTTACATTGGATCAGTGTTTTAAAAAACTCGCCCCAAGGTATGCTTGGGGCGAGCGGGCGGTCCTAAAACGCCCGAGACGGCTCCAGCTGGGGCTTTTTTCCTATGGGACTTACGCCCGAACCACTGGGGCGTACGCCCCGAATGCCCGGGCACACCTTTTACGCCCCAATGGCCTGGGCTTAAGCCCCACTGGAGCTTGTCTGCATAGTTGAAAAAAAATGATTTGATTACTACCGTGTAATCTTTTATATGCGTCGTACTCTCTTGGATGACGATTATGATATTTTGGAAACTAAATTAAATTGGTTTTATATCATGTATGGAATGATAGAATCTATGGAAATAAACATTGATAGTTTGAATTTTGGTTAGAAACTTAAAATTAGATCTAAATGGTATTGAAAGATAATGACAAGTTCATTTTTATTATCGTTTTTTATATATTTGTGATTTACTAACCATGTTTGTATGTTTAACGCTTTGTTTGCTAACTTTGTTCATGGTATCAGTGTTGTCAAGGCGACGAGGCGCACTTGAGACGCAAGGGGCCGCTAGAGCCTGAGGCGCAAGGTGCAAATAAGGCGCACGCCTTAGTGTGTAAGGCGCAAAAATATATAATTTGCTTTAAAAATTAATAATAATTGTCAAAAAATTCTAAAATTCATAAAAAAGATATATTTTATGAAAAAAAAGAAATATGACTATTATTCAACTAAATCAATGCAAGCCACAAGGTATACACTAACTCATAAGTCATAACTAGTGTGGTCATCAAATGAACAATTTATTATAAGCAACATGCCAACATCATATTCATAAAATGAAGGGATACATTACTCATAAGTGATAATTGATAAGTGAGAATTCGTAACCAATGAGTAACAAAATCATCCATAAACCATGATAAGTTAACATTGTCTTAATTCTTAAACAGTTAAACCATTTAAATAGATCAAGAAGTACAAGTACTAAAAAACAGAGGACACGCACGCAAAAAAAAAAAACGAAGGACATAAATCATAAAACCACCCAATCACTCATCATCATCATCAAATAAACCCTCAACATCATCATGACTGGCATGGCCATCCGCATCTCCAAAAGGCACTTCTTCTTCAACAAACCGGTTAAAAAAAACTGAAAAAAACGGGAAAAAAACCAAACGCAGTAAGGCGCGCGCCCTGTCCGCCTTGTGCCTGGTTCATGAGGCGCTGAAAGGCGCGCCTGAGCCATGCCTTGCTGTGCTCGCCTCACCAGGAAGCGCCTGAGGCGCATATGGTTGAATCGCCTTGAGGCGCGCGCCTCACTGCGCCTTGACAACTATGCATGGTATTGTTTTATTTTGTTTGTTTTTAATCTATTTTCACTCTTATATATATATATATATATATATATATAATTAAAAAATTAAAAATCCATGGGGCTTACACCCCTTCCCACAGCAGGCAAAACGCCCCGCCTCTGAAAACACTGTATTGGATAAAGGTCCACAAAAAATCAGCACATTCTTAAACTTCTAGGGGTATCAAATGCTAAACAAACTCAGGAAAACCCTTTCATAGTACTCAGGAAGACAAACTCAATATGAACTCAGTTCCTTACCTTCAATGCATTCTGTTTGTCTTTTTAGATGATCTTCCACCTGCCCAATGGCAAGACACAAAATATGAGATTTGATGTCGTTAAACTAAAGTCAAATCCAATAGGCTGACTAGTTATTACGCTCAAGCCAAGATTCTCATTTCCCATAATGGAAACAAAAAGATGAGGCTTCAAGAGTTGACAAATTCTAACCAAATAGGCTGATTACTCACTACACTCAAGCCAAGATTCTCATTTCCCTGAATGGAAATTGCTTCCTCGATCTGCAAGATCTCGGTCTCTATAGTACTGACTCGTTCGAGAACCTCCGGCGTGCTCACAAAGCGCACAAACCTAAGAGAAAAGATTGGGTTTGCATATCCACTGCAGCATTAGCTTTTCTACGACGAGGAACATGTCATGTTTAGACAATCTGATTGCAACTAAAAACAAAAGGAAAAAATAAATATGGTGAGTACAGAGAAGCACTGAACAGGTAACAGACCTCTCCACAGTGGCCTTGGTAAACCATACTGCATCGGTACGAGGGTCCGGTTCGAGTGCAATTGAATAGCCCCCCTTTTCAATCTGATCCTGGGCAGTCTTCAGATGGGCTAGGAAAGGTTTCAGCAAACCAGATGCAATCTTCTCTGTCTTCCCATTTGCTATGATAACCAAATCACACCTGACAGGAAATGGGGGAGTGCAAAACTCCAGTCAGCAACCATTGACGGCCGTTCGACCTCAAAATTACCGAATGCAAAGATCTTGATTGGAATGATCATAGCCAAGACAATAATGCAAAGATCCCATACTAAATCAAAGAAACCCAACATCGAACAACTGCAATTATTCTCTATAGATCGATCAAAATCTACAGACCAATTCAAGCATCCTCGACAAAAAAAAAAAAATTGGCGTGAAGCCCAGAATTCTGACTGTCGTCCTGTTAGATTTGCAATCATAGTTCTACAGAAAGAGTACGAAATGAATCCATCTTTGCCGACCCAAATGAAGGGATCTCAGATGAAAACCTACAGACGGAAATGGAAACAGTGAGTGAGCTCGGGAGGGATCTCGTGTAGGACCTGGTTCGGGTGGGCGTGAGCTGGAAGACGGCCGAGTCCAACCGAGACTCCGACTGCATTGTAGTAGATGCGCCAATCCTTCAACAACGATTAGGATTTCGACTCGAACTCTCTACCCTCACTTTCTCTCTGTAGAAGAGGAGGAGAGAGAGAGAGAGAGAGAGAGAGAGAGAGAGAGAGATGGCAAAAGAATAATCAAGGATCTCAGAGGATGACGGGGGGAGAGCTCGATAGAGAAGTTATAATGGCGGAAAATAAAACAAAAACCCAGATAATCTATAGATAGAAGGGGAAAGCTCGGAGAAGAATCCTTTTAATGGCGGAAAATATACACGAGAGAGAGAGAGAGAGGAGAGAGAGGAGCTTGACTGGAGAAGAAAATTGCAGAGAGGTGTGGATAGAGAGAAAGTGGTGTCGTGAACTTGTAAGTGAGAGAGAGAGAGAGCGAGATGTAAATATGCAACGTAATAAGAAAAAGTGTCGGGAAAACTTACTTGGAATAAGTAAAATCAAAGCGAGCGGAGATGAGAACTCAAAAACGAAGCAAAAAACCATAAATAATTATCGGAGTTTTTTTCAAAATGTTATTAAAAAAATAAATATTTAACTTAATAGCTGTTGATCAAAACTATTTACCAAGTTATCGCTCTGACAGCCACGCGGCATCTCAGAGCCGTAAAGATGGATATCGTTTTTTTTTTTTTCAAGTAGAACCCGGTATTTGAAATACCAGATTTAAACCTAGTATTCTGGATACTGGGTTTAACCAACACTTAGCTGTTTTTTGCTTACCAAGGTCCTATACTTGCCATTTTCTAGTTGGATTTTCGGGTAAACCCGGTATCCAGAATACCGGGTTTAAACCCGGTAATCCAAATACCGGGTTCTACTTGTACCCAAAAAAAAATAAAAATCTTGCGCTCGCTTTACAACGCTGACTTGTCACATGGCTGTCAGAGCGCTAGGTTGGCAAATAGTTTTGGTCAATCGCTATTTCATTAAATATTTATTTTTTTAATAATATTTTGAAAAAAAGCCCAAAATTCTCCATGGATTAAAAAGCATGTGAACTGATGATTTATTTATAGCCTAACATATAGTAGAAATCCTAAGAAGCCCACATCAACAAACCTCATACGATTTGGAGTCATAACGAAGTCATACGAGCCAAAACCAACTTGAACCAGTTTAATGCCGAGGGTGGTACACACCTAGGTGTTCACCACCTTGGCCAAGAGTAAGGGGACATGATGATAGGTGATAGGTGAACACCATAACATAAAAATTCTAAATCTTCGTATGGTACATACCTGTGTATTTATGGACCTTAACTGGATAGTCCTAGGACCATCTGGAGTCATGGAAACCCATACACTTATACTAAAACTTCAAAAAACAAAGATTCAGGTTATCCGGAATTTCAAAACGAAAGCCGATTTAAAAATTAAAGAACATACGATCATGAAACATGTGATTTTTTAATACAAAACCTTTAAAACACAATTTGACCTTATGTGCTAATATGAGAATACAACAGAAACAATAAGAACTCAATCAAAAATATGGTGCATCCTCAAATCGATAAAAACAAGCACAACCATATAGTTATGTAAAGGCAATTACAAATCTAGAGAACAATAAAGCAAAATACATGCACGATACATCTATAATGAATATCGAATTGCTTAGGCATGATTCTGACAAAGACTTACACATGATATAGTTGACATCTTCAAAGATTATGTGGAGGTATGCAAATGATCAAGATTAACCTCATGCTTGGGTTCCCTCACTCTTATCCAAGAAATATTTTGTATCAAAGTATAAGCAATTCAAATGAGGAACAAATATTGTGGTTTCAATCTCACCGTTTGACTATACTGTAAGGAATAACTTACCATACACACCCCATGTAAGAAGATATAATAAAATATTTTTTAAACAACTTCTTACATACTCAAATTCTGCAGGGACGGTCCGAACAACCGTTCGGACAGGTTCCCTTAGGTGTCTGAACAGCTATTCAGAAGGCTAAGATTAGGTTTGAACCGTTTGTTCGAACCATCATTCGGACGGGGTTCCCTTAGGTGCCTGAACAGCTGTTCAGACGACTAAGATTAGGTTTGAATTGTTGTTATCTGTCCGAACAAGATTGCAGAATTGCCATATGTCATCCGAATAGTCATTCGGAGCTTAAGGTAGATGCCAAACTCTATGAGTCTACGTACCGTCTGAACAATTGTTCGGACGAGCTCCCGATGGGCTCCTAATGTTGTAGCTCGTGTGTCCTTAGCGTGGATTTTCTGTATTAATATTAATAAAGATGACTTTGGTTATTGCTTTAATTAGAATACTACTCTGGTATATGATAATACTCATATAATAAAAGGACTCTAGGGAACACAGTAGGCCACTGAGTCGCATGGAGGATCCATGCTTGGGAGACCCAGTGGACCAGTTCTGTGTATACCTAGAACTAGTTCACAGCTTAAGTGATGTCGGTCGCTTCATTGAGAACAAGCTGTTGACAGGTAGAGGATGTGGTGAAGTCTCCACCACGGGAACGTGGGATTCCCATTCACCTGACCAGGCACGATGATCGTGTTGAACAGGAACCAAGATGGTGCACAGTTCAGTGATTCAAACACTGGTGCAGAAACCATCTTACTACTATAGATAATCTGTCCTTAACCTTGAGGGACCATGTACACTGGGCCAACCAGTTGTGTGGTGCTTTGATGTGCCAACATGTGCGGACCTTCCATAGTCCAATACCACGGTACGTTGGGTTACTCGGCTGGCGCTTGAGTGACATATAATCCCTATAGGTTATCCGACGTCCAGTGTTGGATGGGTATGTTTTGATGAGTCAATCTGTCCACACAGTTAACCCAGGCCTGGTGGTTGTTAGTATGACTGACGATGTTCCGGATGCTAGGCATAGCACCGGAAGGTGTGTGGTGTTATAGATGATAAGTCATCAAACCCTAGTCAGATGATCGATCGGGATCTGGCGGTGCTCCCCACCGCCCGAGTCGTATCATGATACCAGTAATAGGAGGGACTAAGGATTATCGGAGTATAGTAGAGAACAGGGTTACGAGGGAGTAACATAAGTTTAGGATCACTAGAGTTCAACTCGCGTCGCACTCTGGGTGGCTACGCGGGTTAATCGGATTAGGGCTGATTAACGGAACTTTCGGTGTGTCACCGGAACAGTTAATCAGGGATCCGGTTGGAGCTAGAGATCCCGAACCCTGAAGGTTCCACCCTCTCGTTGCGTATAGGAATTGTTCCCCGACCTAGTTGGATACGTTGGATACGAAGTAGCGCGATGGAGCGCAAGCCCGGAGCCTAAGAACCTAATTCACATGTGTTACGGGCCGTAGGGGTATTTTGGTAAATACTGAAATATGGCTCAGAACACATTAAATATGGATCTTAGAATGACTCCAGGAGCTCATAGGCGCTGACGGAACTCGATTCCGAGTAGCACACCTCACTTAGGCTCTCTTTCAGTTTTCCACTTTTCGTGAAGGGTGTTTTCGTCCAGGCTTCACGATAGACACTTGGAATCCCTAAAAACCGCCCCTCTCTATCCTAATCTATCTAGGGCCGGCCCTAGCTTCCTTGAAGCCATGGGAGACTGACCCTATAAGTAGAATAGGGAGAGGGAGGGTCGGCCCTATGTGCTTCCCCCTCTCCTCCAAAAATCCGAACCCCCCCTTTGCCTCCTCCTTTGTGGTTTCGGCCAAGAAAAAGAGAGGAAGAAGAAGGGAGAAGAAAGAGGAAGGAAGGAGAAGGAAGAAGAGAGAAAGAGAAGGAGGAAACCTCGCGGCTCACCATCGTCTTCGCAACGGATTCCTCCGTCGGCTCGTAATCCTTGTACTCAGAGACGGGATTTCGAGGATTCTTCAATTCGCAAAGGACAAGGTGCTATCCGACAGTTTTCCTTGCGATTCAAGTGCGGTTCTTCATCGTTCCGTCATCTCCGGATCATAGATCCAAAAGGTATGATGATTCTAAACACCTAACTAGATGCATGCATGTCTTCCGTAGATTGTAGTATGCCTCTAGGGTGTCCGCACATATGCTAAGATCATATATTTGCATGTAGATTGTTTTGTAGAATTAATTGTAATGAAACATACACCATATGATCTTCGGATCTATCTTTTGCTTCCGCTGCGACTCTGATTAGCGGATCCAATTCCAACACCTAAGTCGTCCGAATAGCTATTCGGCCAATGTCAAGACTACGGGTTCAACAATCAATTTTTCTCCTTTAAGTTGAGTTATCTTAACCACTAGTGGCCAGATCTAACGGCCATTAATAGATACATGCACCTTATATAAATGGGCGTGTTGGCTTATTGGAGCAAGGATTCATTAGATCTTTTTGCAGCCAAAAGCTTTGAAGAGGAAAAGCCCCAAATTGTATAAGTCTTCATTCCATTTAGGTAAATGATTTTAATTTGTTTTCGTATAGGGTTTTGTGTATTGATACATGATATATTAGATTGACCTCATTCCCTCCTACCAATTGGTATTGAAATATCTTCCTCTCTTATTTCAATTGAACCTATCGATTAGGAGAATTGTTAGGCGGTGGCCATTTTTCTGAAGGTTGGTGAGATCCTTTCAAAGTGAGCTAGGAAGCATCTGTATGCTCGAAGTCCCTACTCGATGGTGCGTCCGACTAGTAAGGTCGTTTGATGTGAGTTTGAGACTACAATTATAAGGATTCTATTGATAGAAGCAGCGTTGATGAGATCCGTTGTTAGCGGTGCGTCCAATACAAGGGTTCCAATGGGGATAATCTAGAGGCTATGTGGTGGTATGTGTGGGAAGGACAACATCAGTCTAAAGTGAGCGGCTGTGGAAGTACCGATCTGTCTAGGGGATATATGCTTGTGAACCTGTGTAATGCCAAGTTCTATATATAGTAGGACCTATGCGAAAGCACCATAGTTTTTTCCTTAGGGGTTTCAACGCAGAAAATCTCATGTATGTTGTTTTATTTTATTTTTGAATGTGTGGATCAAGCCTTATATGTTTCTACCCTCCAGACGATCGAATTAAACACCAGGTTGTCACACAACTATCGACACTTTCGCATCGCAGTATCATTATCAGTATTGTGCATTGGCCGTTTGTTTAAAATTGAGATGCCTCCGGAAAGTGAGAACTATCACTCTCCAACAAGGGAGAGATGAAGTATCACTTGGACAAGAGCCCATTGGTAGTCGTGATCTGCTTCAATCCTACAAAATTAATGTAGTTTCAATTTGGGACAAATCAGCACCTTTTGAATACGATTTTCCATCCGCAGGTTTAGCTCCTCTCCATTAAAGGTGCCCTCCATTTTCATGCACATGCGACCCAGATGCCAACAATGGTGAAAAGGTTCTTGGCTCTCTCTAAAGGCCCTTCGTAGGGAGAATGAGTACTACTTCCTCTAAACTGAATGAACAATATCGGGAAGAGTATTCAGAGTCTTAATTTGAAAATTAGTCCCCTTCAGATGGGATTCCTTGGTAGCTCATATATGTTGAAGGTCCTGTGTGTTATCGATTTTCCATATAGCTCATAGGGCGAGTTTGAATCCTCTCTATTAAAAGTCTTCTCCATTTTCTTACAGTAGTGACCATGATGGACACCACATGTCGGTGAATCATGGTCAACCGTCTGATGCAGCCACCCAAATGAGTGAATCGCACTCAGAACCACCTGTGTGCGGCATCCGACAACTATGCGTTAGCGTAAAAGATCCACCACCTTTGTTTGCATGCATAATTTGTGTGCACAAAACATTCTAAGTCAGATTGATTAGTAAAATGTCCTTGCCTCACGATCATTTCTCGCCCGACAATATTTCAAGTTGAAGATTAAAGATAAACAGACATACCAACACAAGGGATGTGTGGTAGTACTTGTATTTGAGACTGTTAGGACTATATGCTCATAGTTATGAAAGGCTTACATTTATCCATATCTGTGTCGATATTTTTGAAGTTTTGACATTTTTTGATTTACGCATTCCTAAATTGATTTTCAAAGTATTGCTTAACTTCAGGATTTTGCATGTTAACAATGTATTTGAACTTCAAGATGTCATGTCTTATCAATAACAGCTGAGGCAACGCTTTTCTTATTCGTAGGGGGTCAAACAAGGCTGCCCCCTCTCCCCTTTCCTCTTCATCCTTCCGGTGGATGTCTTTGATGCCATCCTCAATCACACTGCGCGAAATGGGTTGATTGCGGGAATCATGGGGGAATCCTAGGAGGTCTCAAACCTTCACTTCGCCAATGATACCTGCTCTTCCTCCAGGTGTACTCGGCGCAGATTCTAGTTCTCAAGGTGCTACTACTATGCTTCCAACTAGCTTCAAGCCTGTGCATTACTTTTGTGAAATTGGCTCTCTACTATTTGGGTGAGGATAGGATCCTTCAGCACAGCCTGGCTAGGATCTTGGAGTGCAAATTGGGGTCTCTTCCCTTCAAGTACCTTGGGTTTCCGATCTCGGAAAGGAAGTTGCCGAAAGAGTCTTGGCTGGAGCTAATTTAGAAGGTGGAGCGCCGCCTCTCTTATTTAAGGGGAACCATTTGTCCATTGGGGGACACTTGACCTTGATCAACTCAGTGCTGTCGGCAATCATTTCCTATTTCCTTTCCTTCTACTCCTTGTCGGTGTGGGTTTCCAAGCGGATCGATAAAATCTCGAGGCAATTCCTTTGGCGAGGTGTGACAGGTTCCTCGGGCTATTACCCTCTCCTTACTTGGGGGAATGCTTGCAAATCCAGGGAGCAGGGTGGATTGGGAATCATCAACCTATGCGATTTCAACCAAGGAATGCTTGGCAAGTGGTGGTGGAGAATCTAGAATGGGTTGGGGGACATCTGGAAGGAATTGGTGGCGAGTAAGTATTTCTAGCACTTCTAGCCTCTCCACTCTAGATCTCGCACTTCCAGAACTCTTTCTACATTCTGGCGGGGAGTCTCCGGCTAGCTTCCCTTTTTCATTGCGGTTCAAGGCTAATTGCAGGGAATGGGTCGAAGATTTGTTTCTGGGAGGACATTTGGCTGGGGGACATTCCTATGCCCACCTTGTTCCCTCACCTGTTCGGGCTGGCTCCTAACAAGAAGGCCACTGTGTGGTCACAGGAGTTTGTGCACGGAGGTATTACGATCTGGCAACCGCGATACACGAAACCGTTTTCTGACAAAGCATCTGAGAGAGCTTAGCTATCTCCTAGACGTCCTAAATGGAGTGACCTTGATGGAGGAGCCAGACATGACAGGATGGTGGTAGACCTCTTCCGGTGAATTCTCAGTTAGGAGCCTTTATGGTTTCCTTAACTTTGGTGGTGTTCGTAATCTTCCGGCCAAGGCCATTTGGCGGGCAGGCTGCCCCCTAAAGACACGGATATTCATGTTACTTGCTTTCAGGGATCGTATCCTCCTGAAGATTAATATGATGAAGCGAAACCACCCAAGGGTGTTGGATCCATTGTGCATGCTTTGAGGGGTTTCAGAGGAGTTCACAGATCATCTGCTGATGTGGTGGGAGTTCTCGAGGCGTATCTGGAGTCATTTCCTTGACAATCTGAACCTGACCTCTTCGCAGTCGTCGGCGGAATCTCTTTGGGGTTCCTGGTGTCATAGGATATTCCTCGATTCTGATCACAAAGGTTGGGACGTGTTAGTCATCGGTGTTTGTTGGGCGATCTGGCTTGAGCGGAGCCGACGAACCTTCCACAACAAGAGGGGCACATGCAAGGGCGAGGGACGTGCTAGTCATCAGCTTTTTCCTTCTCAGTTTGTGTTCATAATGCAGTGGAGAGGGTCATAAGAAGTTACTTCTGGTGATCTAGTTCCACCCATATGAAATGGGATATGTTATGCAGATTGAAGGTAGAAGGAGGTCTCCGAATAAGGAGATTGAAAGATGTCGTAGTGGCTTGCAAGCTGAGGCTTGGGTGGATTTGCTTGACCATCTCTCAAGGCCTATGGCTTCATGGATGACCAAAGGGTACTATTGATTAAGAAGCTGACATATGCAGGTATGCTATGTGTGAGGTTGGATTGATTAAGAAGTCCTCAAGTCTGTATATTGAGATACCTCGCCAGTCTTCTTTGCTAAAAGAATCCCCTTCTGATGGGAGAGGAACCCCTATGAGGATAATCATAAGAGAGAAATCCCTTTGTGGGTATGAAGATGTTTGGTGCTTGTTGATTAAGAACAAACTTCCATAAACTTCGCATCAATTACATATGTAGACGAATCTCATTGTACCAGCAGGAAGTTGCAAAAACCCATACACAAAATCCCACATTATCGGTTGAGGTGGAACAACATATTAGTAGCTGACTGGCATGCTAATAATGTATGTGTAGCATTGCCTGATTATGATTTCTCGTTTTCCTAGGTGATGAAGGCAACATATCATTCAATGGCATGTGGCATTTGTGACTGTTAATGTCTGTTCATCGCTTTAAACTGATGAGAAAAAAAACTCAATTTTCATTCTAGTGCTATCTGACATATCCATTATTTATGTTTTGCCATTAAAATTCTGGGGCGATTTATTAGGTTGCACTATTATATAAAGCTGATATATATATATATATATATATATATATATATATATATATATATATATATATATAAAGAGAGAGAGAGAGAGAGAGGGATGCTTAGGTGCGGTCTACGGTCCGTGCGGTCCGCAGCTGTCCGATGCACCACTCCGTGCATCGGATGCATGCGGCCGGTGCATCGGACGGCTACGGACCGCGGATTTGGGCTATCCAACTCTGTGTTGGATTTGGGCTGATACCCAAACCTAATCCAACTTTAAATAAGAGACATTAATGTTTTCACCCATGCAAGATTGAGACCTTCCCAATAAATGTTTTCACCCATATATTAGAAAGTTTCACAAAGAAAGAAATTACTGAAAATGGACATAGTTAGTTGACTAACCGTGGAGGTCGCAACTGCGAGCACCACGGGGTTATCTACCAACATGGAGTCCAGATTGGTGTGAGAGTCAAGCATTTTGGTTGCGTGGGTCGGGGGCGGCTGCAAACACAACAGACAAAAAATGATGAGAAACACATAGAGACCACAATCAAAGATAGGGTGATCCATGGATCTTGACACAATCAAAGATAAAGAATATGTTCAAAAAATCAGTAGCTTTCTTTATAAAACTTGTGCTGAGATGAATGCACATAAAATGAGTGACATTCCTACTACAGTCCATGCAAGATTGAGACCTTGCCCAATAAATGTTTTGACCCATATATTAGAAAGTTTCACAAAGAAAACAATTAGTGAAAATGGACATCGAAAATTGACTAACTGTGGAGTTCGCAATGGCGGGGACCACGGGGTCATCTACCAACATGGAGTCCAGATTGGTGAGGGAGTCAGACATGTTGGTTGCGTGTGTCGAGATTGGCTGCAAACACAACAGACAAAAAACAATTAGAAATACAAAGAGATGCTCTGAATATGTACCATGATGCTCGAAATTAAGTTAGCCAAATAAGCATAGATAGAGCCTATCTCTTGGATTGTAAACAATGCAAATAACGAACCCATGCTTGGATCGGTAATATATATAATCAGACGGTTCTCTATTCTTCCATCAACGGTCCAGATGCCTCACCAAACATCCGGAGTAAAAACACTAACATCATAAAATTGGCACAAAAACACCCAACAACAAAAATATGGTACGTATCACATCAGTTTGTTACATCCAGCCCATGCAATGAGTAGCACTTAGCCCAAATGGCATCTAAAATAATGTCTGTGATTTAGTTCTGGCTTCAAACACAACTATCTGTTATACTAAACCCAATCGATGAACCGCACTCAGTCCTAAATGGCATGCAAAAAGAACGGATGGATGATTATATTTTTTGGTATAAAAAGTAAAGCTTAACGGATGTAAGTTAAATGAGGGGGTGAACATGCAGACAGAGCATAATGCAGGGGTAAAGTTAATAAAGGCATTGGACCATTAGGTCAGTAGGCGGGTGGGCGTGTGTCATAGTACTAATAATTTAAAACAACAACTGCTAGCTTCTCTAATACAGGATGAGTTCAAAATCCAGCCCTTTCAGCTTATTGTGTTCTCTTTAATCTCTGTTACATGTCTATACTATTTTGAAATCTTCGATTAATTTTTCGGCTAATTAGTAGTATTCCCAGCCCAGGTGTGTGGTTTGTATCTCGTTTGGATATGAATGCCCAGCCCAGCCTGTAAGATAATCAATTGTTTAAAAAAAAAACCAATTAGGACCATAGGCCAAATTTCCCATACAAACTAAGGCGATGCGTGCATGATCAATGAAATCAAATCATAATTTTAAAAATCTTTAGAAAGGGGTTATTTTTATCTTTTAAAGAAAAAAAAAATCATCAAATGACATATACATAACAAATTTTGTCAATGTTATCTCAGCCTTTTTCCTCTTCCTTACTCGTTCAACACAAAAACAAACTAAGCCCATGCATGACCCATACATAACTATTCTCCCACCTCTTCCTTCTATATTATTGCCAAGTTCATGTTATTCATGCTTATGACGACATGTTGCATTGAGTTGATATTGAATGTTTATTTTCACTTGAAGAAATTCATGTGTACGTACAAATACCATACTACTTATAACTAATGTTTAATCTACGACCACATAGGTGGAGCAAAAAACAATTATTTTCCAATGTTTAATCTAGGAAAAAATTGACTTACCCCTCCAAAATTATATGTTAATCAGTAAGTCACCCCCTTTTTAATCTATATTAGATTTACCCCCTTAAAAAATTGACTTACACCCCCATAACTAAATGATATTTAGGCATAACCCACCCCAATTGCATAACTACTAATTTCTCATATTTTTTTGCACAACTAAACTACAAAAATGAATCATATACATATATTGTGCTTTGCCCAACACCACACAATCTATCGAAACATATACCAATAGACAAACATGATTTATCTAAATCCAAAAACATACTTTACCGATGATTACATTCCTTGTCAGTTGCATACAAATGGAATGCATTCGTATGCAACGACCCATGCATGCAAAGTGCAGCCCATGCATGACCCATACAAACTAAGGCCATGCGTGCATGATCAATGAAATCAAATCATAATTTTAAAAATCTTTAGAAAGGGGTTATTTTTATCTTTTAAAGAAAAAAAAAATCCACCTCGCGGCACCGAACCGAGAGAGAGAAAGAGAGAGGAGAGGGGGGTCATACCTGGTGGATGGAGGAGCTGCGGACGGTGATGGAGATCTCTCTTTCTCTTCTGCAATTCGAGTGCTATTGAGGAGGTGCTCGCGAGATGCTTTCCATGTCGGGGCGTTTGAAGAGAGGTGATCGCCGGAGATTTGGGCTGGATTTTGCTTTCCATGTCGGGGCGTTTGAAGAGAGGTGATCGGGGGGGCTTAGAAGGAGAGAGAGAGAGAGAGAGAGAGAGAGAGAGAGAGAGAGAGAGAGAGAGAGAAAGAGAGAGAGAGAGAGAGAGGGCGCGGGGCCTGGCTGGCAGCGAGAGAGAGGCTCGGGATTTCGTTCGTCCGGGATAGCGAGAGAGAGGCCCGGGATTTGGGGAGAGGGGAGCCCGAGAGAGAGATTTAGAGAGAGAGAGAGAGAGAGAGAGAGAGAGAGAGAGTTGGTGAGGGGGCCGGGATAGTATAACAGACGGGAGAGAGAGAGAGGGCGCGGGGTCTGGGTCTCGCTGGCAGGGAGGGGCCGGCTGGCAGCAAGAGAGAGGCCCGGGATTTCGTTCGTCCGGGATAGCGAGAGAGAGGCCCGGGATTTGGGGAGAGGGGCGGCCGGGATTTGGGGAGAGGGGAGCCCGGGAGAGAGAGAGAGAGAGAGAGAGAGAGAGAGAGAGAGAGAGAGAGAGAGATTTAGAGAGAGAGAGAGAGTTGGTGAGGGGGCCGGGATAGCGTAACAGACGGGAGAGAGAGAGAGAGAGAGGGCGCGGGGTCTGGGTCTCGCTGGCAGGGAGGGGCGTGAGGCTGAGTGAGCGGAGAGAGAGAGCGAGAGATGATCGCGGGCTGAAATGGATGGTTGTGATCGTGACTCGTGAGGTGTGAGTGAGCGGAGAGAGAGAGAGACGGGTAATGGTCTTGAATCATGACCATTAACAGTAATGAACGACTGTAGGGATTTGGGGAGAGGGGAGAGAGAGAGAGAGAGAGAGATTTAGAGAGAGAGAGAGAGAGTTGGTGAGGGGGCCGGGATAGCGTAACAGACGGGAGAGAGAGAGAGAGAGGGCTGAGTGAGCGGATGGTTGTGATCGTGAGGCGTGAGTGAGCGGAGAGAGAGAGACGGGTAATGGTCTTGAATCATGACCATTAACAGTAATGAACGGCTGTGTTTATCTCTTAGGGTTTGTCTCTAGAGTCAATTAAATGTTTGTCCCCCCCACAAAACCCTGAAATATTATATATATATATATATATATATATATATATATATATATATATATATATATATATATATATATATATATATATATATATATATATATATATATATAGGGCCGATCTATTACGAAACCGGTTTAGATGCGAAAATCCGTTATTTGTGAAACCCAGCCGCAGCCATCCGATCAACCGATCGAACGATCGGTGTTCACCCCGCCCACCGACTGCAGCTATTACTATACCGGGCACAGTAACAGCGATTTCGGTGGGTGGGGTGAACACTGGTCGTCCGATCGGCGTGAATCGAACGGCCAAATATCTCTCCAGCCGGTTAAAATTTTTAACCGTTCGATCGAATGATCGAACGGGTGAGATCCCGTGGGAAACAATCAAATAGGACAAAAGGTAATGATTACAATCATTACCTTTTGTCCTATTTGATGGTTTCCCACGGGATCTCACCCGTTCGATCATTCGATCGAACGGTTAAAAATTTTAACCGGTCGGAGAGATTTTTAACCGTTCGATTCACGCCGATCGGACGGCCAGCGTTCACCCCACCCACCGAAATCGCTGTTACTGTGCCCGACACAGTAACAGCTGCGGTCGGTGGGCGGGGTGAACACTGATCGCTGCGGTGCATCAAGCGGCTGCGGTGCGACGCCGCACGCACCACACACCACACACCACACATCCAGGCCGTCCATTAGATCCCGACGTACGGTTCGAATTAGATGGGGAGTTAAAGCAATGGTGTCCGATTTAAATGGCAGTATTAAAATCCCGCATTTAATACGGACAACATTGCTTTAACTCCCCATCTAATCCGAACCGTACGTCGGGATCTAATGCACGGCCCGGATCATAGGTAACTATATGAGTAAAAGGCCATGAGTAAGAGTATCCCTCCCCTATATATATATATATATATATATATATATATATATATATATATATATATATATATAGAGAGAGAGAGAGAGAGAGGTGTGCTACGTTGCGCTGTGTGCTGCCCGCCTCTGAAAATGCGCTGCGAATTTTGGGCCGTCCGATCGCGCGGATCGGCTGCGAAATTGCGCAAAATCCCGCAAGCCGTCTGATCCCCCGTCTAATGCCGTGCAGCGCACCCCCACCCGACCGTCTGATCCCCCGGGTCGAGACCGGACCGTCAGATCCCGTGAACCGCACCCCCGCCGTGCATATAAATGCTCGGTTCGATTCCTATCCGTTGGATTGATGGGAATCGAACGGGCGAAAATGATTTTCGCTGTTACTGTAGCCGCTACAGTAACAGCGAAATTCATTTTCGCCCGTTCGATTCCCATCGATCCAACGGATGGGAATCGATTCGAGCGATAAACTACCGGGCGGGGGTACGGTTCACGGGATCAGACGGTCCGGTCTCGACCCGGGGGATCAGACGGCTTACGGGATTTCGCACGATTTCGCAGCCGATCCGCACGATCGGACGGCCCAAAATTCGCAGTGCATTTTTAGAGGCGGGCAGCGCACAACGCAACATAACACACCTCTCTCTCTCTCTCTTTCTATATATATATATATATATATATATATATATATATATAGGGGACGGGGAGCCTGGACCTCAGGTGCAGCGTGAACGCTTCACCGGAGCCCCCCCCCCCCCCCCCCCGCGCCCGCGCGCGCGCCACGTGTCCAAGAAACCGGCCGGATCGAGTTTAAAACCCCAGGACGAACCATAGCCGTCCGATTGATTCGATCGGACGCGAGATCCGACCGTCCGGATCTCAAATACACGGGATCGATCGCAGCCGTCCGATCGGTTTGACCCGACCGTCCGCCCGTTGTCTGATCCGTGCAGCGCACCCCCGCCCGGTGTTTCAATTGGGCCGGGTGATTCCCATCCGTTCGATCAAGGGAATCAAACAGATAAAATTGATTTTCGCTGTTACTGTAGCCGCTACAGTAACAACGAAAAACGTTTTTGTCCGTTCGGTTCGCTCGATCGAACGGATGGGAATAACCCGGCCCAACTGAAACACCGGACGGGGGTGTACTGCACGGATCAGACAACTGGGGCAAACCGATCGGACGGCTGCAATCGATCCCGTGTATTTGAGATCCGGACGGCCGAATCTCGCGTCCGATCGAATCAATCGGACGGTTGCAGTTCGTCCCGGGTTTTTAAACTCGATCCGGCCAGTTTCTTGGACAGGTGGCGCGCGGGGGGAGGCTCCGGTGCAGCGTTCACGCTGCACCTGAGGTCCAAGCTCCCCGTCCCCATATATATATATATATATATATAATATATATATATATATATATATATATATATATATATATATATATATATATATATATATATATATATATATATATATATATATATAGGGGACGGGGAGCCTGGACCTCAGGTGCAGCGTGAACGCTACACAGGTGCCCTACATGCATGCCACATGGCATTTCCTCCCGAAATCCCGATCGGAAACAGCCCCTCTGAGACCGCCCAATTGGATGCCACACCTCAGCCGTCCGATCGACTTAATCGAACGGATCGCATTCCACCCGGCTCGCTGTTACTGTAGCGAGCACAGTAACAGCGAGAATCCGGTCCGGGGGAATCCCATCCGTTCGATTCAGTCGATCGGACAGCTGAATAAAATAATAGCGAATACTGTAGCCGCTACAGTAACCGCGAGAATCCTTTCAGCTTCCGATCGCAGGATCCAACGGATTGGATTCACCGGAATGGCCAATTGAATCCCAAATGAATCCAATCCGTAGGATCCTGATGATCGGATGGCTGAAATTATTCTCGCGGTTACTGTAGCCGCTACAGTAATCGTGAATTATTTTTTTCAACCGTCCGATCGACTGAATCGAACGGATGGGATTCCCCCAGACCGGATTCTCGTTATTACTGTGCCCGCCACAGTAACAGTGAGTAGGGTGGAATGTGATTTGTTCGATTAAGTCGATCGGACGGCTAAGGTGTGGCATCCAATTGGGCGGTCTCGGAGGGGCTATTTCCGATCGGGATTTCGAGATGAAATGCCACGTGGCATGCATGCAGGGCACCGGTGTAGCGTTCAAGTTACACCTGAGGTCCAAGCTCCCCATCGCCATATATATATATATATATATATATATATATATATATATATATATATATATATATATATATATATGGGGTAAGGTAGCCTACTCCATGGAGTAGGTAACTTATCTACTCCATGGGTTAAATGGATGCCATGTGGCACTTTTTAACCGGAGATAAGACTTTATCAACTTAGGTTCATCCCTCCCAATAATTGTCAGGAAAAAAATTTGAGAAAAACACATGCCAAGTAGTATTTTTAGCATGCAAAAAAAAAAAGTTTTTACAATGCATAATTTACCGTTAAATTTGTTACAACTTGATCGAGTTGATTGAGATTTTTTTCTTCGGTTTTTTTTTCATAATCCTAATCTATCCATTTTGGATTGACCATACATCAACAAAATACCCGATTTAAAAGTGTCATGTGGCGTCTATTTAGGCCATGGAGTAGATAAGTAGCCTACTCCATGGAGTAGGCTACCCTTCCCCTATATATATATATATATATATATATATATATATATATATATATATATATATATATATATATATATATATATATATATATATATATATATATATATATATATATATATATATATATATATATATATATATATATAGAGGGCCGATCCATTGCGAAACCCGGATTAGATGCGAAAATCTGTTATTTACGAAACCCAGTCACAGCCGTCCGATCAACCGATCGAACGATCGGTGTTCACCCCGCCCACCGACCGTAGCTGTTACTGTGGCGAGCACAGTAACAGCGATTTCGGTGGGTGGGGTGAACCCTGGCCGTCCGATCGGCGTGAATCGAACGGCTAAACATCTCTCCGGTTGGTTAAAATTATTAATCGTTCGATCGAATGATCGAACAGGTGAGATTCCGTGGGAAACAATCAAATAGGACAAAAGGTAATGATTGTAATCATTACCTTTTGTCCTATTCGATTGTGTCCCACGGGATATCACCCGTTCGATCATTCGATCGAACGGTTAAAAATTTTAACCGGCCGGAGAGAAATTTGACCTTTCGATTCACTCCAATCGGACGGCCAGGATTTACCCCACCCACTACCTTTTGTCCTATTTGATTGTTTCCCACGGGATCTCACCCGTTCGATCATTCGATCGAACGGTTAAAAAATTTAACCGACCGGAGAGATATTTGGCTGTTCGATTCACGCCGATCGGATGGCCAGGGTTCACCCCACCCACCGAAATCGCTGTTACTGTGCCCGCCACAGTAACAGCTGCGGTCGGTGGTCGGGGGTGAACACCGATCGTTCGATCGGTTGATCGGACGGCTACGGTTGGGTTTCGCAAATAAGAAATTTTCGCAAGTTTCGCACCCGATCACTACTCTATATATATATATATATATATATATATATATATATATATATATATATATATATATATATATATATATATATATATATATATATATATATATATATATGGATCGGATGACCCAGCAAATTTTGACCCATTAATAACCAAACACCCTTTGATGCACTTAGAGGTTATAGAATGGGGTGATTTTTTTTAGACATGTCGTCTATGGTATGTTGATCATCCTCATAAAAAATCAGCCCATTCTAAAACCTCTAGGTGCATTAAATGCACTCTTCAAATCAACGGTTTTTTACTGTCAATTTTAACCGTTGATTTGAAGATCTCATTTGATGCACCTAGAGGTTTTAGAATGGGCTGATTTTTTGTGAGGATGATCAACATATCATAGACAACATGTCTACAAAAAATCAGCCCATTCTAAAACCTCTAGGTGCCTCAAAGGGTGCTGGGTTATTTATTGGGTCAAATTTTGCTGGGTCATCAGATCCTAACCCTATATATATATATATATATATATATATATATATATATATATATATATATATATATATATATATATATATATATATATATATATATATATATATATATATATATATATATATATATATATATATATATATATATATATATATATATATATATATATATATATATATATATATATATATAATACGGGGTATGTGCTGACAGCCTATTTGCTGAAATGGGCTGTCTCAACAAGAGTCGTCCTATCAGATTGAGCACCACCATTTAAAAAAAAAACCCATCAAAACAGCTGCACTGCAGCACTGTCATCCCCGACCCCGTCCCCCTCCAGCCCCCTCACCGACCCGGCAGCCCTCCGGCGACCCCCGACATCTTCGACGACCACCATCCCCACCCGGCAGCATCCCCCCGGACATCTCGGCAAACACCCCGGCGGACACCTGACCCGCTGGAGGATGGCGATCCTCCCCCACCAGCAGCCTCCGAAACCCTCCGTTAGCCCTCCCCCGTGCCGGGGTGTGAAGTCGTCGAGGCTCCGAGGGACAGGTCAGCCGGAGGGGTGCAGGGGGTCGCCGATGTCCGGCGGTCGGGGGTCGGGGTGTCCGCCGGGGGGGGTGTCTACCGGGGTGTCGTCCGCGGGGGTGGGTGCTCGCCAGGTGCTCGACGGAGTGCCGGAGGGTCGGTGTCGTCGGTCGGAGGGTCGGGGCTGTCGGTGGTGTAGGGGGGCTAGAGGGGGATGGGGTTAACAGCTGTTTGAAGTTTTTTTTTTTTGTACGGTGGTGATCAATCCGATCGGACGGCTCTTGGTAACAGCCCATTTTAGCAAATGGACTGTCAGCTCATACCCCGTATTCTATAATATATATATATAATTTATATATATATATATATATATTATATATATATATATATATATATATATATATATATATATATATATATATATATATATATATATATATATATATATATATATATATATATATATGGGGGCGGGGATGCTGGACCTGAGGTGCAGCAAGAACGCTGCACCTCGGCCTTGTTTTACCTATCTAGAAGTTTTGGAATTGGATGAAATTTGGTGAGCGTGTTTCTAGGTAAGGTGATCATCCTCACAAATTTCATCAAATTCCAAAACTTCTAGGGGGGTCAAATAGTCGAAGCAAAATCAGCCGTCCGCAGTCACCGTTAAAATCTGCAGATTTTGCTTCGACCATTTGACCCCCCTACAAGTTTTGGAATTTGATGAAAATTGTGAGGATGATCATCTTACCCTAGACAACCACCCTCACCAAATTACTCCAATTCCAAAACTTCTAGGTAGGTAAAACAAGGCCGAGGTGCAGCGTTGTTGCTGCACCTCGGGTGCAGGCTCTCCGCCCCCTATATATATATATATATATATATATATATATATATATATATATATATATATATATATATATATATATATATATATATATATATATATATATATATATATATATATATTAGGTAAGGGATACTCTTACTCATGGCCTCTTACCTATAATCCGGGCCGTCCATTAGATCCCGACGTATGGTTCGGATTAGATGGGTCATTAAATGCAGGCTTTTAATACAACTTTTAATACATGGCATTTAATGCGGACACTATTGCTTTAACTCCTCATCTAATCCGAACCGTACATCGGGATCTAATGGACGGCCCGGATCATAGGTAACTATATGAGTAAGAGGCCATGAGTAAGAGTATCCCTCCCATATATATATATATATATACATGGGTCAGGATCGGATGACCCAGCAAAATTTTGACCCATTAATAACCCAGCACCCTTTGAGGCACCTAGAGGTTATAGAATGGGCTGATTTTTTGAAGACATGTTGTCTATGATATGTTGATCATCCTCACAAAAAATCAGTCCATTCTAAAACCTCTAGGTGCATCAAAGGGTGCTCTTCAAATCAACGATTAAAATTGACAGTGAAAAACCGTTGATTTGAAGTGTGCATTTGATGCACCTAGAGGTTTTAGAATGGGCTGATTTTTTGTGAGGATGATCAACATACCATAGACAATATCCCTACAAAAAATCAGCCCATTCTATAACCTTTAAGTGCCTCAAAGGGTGCTGGGTTATTAATGGGTCAAATTTTGCTGGGTCATCCGATCGTGACCCTATATATATATATATAATACGGCATGCGGTAAGTGCGGCACCGCACTACAACCGTCTGATGCACCGCTGCGTGCATGCGATGCACGCAGCGGGTGCATCAAACGGCTGCGGTGTGGTACCGCACTTACCGCATGCCGCATTATAGCATGCCCCTATATATATATATATATATATATATATATATATATATATATATATATATATATATATATATATATATATATATATATATATATATATATATATATATATATATATATATATATATATATATGGGAAAGGGTAGCCTACTCCATGGAGTAGGAAACTTACCTACTCCATAGGTTAAATGGATACCGTGTTGCACTTTTTGATGGAAGTTAAGACTTGGTCAAGTTAGGTTCACCCCTCCCAACAATTATTAAGAAATTTTTTTTGAGAAAAACATATGCCAAGTGGCATTTTTAGCATCCACAAAAAATATGTTTTTACGATACACAGTTTGCCGTTAAATTTGTTTCAACTTGATCGAGTTGGTTTAAGTCTTTTTCTTCGGATTTTTTTTCATAATCCTAATCTATCCATATTAGATTGACCATACATGAATAAAAAATCTGATTAAAAAGTGCCATGTGGTGTCTATATATATATAGGCGTGTTAGGATGCGGCGTGCGGTGCGTGCGGTGTTGCACCTCAGTCATTTGATGCACCGCCGCGTGCATTGCACTCACGCAGCGGGTGCATCAGACGGCTGCGGTGTACATCAGATGCACAGAGTGGAACATCGAACGGATACGGACAGCGGACCGCACCTAAGCATCCCCCTATATATATATATATATATATATATATATATATATATATATATATATATATATATATATATATATATATATATATATATATATATATATATATATATATATATATATATATATATATATATATATATATATATATATATATATATATATATATATATATATATATATATATATATATATATATATATATATATATATATATAGGGAAATGGGTTCCTGGTACATTGTACCAGGATATTGCCTGTGACATAGCCCCGGGTGATGACACGTGGCTGCTGCGCTGTGCGCTGCCGAACCCAACCCGATCCCGCTCCCGCACCGCACTGCACCGCACAGCAACCCGATCCCAGACCGTCCGATCGTGCCCACCGTCCGATCGAGCGGCCGTTACAGTTTTCGCTGTTACTGTAGCGGCTACAGTAACAGCGAAAACTGTTACTGACCGTCCGATGCCGTATAAATCCAGTCCGATCGGTGTGTTTCTATGATGATTTGATTCCCATCCGTTCGATTGATAGGATCGAACGGACTAAAAAATTTTCGCTGTTACTGTAGCCGCTACAGTAACAGCGAAAATTTTTTAGTCCGTTCGATCCTATCGATCGAACGGATGGGAATCAAATCATCATAGAAACACACCGATCGGACTGGATTTATACGGCATCGGACGGTCAGTAACAGTTTTCGCTGTTACTGTAGCCGCTACAGTAACAGCGAAAACTGTAACGGCCGCTCGATCGGACGGTGGGCACGATCGGACGGTCTGGGATCGGGTTGGGATCGGGTTGCTGTGCGGTGCAGTGCGGTGCGGTGCGGGAGCGGGATCGGGTTGGGTTCGGCAGCGCACAGCGCAGCAGCCACGTGTCATCACCCGGGGCTATGTCACAGGCAATATCCTGGTACAATGTACCAGGAACCCATTTCCCATATATATATATATATATATATATATATATATATATATATATATATATATATATATATATATATATATATATATGTAATGACTGGTACTCCAGTGTGTTTCCGCTCAGAGCAACCCGTTTTGATTTAAATATTATTTAAATGTCGTTCCTTGAATAATCATTTTCATTAGTCGGTATGATGTTGGTTGTACTCGAACGGGACCAGGCAGTAGGTCCCGGATACCGGTCGTGAGGCTACGTTGGAGGTGTGGTTACACGAGCACTTGAGCACGCGTATCGAGGCAAGGCATGAAAGCTATTTTTTTTATAATATAATATTGCTGCGGGTTTGTCGGACCCGGTGAGGTTCACGTAACGATGCGTCTCGGCGCGACCCGAATTGAGGGCGAGTAAGGCACGGCGGGTGTTAGACAAAAAAAAAAAGTATAGGAAATAGAAAAAAAAAAAAAAAAACTCAAACTCAAAGTCAAAAATAATAATAATAATAAAATAAAATAAAATAAAAATAAACTTAAAAACCCAAAGCCCCATCTCTAACCTGAACCCGATCCTAAACCCCCCCTCTCTCTCTCTCTCTGTCCCTCCCTCTCTATCAGCCGCTCAATTACTCTCTCTCTCCTCAACCCCAAAACCCAATCCCTCTCCCTCTCACCCGATCCATCCTCTCCCTCCTCTCCCACTCTCGGATTTCCCCCCTTTAAAAACCCTAGACCCGGCCCAATTTCATCCCCCTCTGATCCCTCTCTCCCCCCTCCGATCTCTCTCTTTCTCTCTCTTTCCCTCTTTCAATCTCTCTCTCCCTCTTGCTGTGTGTGTGGCGCATGACAGTTGTAGCGCAGCCGGCCGGAGGAGTAGCCGTAGCCGGAGCATAGCCGGTGCCGGGGAGGAGGACGCACCGGAGCAGGGAGGAGCCGCAGCCGCCTTCCCCTCTTCTGATAGGGTCAGCTCCTATTCTTTTTTTTGTGTGTTGTGGATCCGACCAACCCAGCCGACCCTCTGGTTCCACCACTATTCGTGGCTGCAGTCAGCTAGGCATCCGACAGAACCCGACCACCACCGCTGCCACCTTGCCATCCCAAGGCCGAGACCTCGACCCTTGGTATTGTTGCATAAGGTCGACCCCCATCCTACCTACCGGATTCGGTGTTGATAACCCCTTGTCGTGCCTGACCTCCATCCTCGATTCATTCCTACGACTGTATCGCGCCTTTCGAAAGCTTGTTACTTGGTCACAATAGTTAAAACCATCTAACTCTAGGATTATGCTGTTTGGGTCATGCAATTTCAAGGCCATTGTTGGCCGACAATAACCCCATTGTTACATTCTTTAATTGTGGCATGTGAATCGTCGTGCTATGCACAGCGGTAAGCCGTCCAGCGGCCACGTGCCAAACCTTGTCGACCTCGGGATCCGACTGGGTGAGCCATAATAGCCGTCATCAATCCGAGCTCAGACTTATGCGACTCGTTATCATTATAGTAACAACCGTCATATTCTTACCTTAGCACAAGATCATCTTGGGCGAATGATGAGTCGAACCGCCGATCTTGCCTAGACCCGACCCAACTTGTACACACCTAGGCCATGATGCTGAAGGCTCTTTCAGAGCACGAAGCACGCTAGTATCAACTCCCGATGCTGGTTTGACCTTTTAGTCGGATTAGTACCATTGAGCCATAGTACGACCATCGACATCAGCAATGTCAATCGATTAACATTACACTATTTGGCACATCGTTTTGCGTGCCGGTAGATCAGCATCCAACGACGCCTATTTTTATCGACTCGACTAATCAGGGCCTAAGCCAGAGATATTTAGTAGCACTTAATAACCATAGGCCGCTGGGTATGTTTGATAGTTCATGGTCGCGTTGACCAAGACAGAGACGGAGCGGAGGTTGCTAGCAGAAGCCCGTGTTCGACAACCAGGTGACATCTACTACCTTTGCGTGGTCTTTAATAGTGGGAAATGAGAATGACTAAGGGTAGATATCCATAACGCTGTATGCGGGTCCAGCCGGACATCGTCGCATGTGGTCGAGTGGACCCCACCTTTCATGCGGAGTCGCGAGTCCGGCGACGCATGCTTAATAATATTAATAATTAAATAATAATCTCTCTGCTGATTGCTTGGACATCGTAAGTAGGAATTCCCTTAAGATTTGAAAATTAATAATTAAATAATAATTATCGGGTCCCACCCTTTTAAGTGGAGTGTGGAGACCCGGGCACACGGGAATACGGGTGAGAGTAATTTAGGCTTATTGTAATGCATGGGTTGTGAGCGCGGTACGAATCCCGGGGTAAAATATCGAAGCTATTTTATTATTATAATAATCTATCGTGTGGAAAGATTGGACCCCGTGCGTGCAAGGGACGTGAACCACCCTGCGCGCACAGCCGAAGACCAGTAGGCTAGGGGGTCATGGGCAAGGGTTGTGGTAAAGCCAATAGGAGTAGCCCTTTAGTAGGGATTGGCCTAGCAACTCTGTCCCGGGGTGGTTGAAGCCCCCAAAGTAACGCAAGTGGGGCGGTAGAGCTCCACCGTGAAAGATGGAAAATATCTTATAATTAGCTGGATGGTTTGTGCATGGTGGATGCACGGCGAGAGAGTTGGCCCTCTACATCGAAATAAAAGGCCCTATAGTAATGCCCGACCGGGGGTAGGATGAACAAAATATCCGGGGTTCACTTTAGGATATATGATTTATATTGTAATTCATAATTAAGCACTGTAGAATATCTGACGGACTGTATGATAAATAACCTAGTGATAGTAGGAATTGCATGTGAACATAGATTATTGATAGGCTTAGGTTAACCTTCTGTAAACTTTGAACTGCTTATGTAATTTAATTCAATTAAATATGTCGTCTCATATTATTAAAGACTATAGGATGTCACTAACCATTAATTTGGCTAATCTTCCAATTTTTCATTGGGGGCTACTCTTTCTCACGAGTAGACTCTCCTGCAGGTCCGGAGGTTCGGGAGTAGCAGTGGGAGGCCGGAGGCAGTTTTAGGGTTTCATTAGTATTTTTTTTTTTTGGTATGTAGTTTCGTGGCAATGTAATGAATGGATTTTGTATAAGAATCACTTAATTTAAGATTAGTTAATTGTTAGAAGCATTGATACAACTGAAGTTATTTTGGGTATGCCTCTCCTTAAGGCCACAAGCCTATGGTAGCTCACAGTGAAAATATAAGTATCCAAATGGCCTAATTGACTAGCCCTGTAGATAGGACCCCTAGACTAGTGTGTTGAGTGTCAGGGAGAGGTTGAGATTCTTAGCTCGCCGTCGGAGGCTTGAGCCTCGTGCTCCCTTAGAGGGATTCCTGTCAGCATGTGATGATGCCAACAGGCCACACATGCTGAGAGGATAACCCGATTGAAGTTCGAGCGTAATCATCTCTTTGTCGAAAAAATTTATCTCTCAGCTTTCTTTTAAAATAAAAATATTTTCAAAAAAAAATTAAGTTTTAAAATATTCCTTGTTTCTCTCTTCTTCTTTTTAAATTTTGAGAGAGTCACAGCCAGTGAGAAACCCTAAATAGTATAGATAGGCGACCAGACCCTAAACCATTTTGTTTTCCTCATTTCACACCCCAGGGATCGGTTCCAGATTTCTGGAACGTGACAGCTGGTATCAGAGCTTAGGGATATGATTCTAGGGGTTAGGATTGCAGAAGTTGAAGTTTAGGTCTTGGAGTCATAGTATTCTAATATGAGTGGTATTGTAGATGGCCGGTACTAGAAGAAGTAACAGAGCGAGTTCGTCCTCTAAACCTGACAGTACAACGAGGATGATGGAAATGCTCCAAGGAATGGCCACCATGGTTCAACAGCAGCAGACAGCGGCCCAGCAGCAGACTGCCTTAGCTCTGATTGCCCAGGCACAGGCTCGTTAGCTTGCAGAGGGCGAGCGTCATGGGAAACTGTTGAAGGACTTCAAGGCGATGGGACCTCCAACTTTCAAGAGAGAACCGGACCCCTTGCAGGTAGATCGATGGTTTCAACAGATAAAGAAGGTCCTTGACGTTTTGGAGGTCGTCGGAGACCGACGAGTCGCTCTTGCATCTTACCAGTTTGAGGCAGAGGCTGACTTCTGGTGGCAGTCAGTCTTGCGTTTAAGAACAGCTGATCGAGGAGCTATCTCCTGGTTAGAGTTCGAAGAACTTTTTCGGAGGAAGTTCTTCTCTGTGACTGTGCAAAACTTGATGGAGATTAGAGTTTTTGGCCCTTTCCCAAGGGTCTCTTACTGTGGCACAGTACGAGGCCAAATTCTCGGAGCTTGCGAGGTACGCACCGCACCAGGTGGTGACTGACGTCTGGAGGGCAAAGTATTTTGAGCATGGACTAAAGTCAGAAATCAGAGGTAGGGTTACAGCCTTCTTGGGTCAATCCTATGAGGAGGTAGTTACTCGAGCATTGGCCATTGAACAAGAGTTGGAAGAATCTCGCAAGACCCAAAAGCAGCATCAGGTAGACCACCCTAGTAAAAGGTGTAAGATTTCATCCGAACCACCAGAGGGTGGACAAGGGAAGAAGAAAAGAGGGCTACGACTTTGTTATCGCTGCAAGCGCGAAGGACACATTCGCAACACTTGTCCTTTAGGAAAAATATGCTTCAATTGTGGACAAAGAGGTCATATGCAGAAGGACTGTCCCGATTCACGTGCATGAATGTAAGGGTTTGATATGTAGGAAAAATATGTGATGTGTTTTGATCCTGTTCATGTTGAAATCTTTATGAAATATAGCATATAAATTTTTAGAGCAAACAGTGGTATGTGGTCCTCTTTTTGTTAGTTATTGTTGTTTTCTATTGACCCTTAGTACTAGAGACCTAGCCGGTATCTTAGGATTCCTTGTTTCTCCATCGACCATTAGTATCAATGGCCTAGTCGGTATTTTTAGGATAGTCCATTATTTAGTTTTAGGTATAATAATTAGATTGGTTTTCTTATTGGTTTTCTCCGGTGTATTGTGTGAGCTTATATGTCACGTTTAAATGAATCCTACGAGTAATGATGATGAACCTTAGGGGCAGTAGTCTCAAAGAGTGTACCAGGAGATGGAAATCTCAGGTAGTAGTTTGAGTTCACATGGTTCGTAAATTTCAGAATGTCTCGATGGAGACCCTCGCGACAGGGTACACATTGTTTCTCGGGAACTTTGGCGGTGGATTATGACTGTCCGGTAGAGGACATTGTGAGGCCACACATTTTCTCTTCAGAGAATTTGGTGGATAAATACGCATCGACTCTTCGGAGGCTTTGGTGGTTGGTTACGCAGTTCCTGTTGGAACTTGCGGCAGAGCGTGCACTGTTTCTTCGAAAACTTTGGCAGCTGGCAGAGCTTGCACTGTTCCCAATCGGAACTTAGGCAGCTAGTTACGCAATTCCTGTTGGAACTTGCGGCAGAGCGTGCACTGTTTTTTCGGAAACTTTGGCAGCTGGCAGAGCTTGCACTGTTCCCAATCGGAACTTTGGCAGCTGGTTACGCAGTTCCTGTTGGAACTTGCGGCAGAGCGTGCACTGTTTCTTCAGAAACTTTGACAGCTGGCAGAGCTTGCACTGTTCCCAATCGGAACTTTGGCAGCTAGTTACGCAGTTCCTGTTGGAACTTGCAGCAGAGCGTGCACTGTTTCTTCGAAAACTTTGGCAGCTGGCAGAGCTTGCACTGTTCCCAATCGAAACTTTGGCAGCTAGTTACATAGTTCCTGTTGGAACTTGCGGCAGAGCGTGCACTGTTTCTTCGGAAACTTTGGCAGCTGGCAGAGCTTGCACTGTTCCCAATCGGAACTTTGGCAGCTGGTTACGCAGTTCCTGTTGGAACTTGCGGCAGAGCGTGCACTGTTTCTTCGGAAACTTTGGCAGCTGGCAGAGCTTGCACTGTTCCCAATCGGAACTTTTGCAGCTAGTTACACAGTTCCTGTTGAAACTTGTGGCAGAGCGTGCACTGTTTCTTTGAAAACTTTGGCAGCTGGCAGAGCTTGCATTGTTCCCAATCGGAACTTTGGCAGCTAGTTACGCAGTTCCTGTTGGAACTTGCAGCAGAGCGTGCACTGTTTCTTCGGAAACTTTGGCACTTGGCAGAGCTTGCACTGTTCTCAAGAGGAACTTTGGCAGCTAGTTACTCAATTCTTGTTTGGACTCGCAGGAGAGAGTGCACTGGCTAGACGGTAGTGACGTTGAGATGACATTGAGATACTTGAGTACTAGAGTATTGTTAATAACCATGCTAACGGACTTGCTTATTTTTTTTTTGGAAATGGAGAATGCATTGTCAGTTGGAATCTTGAGAATAGTCATTATTTAGGAGATTCACTTAGCTTTGTTTCTAATTGTTTTGGTTTAGGACCGACAACCAATCTTGTAGAAAGATACTAACAGTATACTGTGTAATCGTGTTGGTATCCTAGTTTTCGACTCCATTTTGTCAGTAGGTTAGTTGTTCTCGTAGTTCAGTATTTTCTACGCGAGTAGTAAGTTTCCTCGTATATCTGAATTGTGCATCATAGTGTATCTTTTAGAAGGTTTCAAAGCCTTGCGATAATAACATAATTGGAAGTGTTAGTGTTAGGTCTTTCATTGAGCTTCAGCGTTTTTTTTCATCATTGTTCTCTTCTTATTCTCGTTCGTTTGTGGTTTAGTTGTGTTATCTAGGATTTAACATTTTCTAGGTTAGTTAGTGTGTATGTTGGGATATCCAATTCATATCTTAGTGGTGTTTCTCTTATAGGTTAATAGGGTAGTAGTGGTTGTGTAGGTAATGGAGGTGTTTGCTCCGGAAAGGAATCTTATATGATTTAAGTCTAGGCGTAGTAGTTCGAGTTATTTAGTCGTCTTCAATTCATTTCTATAGGTGTATAGGTATATGTTATTCGTAGGAAATACGTTTCCGAGTTAGTATCGTTAGCTGATAATGTCTCATGATCTTGTTTCGTGAATCGGATTGCTACCTCACTTTTGAATAAGGGGGACGCTCCTTATCAAGAAAAAGAGAATAATCAGAAGTCACGAAATTTTTATTAGTCCATAGTAGTTAGGACCACGATTGAACATTATGTCTTGTCTGAGCTCCACGAGCGCCTAATGTTCTAATCCTATCATGATAATTATGTGACTCGATTGTATAAGTTCGGTTAGTAGTCTCGCCAGTGGTAGTCTTTTTTTTTCTTTTTGGTATGAGTGGCGTATTGATTTAAATTCTCGTGGTCAATATCAGAAAGGAAATGGTACCAGTTGTGTATTCGCCTTCGTTACTTGGGTAGCATAAGTTGGTGGGATTGTATCATCAGTTTAGTAATTAAATTTTCGGGACGAAAATTCTATTAAGGTGGGTAGGATGTAATGACCGGTACTCCAGTGTGTTTCCGCTCATAGCAACCCGGTTTGATTTAAATATTATTTAAATGTCATTGCTTGAATAATCATTTTCATTAGTCGGTATGATGTTGGTTGTACTCGAACGGGACCAGACAGTAGGTCCCGGATACTGGTCGTGAGGCTACGTTGGACGTGTGGTTACACGAGCACTTGAGCACGCGTATCGAGGCGAGGCATGAAAGCTATTTTTTTATAATATAATATTGCTGCAGGTCTGTCGGACCCGGTGAGGTTCGCGCGCCGATGCGTCTCGGCGCGACCCGAATTGAGGGCGAGTAAGGCACGGCGGGTGTTAGACGAAAAAAAAAGTAAAGGAAATGAAAAAAAAAAAAAAACTCAAACTCAAAGTCAAAAAAAAAAATTAAAAAAAAAATAAAACTTAAAAACCCAAAGCCCCATCTCTAACCTGAACCCGATCCTAAACCTCTCTCTCTCTCTCTCTCTCTCTCTCTCTCTCTCTCTGTCCCTCCCTCTCTATCAGCCGCTCAATTACTCTCTCTCTCTCTCTCCTCAACCCCAAAACCCAATCCCTCTCCCTCTCACCCGATCCATCCTCTCCCTCCTCTCCCACTCTCGGATTTCCCCTCTTTAAAAACCCTAGACCCAGCCCAATTTCATCCCCCTCTGATCCCTCTCTCCCCCCTCCGATCTCTCTCTCTTTCTCTCTCTTTCCCTCTTTCAATCTCTCTCTCTCCCTTTTGTTGTGTGTGTGGCGCACGACAGTTGGAGCACAGCCGGCCGGAGGAGTAGCCGCAGCCGGAGCATAGCCGGCGCCGGGGAAGAGGACGCGCCGGAGCAGGGAGGAGCCGCAGCCGACTTCCCCTCTTCTGATCGGGTCAGCTCCTATTCTTTTTTTTTTTGTGTTGTGGATCCGACCAACCCAGCCGAGCCACTGGTTCCACCACTATTCGTGGCTGCAGTCAGCTAGGCATCCGACAGAAGCCGACCACCACCGCTCCACCTTGCCATCCCAAGGCCGAGACCTCGACCCTTGGTATTGTTGCATAAGGTTGACCCCCATCCTACCTACCGGATTCGGTGTTGATAACCCCTTGTTGTGCCTGACCTCCATCCTCGATTCATTCCTACGACTGTATCTCGCATTTCGAAAGCTTGTTACTTGGTCACAATAGTTAAAACCATCTAACTCTAGGATTATGTTGTTTGGGTCATGCAATTTCAAGGCCATTGTTGGCCGACAATAACCCCATTGTTACATTCTTTAATTGTGGCATGTGAATCGTCGTGCTATGCACAGCGATAAGCCGTCCAGCGGCCCACGTGCCAAACCTTGTCGACCCCGGGATCCGACTGGGTGAGCCAAAATAGCCGTCACAATCCGAGCTCAGACTTATGCGACTCGTTATCATTATAGTAACAACCGTCATATTCTCACCTTAGCACAAGGTCATTTTGGGCGAATGATGAGTCGAACCGCCGATCTTGCCTAGACCCGACCCAACTTGTACACACCTAGGCCATGATGCTGAAGGCTCTTTCGGAGCACGAAGCACGCTAGTATCAGCTCCCGATGCTGGTTTGACCTTTTAGTCGGATTAGTACAGTTGAGCCATAGTACGACCATCGACATCAGCAATGTCAACCGATTGACATTACACTATTTGGCACATCGTTTTGCGTGCCGGTAGATCAGCGTCCAACGACGCCTATTTTTATTGACTCGGCTAATCAGGGCCTAAGCCAGAGATATTTAGTAGCACTTAATAACTATAGGCCGCTGGGTATGTTTGACAGTTCATGGCCGCGTTGACTAAGACAGAGACGGAGCGGAGGTTGCTAGCAGAAGCCCGTGTTCGACAACCAGGTGACATCTACTACCTTTGCGTGGTCTTTAATAGTGGGAAATGAGAATGACTAAGGGTAGGTATCCATAACGCTGCATGCGGGTCCCGCCGGACATCGTCGCATGTGGTCGAGTGGACCTCGCCTTGCATGCGGAGTCACGAGTCCAGCGACGCATGCTTAATAATATTAATAATTAAATAATAATCTTTCTGCAGATTGCTTGGACATCGTAAGTAGGAATTCCCTTAAGATTTGAAAATTAATAATTAAATAATAATTATCGGGTCCCACCCTCCTAAGTGGAGTGTGGAGACCCGGGCACACGGAAATACGGGTGAGAGTAATTTAGGCTTATTGTAATGCATGGGTTGTGAGCGCGGTACGAATCCCGGGGTAAAATATCGAAGCTATTTTATTATTATAATAATCTATCGTGTGAAAAGATTGGACCCCGTGCGCGCAAGGGACGTGAACCACCCTGCACGTACAGCCGAAGACCAGTAGGCTAGGGGGTCACGGGCAAGGGTTGTGGTAAAGCCAATAGGAGTAGCCCTTTAGTAGGGATTGGCCTAGTAACTCTATCCCGGGGTGGTTAAAGCCCCCAAAGTAACGCAAGTGGGGCGGTAGAGCTCCACCGTGAAAGATGGAAAATATCTTATAATTATTTGGATGGTTTGTGCATGGTGGATGCACGGCGAGAGAGTTGGCCCTCTACATCGAAATAAAAGGCCCTATAGTAATGCCCGACCGGGGGTAGGATGAACAAAATATCCGGGGTTCACTTTAGGATATATGATTTATATTGTAATTCATAATTAAGCACTGTAGAATATCTGACGGACTGTATAATAGATAACCCAGTGATAGTAGGAATTGCATGTGAACACAGATTATTGATAGGCTTAGGTTAACCTTCTATAAACTTTGAACTGCTTATGTAATTTAATTCTATTAAATATGTTGTCTCATATTATTAAAGACTATAGGATGTCACTAGCCATTAATTTGGCTAATCTTCCAATTTTCCATTGGGGGCTACTCTTTCCCACGAGTAGACTCTCCTGCAGGTCCGGAGGTTCGGGAGTAGCAGTGGGAGGCCGGAGGCAGTTTTAGGGTTTCATTAGTATTTTTTTTTTTTTGGTATGTAGTTTCGTGGCAATGTAATGAATGGATTTTGTATAAGAATCACTTAGTTTAATATTAGTTAATTGTTAGAAGCATTGATACAGCTGAAGTTATTTTGGGTAGACCTCTCCTTAAGGCCACAAGCCTAGGGAAGCTCACAGTGAAAATATAAGTATCCAAATGGCCTAATTGACTAATCCTGTAGATAGGACCCCTAGACCAGTGTGTTGAGTGTCAGGGAGAGGGTAAGATTCCTAGCTCGCCGTCGGAGGCTTGAGCCTCGTGCTCCCTTAGAGGGATTCCTGTCAGCATGTGATGACGCCAACAGGTCACACATGCTGAGAGGATAACCCGGTTGAAGGTCAAGCGTGATCATCTCTATGTCGAAAAAATTTATCTCTCAGCTTTCTTTTAAAATAAAAATATTTTCAAAAAAAAAAATAAGTTTTAAAATATTCCTTGTTTCTCTCTTCTCCTTCTTAAATTTTGAGAGAGTCACAGCCCAGTGAGAAACCCTAAATGGTATAGATAGGCGACCAGACCCTAAACCATTTTATTTTTCTCATTTCACACCCCAGGGATCGGTTCCAGATTTCTGGGGCGTGACAATATATATATATATATATATATATATATATATATATATATATATATATATATATATATATATATAAAGAGAGAGAGAGAGAGAGAGAAATGCTATAATGCGGCATGCGGTAAGTGCAGTACTGTGCCGCAGCCGTCTGATGCACGCAGCGCGTGCATCAGACGGCTGCGGTGCAGTGCCGCAAGCCCCGCATGCCGCAGCATAGCATGCCCCTATATATATATATATATATATATATATATATATATATATATATATATATATATATATATATATATATATATATATATATATATATATATATATAGGGGTATGCTAAAATGCGGCATGCGGTGCGTGCGGCATCGCACCGCAGCCGTCTGATGCACGCGCTGCGTGCATGCGATGCACGCAGCAGTGCATCAGATGGCTGCGGTGCGATGCCGCACGCACCGCATGCCGCATTCTAGCACTTCCCTATATATATATATATATATATATATATATATATATATATAGAGAGAGAGAGAGAGAGAGAGAGATTTGATCAACTGCCCAAAAACATGTCGTTACTGTAGCAGCTATAGTAACATCGAAAATGTTTTGAACCGTCTGATCGGATGAATCTAACGGATGGGATTCATTCTTTAGTCCGAATGAATCCCATCCGTTGGATCATCCCGATCGGACAACCCAAAAACATTTTCGCTTTTACTGTAGCGGCTACCGTAACAGCGACATGTTTTTGGACCGTCCGATCGGGATGATCCAACGGATGGGATTTATCCGGACAAAAAATGCACTGTTATGATGGCAGCCACAGTAACAGAGCGGGATTTGGTCCAAATGAATCTCATTCGTCAGATTCGATCCGATCGGATGGCCCACGTGTGTCGCGCATTTTATCCCTTCCAGTTCCAGAACATCCCGTAAGTGATCAAATATATATATAGGGGCAAGCTATAATGCGGCATGCGGTAAGTGCGGCACCGCACTACAACCGTCTGATGCACCGCTAAGTGAATGCGATGCACACAGCGGGTGCATCAGACGACTACGGTGTGGTGCCGCACTTATCGCATGCCGCATCAGATCGATTCAGTCGATCAGACGGTTGAAAAAAAAATCGTGATTACTGTACCGCTACAGTAACCGCGAGAATCCTTTCAGCCATTCGATCGCAGGATCCAACGGATTGGATTCACCCGAACGGCCAATTGAATCCCAAATGAATCCAATCCGCTGGATCCTGATGATCGGACGACTGAAATCATTCTCGCGGTTACTGTAGCTGCTATAGTAATCGTGATTTTTTTTTTTCAACCGTCCGATCGCCTGAATCGAATGGATTTGATTCCCCCGGACCGGATTCTCGCTGTTTTACTGTGCCCGCCACAGTAACAGCGACCCGGGTGAAATGTGATCCGTTCGATTAAGTCGATCGGACAGCAGAGGTGTGGCATCCAATTGGGCGGTCTCGGAGGGGCTGTTTCCGATCAGGATTTCGGGAGGGAATGCCACGTGGCATGCATGCAGGGCACCGGTGCAGTGTTCACGCTGCACCTGAGGTCCAGGCTCCCCGTCCCCTATATATATATATATATGGGAGGGATACTCTTACTCATGGCCTTTTACTCATATAGTTACCTATGATCCGGGCTGTCCATTAGATCCCAATGTACGGTTCAGATTAGATGGGGAGTTAAAGCAATGGTGTCCGCATTAAATGCGGGCTTTTTAATATGGGCTTTTAAAAAGGGCATTTAATGCGAACACTATTGCTTTAACTCCTCATCTAATCCGAACCATACGTTGGGATCTAATGGACGGCCCGTGATAGCAAGGTGCAGGTGTTGTATGAAATTTGGACGGCTGTGATGAAATTGGTGGAAGAAAATTGTGAGAGGTGTAAGAAGAAAGGGACATCTGGGTTTCATTTAAGGAAGAGAGGTCAAGGGTGAATCCGAGAGAATTAAGAGAGACAAGGTAGTGATCAGGTCGGATTTTTAGAAAGAGAGATATGAAAAGAGAATAACAGAGAGAAAGAAGGAGAAGTTCGGTGAGATTTAGAGAGAGAAAGGATCACAAACATGGGGACGTTAGGATGGGATTCGGTTGATCCTGCATGGCATGGTTTAATGGGTAAGATCTGATGAGAGAGATGGGAAGATAAGGAAGGAAATTGAGTGATAGAATCTGGTGGGTTATGAGATGGGATCCTTGAGATCGTGCATGGCATGATAAAAAGGGTCGGCTTAGATCAAGTGCATGGGTTTTGATTTGAAGAAGTTCGGGTGCATGCTGTGCATGAGGGATGGATGCTACCGAACGGTTGCGATGAAAAATAAGACAGTTAAGAGAGAGAAATGGAGAGATGGGGACAGTGAATCCCGAGAGATTTAAAGAGAGAAAATAGGGGGCTCGGGTACAGCTGGGTTCGGGGTCTGTTAGATAAGGAAAGGGAGAGAGAGAGAGAGAGGATCAAGGGAATGCATGGTAGTGATCGTTTTTATATATAGAGAGAGAAGATGAGATACAGGTCGGGATTAAGAGATAGAATGGGCTTGGACGGCTGCGATGCAAGCTCCGGATGGGAAAGAGTGGATCAGAGGGGATTTGAAGAGGGCTCAAGTGCAATGCTCCATAGCTAAGTGGTTGGTGCAAGACCGAGCTGGGTGAGCTGTGAAGATAAAAGGGAACGGAAGAGAGAGAAAAGGTGGCCAATTTGGGTATCCTCCGAGTTCGGATGTGCCTTGTTCTCTTGATGCTTCACTTCCGAGTTGTATGCGTGTCGGTTTTGCCAAGAGTGTCCTTTGTGAGCTCTGATAATTTGCATCTTGTTAATTTGTGCTAGTTCCTCCGTGTGTCGATCATTGGCGAGCGCCTTAAGTCCGCTACCAAAGCATTGTGATGATGCCCACTGGATAGTCACGCTCCAAAGTAGCTATGCGCGATGATGATGAATCCCATTTACTGCGAAACAGATATAGAATGATGATATCCATCAGTTCCTTAAAGTGAAAAATAACAATTGATTATTAGTCTTTGTAATTTTCATGCATATAATGTATGAATACAAAGTAATATACCGATGTTTCCATACAAAATTGTACTATGCAACGATGGAAAGAAGCTTATGCACTTTATGTGTAATATGAATGTTTTACGCAAGAAAGTGATAAGATATGCATGAAAAAGGGAATGCAATAATACTAATTTGGACACTCAACAGCCCGGATCATAGGTATATGAGTAAGAGATCATGAGTAAGAGTATCCCTTATATATATATATATATATATATATATATATATATATATATATATATATATATATAGAGAGAGAGAGAGAGAGATGCTATCGTGCGGCATACGGTAAGTGCGACACTGCACCGTTGCCGTCTGATGCATCGCTGCGTGCATGCGATGCACGCAGCGCATGCAGCAGACGGCTGCGGTGCAGTGTCGCACTTACCGCATGTCGCAGCATAGCGTGGCCCTATATATATATATATATATATATATATATATATATATATATATATATATAGAGAGAGAGAGAGAGAGAGAGAGAGAGAGAGGACCGATCTATTGCGAAACCGGTTTAGATGCGAAAATCCGTTATTTGCGAAACCCAGCCGCAGCCGTCCGATAAACCGATCGAACGATCAGTGTTCACCCCGCCCACCGACCGCAGCTGTTACTGTGCCGGGCACAGTAACAGAGATTTCGGTGGGTGGGGTGAACACTGGCCGTCCGATCTGCGTGAATCGAACGGTTAAAAATCTCTCCGGCCGGTTAAAATTTTTAACCTTTCGATCGAATGATCGAACGGGTGAGATCCCATGGGAAACCATCAAATAGGACAAAAGGTAATGATTGTAATCATTACCTTTTGTCCTATTTGATTGTTTCCCACGGGATCTCACCCGTTCGATCATTCGATCGAACGGTTAAAAATTTTAACCGGCTGGAGAGATATTTGGCCGTTCGATTCACGCCGATCGGACGGCCAGCGTTCACCCCACCCACCAAAATCGCTGTTACTGTGCCCGGCACAGTAACAGCTGCAGTCGGTGGGCGGGAGTGAACACTGATCGTTCGATCGGTTGATCGGACGGCTGCGACTGGGTTTCGCAAATAAGGGATTTTCGCATCTAAGCCGGTTTCGCAATAGATCGGCCCTATATATATATATATATATATATAGTATATATATATAGAGAGAGAGAGAGAGAGAGAGAGAGAGAGAGGAAACGGGAAATAAGCTGCCAGCCTATTTCGAAAAAATGGGCAGCCACCCATTTGATGACATTAGAAGTCTTAGAATGTGCTGATTTTTTGTGAGTATAAGTATCTTATCTTGGATAGAACACTCACAAAAAATCAACACATTCTAAAACTCCTAGAGGCATCAAATGTTAGAAGTTTTATCGAGCGTTCGTTGTCACCGTTAATCCGAAATATTACATTTGATGCCTCTAAAAGTTTTAGAATTTGCTGATTTTTTGTGGGTGTTGTATCTATAAGATAAGATGCTTATGCTCACAAAAAATCAGCATATTCTAAGTCTCCTAGGGGCATCAAATGGGTGGCTGTCCATTTCGTCGTAATAGACCGCCAGCCTATACTCCGTATCCTCTCTCTCTCTCTGTATGTGTGTGTATGTGTGTGTGTATATATATATAGGGGAGGGATACTCTTACTCATGGCCTCTTACTCATATAGTTACATATGATCCGGGCCGTCCACTAGATCCCGACGTACGGTTCGGATAAGATGGAGAGTTAAAGCAATGGTGTCCGTATTAAATGCCCGTATTAAAAGCCCTCATTTAATGCGGACACCATTGCTTTAACTCTCCATCTAATCCAAATCGTATGTCGGGATCTAATGGACGGCCCGGATCATAGGTAACTATATAAATAAATGGCTATGAGTAAGAGTATCCCTCCCCATATATATATATATATATATATATATATATATATATATATATATATATATATATATATATATGAGGAATGGGATGCTGCCTATCAAAACAGCATTTTTGCTGCTTTGAGACATTGTTTGACCATCCTAGACGTTTTGGAATTTGATGAAATTTGGTGAGGGTGTTGTCTAGGGTAAGATGATCATCCTCACAAATTTTCATCAAATTCCAAAACTTCTAAGAGGGTCAAATGGTCGAAGCAAAATGCTGCAGATTTTAACGGTGACTGCAGACGACTGATTTTGCTTCGACCATTTGAACCCCCTAGAAGTTTTGGAATTTGATGAAAATTTGTGAGGATGATCATCTAACCCTAGACAACACCCTCACCAAATTTCATCAAATTCCAAAACTTCTAGGATGGTCAAACAATGTATCAAAGCAGCAAAAAACGCTGCTTTGATAGGCAGCATCCCATTCCTCTATATATATATATATATATATATATATATATATATATATATATATATATATATATATATATATATATATATATATATATATATATAGGGGCATGCTATAATGCGACATGCGGTAATTAAGTACGGCACCGCACTACAACCATCTGATGCACCGCTGCGTACATGTGATGCACACAGTGGGTGCATCAGACGGCTACGGTGTGGTACCGCATTATAGCATGCCCATATATATATATATATATATATATATATATATATATATATATATATATATATATATATATATATATATATATATATATATGGGGAGGGATACTTTTACTCATGGCCTCTTACTCATATAGTTACCTATGATCCGGGCCGTCCATTCAATCCCGACGTACGGTTCGGATTAGATAGGGAGTTAAAGCAATGGTGTCTGCATTAAATGTGGGCTTTTAATACGGGTTTTTAATACGGGCATTTAATGAGGACACCATTGCTTTAACTCCCCATCTAATCCGAACCGTACGTCGAGATCTAATGGACGGCCCGGATCATAGGTAACTATATGAGTAAGAGGCCATGAGTAAGAGTATCCCTCCCCTATATATATATATATATATATATATATATATATATATATATATATATATATATATATATATATATATATATATATATATATATATATATATATATATATATATATATATATATATATATATATATATATATATATATATATATATATATATATATATATATATAGGGAAATGGGTTCCTGGTACATTGTACCAGGATATTGCCTGTGACATAGCCCCGGGTGATGACACGTGGCTGCTGCGCTGTGCGCTGCCGAACCCAACCCGATCCCGCTCCCGCACCGCACCGCACTGCACCGCACAGCAACCCGATCCCAGACCGTCCGATCGTGCCCACCGTCCGATCGAGCGACCGTTACAGTTTTCGCTGTTACTGTAGCGGCTACAGTAACAGCGAAAACTGTTACTGACCGTCCGATGCCGTATAAATCCAGTCCGATCGGTGTGTTTCTATGATGATTTGATTCCCATCCGTTCGATCGATAGGATCGAACGGACTAAAAAATTTTCGCTGTTACTGAAGCAGCCACGTGTCATCACCCGGGGCTATGTCACAGGCAATATCCTGGTACAATGTACCAGGAACCCATTTCCCATATATATATATATATATATATATATATATATATATATATATATCTATATATATATATATATGAGGAATGGGATGCTGCCTATCAAAGCAGCGTTTTTGCTGCTTTGAGACATTGTTTGACCATCCTAGAAGTTTTGGAATTTGATGAAATTTGGTGAGGGTGTTGTCTAGGGTAAGATGATCATCCTCACAAATTTTCATCAAATTCCAAAACTTCTAAGAGGGTCAAATGGTCGAAGCAAAATGCTGCAGATTTTAACGGTGACTGCAGACGACTGATTTTGCTTCGACCATTTGAACCCCCTAGAAGTTTTGGAATTTGATGAAAATTTGTGAGGATGATCATCTTACCCTAGACAACACCCTCACCAAATTTCATCAAATTCCAAAACTTCTAGGATGGTCAAACAAAGTCTCAAAGCAGCAAAAAATGCTGCTTTGATAGGCAGCATCCCATTCCTCTATATATATATATATATATATATATATATATATATATATATATATATATATATATATATATATATATATATATATATATATATATATAGCGAGGGAGAGAGAGAGGGATGCTAAAATGCGGTGCGTGCGGCGTCGCACCGCAGCCGTCTGATGCACCGCTGCGTGCATCGCACGCACCGCAACGGTGCATCAGACGGCTGCGGTGCGACGCCGCACGCACCGCACGCCGCACCTTAGCTTGCCTCTCTCTCTCTCTCTCTCTCTATATATATATATATATATATATATATATATATATATATATATATATATATATATATATAGAGAGAGAGAGAGAGAGAGAGAGAGAGAGAGAGATGCTATAATGTGGCATGTGGTAAGTGCGGCACCGCACTGTAGCCGTCTAATGCACCGCCGCATGCATGCGATGCACGCAGCGCGTGTATCAGACGGCTGCGGTGCAGTGCCGGGGGAGGGGGGGGGGGGGGGTTGGCTCCTCAAGAAAGGACTCATACTTTTGGACACAACTCAACCAAAAAATTGGTAATTGATGAAACTATGAAGCACTAGTAACATTCTGCTAATTTTTCAGATAGGTCCAGCCAAAAATAAATTTTGGACAGCACAACAAATGCAGCTAAGCAGCAAAATTAACAAAATAGAACCAACCAATGTTCCTCCCTCTCTTTTCATCATATAAACCCAATTAGTATCAAATACAGGTTGCCAAGAAGCCATGGACACCACATTTTGAAGAAATCCTCAATGTTAACAGAGTGGAAAGAAGAAAAAGAGAATAGAAACCAAAACATAAATCGATACCCATCTGACAATAAGAACTGATATTTCCAATAAATCCATGTACCTGTCCAGAATTATCGTGAGAAAAAAAAAAAGTGTCAGCAAGTCCCCTCTTCTCCCGGGGTTCATCATTCGACATTACTAAGTTGCTAACCGAAGCATTGCAGGATGCCACTTGCCATCAATCCCGCAATACACAGCAATATGACGGTCGTGAGGAGAGGACATGTACACAGTTGGGGACTAATGCTGCATGGTGGAACTCATAAGACCATCAACAAGTTGGGATGCTCCCCACCCCAAGTTCCTTCAAAAGAATAACTTTATGCATTCTTGCTGCTGCTGGGGCTCTCTTCATACAAGCCAACATCCACTGGATGAAAGCCTTTCCATCACAAACACCAACAGCCTACAGGCATGGCCAATGACATAAAAACAAGGAAATCAGACATCATATATAGTAGCGATGCAGAGAGGTCGCTTAACTTGCAGCTAACATGCAGCCGCCTATCTAGAGGGGTTTTTTTCAAAAAAAAATTCCCGGGGATGAACACCTCCCTTTGATAGCGCACAAAAAATTTCAGCTCATTCTAAGACCCTGGGTCTATCAAATGTGCTCCTCAAATTAATGGTTAAAATGAACAATCGATAAAAGTCAAGCACATTTGGTAGACCAAGAGGTTTTAGAATGAGCTGAAATTTTTGTGCGCGCTATCAAAGGAGAGGTGAGGCCATGAGTAAGAGTATCCCTCCCCATATATATATACTAGTGCATGCCCGTGCCTGTCGGCACTGTAGTGGGCCGCCTTCGGCGGCAACACACCTGAGCGTTTTCGGCAACAAAACACTTTCGATGACAACACCGATATTCATAGGAACACCTATTTTCTCATCCGTGCCGATTGACACGGAACGGGCGCCTTCGTCGCGACCAACTCCCCCTCCCCCTATAACCGAGATTCGAACGGATTGCTCAAGACTGACCTAATGGTTTGGGGCGGCCGAATTTTCAGCAGGCAGGTTTATAGCCGTTGATGCAAACAATGATCACGGGATGAACGGTCAAGTTTAGTGCAATTTAAATGGGCCGGGATTTTAGGGGTTTAGTGCAATTTTAATGGTTGGGAATTGAAACCAAGGGGAGGGAGTTGGTTGACGGATAAATAGAAATCGTGTGTTGATTTTTTAACGAATGGTTTGATCTATTCGGTTTATTTTTGTCCAGTCAGTTTGTCCTAATCAACTTCCGTTTTGTCTAGTCAGCACAAAACCGACGTGCCATGTTATATATATATATATATATATATATATATATATATATATATATATATATATATATATATATATATATATATGATATATATATATATATATATATATATATATATATATATATATATGGGACTGGTTTCCTGGTTCACTGGACTAGCTTCGTTGTTGGTCCAGTGGAGCAATTGACCACCCTATACGTTTCAGAATTTGTTGAAACTTATAGGGTGGTCAACTGGTCCATTGGACTAGCAACGAAGCTAGTCCGGTGGACCAAAATACCTTTTCCCATATATATATATAAAGAGAGAGAGAGACGATAAAAGGCGGCATGCGGTGTTGCACCGCAGCCGTCCGATGCACCCGCTGCGTGCGTGCGATGCATGCAGTGGTGCATGAAATGGCTGCAATGTAACACTGCACGCTGCACCGTAACAGCTCTCTCTCTCTCTCTCTCTCTCTCTCTCCTCTCTCTCCACACACACATGTAGGCAGCTAAAGTAGTTTGGAGAATGAAGCACAAGTCCGATTTACATCGTCATGATGATTACTAGGAAATGAGAAAACAACACACAACTCACGAGAGATGGATATCAAAAGGGAGCCTCAAGCGGTTCATCCCAAACATCGCTTCCATTGGAGGCATCTTCGCCATCCTCTTCCACCGACAACCTAATGTACTCTCTGTGCGCAAACCGATCCCACTCTGTCAAAGTTGGATCTTCCCGCTCCTGCATAAACAATTGGAAGCCGAGAGGCTATAACCCGCATCGATGCATCACTCCACCCCCTCAAGCAGACAATAAAAGAATGGTGTACTTGCCTGACGGATTAGGAATGGATCACGTGTCTCAAATGCCATGAACTTATTGAGATTGAAAAGGATATTGAACACATTTCCGGAAAGTTTGCAGCCTTTTAGGTCTCGTAGTGTGAAGTAGCTCTCATTCTACAAACAAAATCAATGTTAAAGACATTATAATTGTCTAGCCAACTTGATCACATGAATAGGGGATGGAAACAAGATAACCTCTGGGCCAATCATATCAATCATCTGGCATAGAATGTCTTCAAATAGAACAGGCTCCTGAGCCATGCACTCCATGCGATGCAACTGTTCCTCATAGAAGAATTGCATTTCATTTGGTGTTAGAATACCATTCTCATCCAAATCTATACACTTGAACCTGAAATTATCAATTAATTTACATTTATTCATAAAGTCAATTATACAAAATACCATCAACTTTATAAGAAAGAGTTTCAAATTTAAAAGAGCATTTGAAGTGAAAAGAAAGAAAGAAAAAATTATTATTTACATGCATAAACAAATGTAGCTGTTCACAACTAGAGTCAAGGTTTGGGAAAGGATCATACACTAATTTCCAGTAGTTTATGCCCTCCCATCAAACAAGTAATTCCATCCAAGAATTTCGCACCAAACCAAAAAAGTGCTGATATGAGATTGCAAGTAAAAGATTGATGTAAGGAAGCAAGCATGAATGTAAATGCCACTTCCAGATATGCTATTGAGCGCAACGAGTTTAAGCTTGCATAATGTAAAATATCAGCAAGGGTTCTATCTATTTCCTTGGAAGTAAGTACTGATGGTGATGGCACATTGGGGTGACAATGTAATGCAAACTGGGTTGCGAAGCACTGCAAACTGGCCTAGTTACTAACGAAAAGTTTTATGGTCTATTTAGGACTTGCAAGTATAAAATTAAGGACCATCAAACTATCTTAAAACATATTTTAATAATGAGATATCAATCTAAGTTATAATAGCATGTTTTAAAGTTGACAGATAAAGAAAGCAAGTAAACAGAACTAGATTATAATTCAAAGAGATGTTGCAAATAGTAATTTCAGTAAATTATGCTCATGCAAAATAAGAAAAAAAAACACAGACGATATTTCAACGGTGAACAAGCAAGCCGCCTAATAAGCCAAAGATGAATAATGGTTGGGGAGGATGATATGGTTATGAAAAGATGTAGAGGAATACTGATGATAGCCAATGAACTTATCTAAGTGCAATGAAGGATAGTACCAACGGACACAATCTCCATTGCGGGTAGAAAGCTTCGCCAAAGGGTATGAAGGGTGCGGGGAAGAAAATGATAAGGATGACGAGGGTTCGAAGCCGGAAGAAATCCATGGGGTCAATGAAGAACGAAGAAGTACCCTTCTTCACGATCTCACCAGAAAAATCAATCTCAATCTCCATGATCTAATCTAAGGTTTTCAATCTTCTTTATATAGATAACACGCGATCTAGTGTTATGGAAGCAAAAGAGATAAGAGGGGACGTATATCAAAAGACACGAATGGGGGGGGGGGTTGGCTTCCGTGCCACTTGAAGAGAGAGAACGAAGGGGGTGGGCCCGTGCAGGTTAAACAAAATAAGCGGTGTGGCCTTTCTTTTTTCAAGGAAAACTCAATCCCCTTTGGGATTTTTACGGGGAAAATAAAATAGGGGCGGTGACATGCTAAGGACACTCCATTGTGGAAAATTTAAACTCCCCTTTATGCTTTTATAAATTGATATCGGCTAAGGACACTCCATTGTGGAAAAATCTCCCCCCCCCCCCCCCCCCCCCCCCACCACACACACACACACACACACACACCAAGTGGCTCTAATATATGGGCTTTGGGGCTTGCTTTGATCCACCATTGGATGGATCATCAAATGCCTCCTGTCATCTGCATGGCATAATTCATATTAATACAAAGAAATAACCAAGCTAGTCAGTTGGTCTAATTGGGTGTGACAACCCTGCACCATAGACTAGCAAACATGCAAATTTTAACAACTAAATATCCAACTGTCAGATAATCACTCGAAACCAAGCGATGGAAACATAAAAATAAATGCAAGACGACTAGAGCAATATAATAAAGGTAAATTGTTCTTTGTAGCTCGATCCGGCAACATCACAATGCAAATGAATCCATGATAGATGAACAAAATACAGAACATTCAAGAAGAAATATCACTTTCCTTTCGACATGGAATCTGAAGATAATGTCAGGTAATAATACCAAGATACGATGAAAATTTGTGTTCCAAGCAGAAGACCTGTGTAAGGTGTTCAAACTTTGGAAATGATAGTCCTATAAAGGGGAGGGGGGAGAGAGAGTGAACGAGAGAATACCCCAGAAAGGACTAGTTAGCCTATACAAAGACTAAGTATATACATACTGTAACAGCTCCCCTCAAACTCAATTTACTAGATGGTCCGGGTTAAATGCGATTCACAGATCTGGGGATGGGTCCAATAATTGCCTATCAGTCCAAGTTGAATGCGATTCACTGATCCGGGGCTGCGTCCAATGACTCCAATCATTGCTTGCCGGTCCGAGTTGAATGTGACTCACTGGTTCGGGGTTGGGTCCAATCACAATGACCCATTTCGAGTTTTGGGTGTAACTTCTCAACCGAGTTTTTACCGAGTTTTCGAGTCGACTCTATTAGGAATGGTTTCCGAGTCAAGTCGAGTCGTGTTTTAAAACACTCGTAACTAGGGAACAAGATTTGCCATATACAATTTTAAAGGGAGATTGTCTTATACTATTATACGAAAGTTTTACATGAGGTAAAATCACATCTAGTTGAGATGTTTTATCACCTGCCAAACATCTAAGCATATGCTACCAAGACTTTGGTCCATCTATTTGAGGATCTATGTTAGCTTAAATTCATATTATTTCAAATCCACCCTAATTACTTCAAAGGCCCTTAGTAAGCTTCATCCATTTTTTCACGCTAGGGATCGGATTGGATTGTCGAATGGGAGATCCCATATTAAATAGATTCATATATGTATTGATAGCTTTTTGACAATTGAATTTATTAGATCATATTGGTTTTTCCTATTATCAGATCCAAGGTTTCAAGTGTTGGTTTGGTATCGGTATTAGTTTTGGTCTGACCCCCAACAAAATGGATTCAAACAGTTTCGGCGGTTTGGCCATAGTTTTGGAAATTTCGGAATTTTTTTAGGCACGATAAACATTCAACCATATATAAATGGTCTAAAGAAAAGTCATATGCAAAATGTAATCGACCCTAACTACTGCACTCCATTTGTGCCATAGGAGTCATAACTATTGGACTTGTGATTGGCTCCAACTCAACCTATTAGTGGGATTGGGTATACCGTGAAGCATTTCTAATGGTCGCCCTCTATAACTCTGTTAGTGATCTTTTGAGTCTCCTGATGGTGGACGACGCTACTGAGAAGCCTCTGTATCATAGTTGATGCTGAGATCCAATGGTTATCTAGGAAAAATGAATACTCCGAAAGAGACCCCATACCCCGTATCGGATATGTATCAGATAGCGATAACGGCTAGAATACGGCCTGATAAGTATCTGATGCGGCAAAAACATATCTGGAAAAAACAAAATCAGTTTTGAATACGGTCCGGATACGTGTCGTATCCGAAAAAATTCTTCCTCATGTTATGAGCGGAATTGGAGCACCTACTCTTTCATACACATTGAAGAGTAACAAAATCACACCTCCAAGAACCAAATGCTTGGTATTCGTCCGCAACAATATTCGCCTTCCATCAAGAAGATTTCAACAATACAAGGTGAAACTAAGGTTGTGGGAAGTCAGAGAGGATACAGTAGATTCATTGGAAGATGTGGGGATACGTGAGGTTGCAAAATCTTTCCCTCTAACTGAATTTGGAGGTTGTACTATTCACCGATGATAGTGATGCTAATGATGATGATGAGCTTCTTGAAGTTGGGTTGAAATGAAGAGTGGTTTGGGATTTCTTTTCTAGTGTGTTAAATGTTTTTTTGTCAAAACAAGATGTATTAACATGATGCATGTTTATTTTGGATTTGGGTCTTTTGAATTTTTGGATTTTGTAAAGAATAATAACTAATGAATCATTGATGCATGAATGCAGAGTTGGCATCATTGATATCATAATATCATGTTATGAATTATGATTGGATCATTTGAATGTGTTATTTTTTTTTTTATTTCCATATGTTTTGTTTAATTATTTTATTCACTTAAAGTTTCTTTGTCATATAAATATATTTATATATAAACAAACATATTTAATTGGCATATTCTATCCGTACTCGTGTTCTACTTTTTGGAATTTGTCATATTGTCGTACTTGTATCCGTATCTGTGCTTCTTAGATGGTTATGCACGTGATGGGGATTTCCTAAAGATTCACCACCACACCCCATGTGCTAGTGGGCCATTTGTTTTTAACTTTTTTTTTAACCTTCATAAACTCATATGCATGTGATATTGTGATGTGGGGTGGGCCATTTGCAAGCATGGCTTTACTGATTCCACCACTTCAATCGATGCCTTATTTGTCTAGTTATATGTCATGCATGATACTTGGTCTGATTTCGGATGCAATTGGTCAGTTTCAGGCAAAATTGGGTAAAACTGTCAAAACTTAGTTGAAATAGTCAAAACTTGACCAAAACTCTATACATGGCAAAAACTAGGGGGATAAGGGATTGGAACTAGGACTAACAATTAGACCCTCCCAGAAGGGCACCCGACTCGACTAGGCCCGTCTAAAGCCCAGCCTAACCTGGCCTGTCTCTTTCCTATCAGCGGGTCAGACCAGGGCTTAATAATTTCCGATCTTGTCCGACCCATTTCAATATATATATATATATATATATATATATATATATATATATATATATATATATATAATTATATATATATATATATATATATATATATATATGGGAAAAGGCAACCTGGACCTGAGGTGCAGCATCATTGTTGCACCTCAGACATTGTTTACCTATTCTATAAGTTTTGGAATTTGATGAAATTTGGTGAGGGTGTTGTCTACGGTAAGATGATCATCCTCACAAAAAAATCACCAAATTCCAAAACTTCTAGGGGGGGTCAAATGGTCGAAGAAAAATCAGCGGTCCGCAATCACCGTTAAAATCTGCAGATTTTGCTTCGACCATTTGACCCCCCTAGAAGTTTTGAAATTTGATGAAAATTGGTAAGGATGATCATCTTACCCTAGACAACACCCTCACCAAATTTCATCAAATTCCAAAACTTCTAGGGAGGTAAACAAGTGAGAGGTGCAGCAACGATGCTACACCTCGGGTGGCAAGCTCCCTATCCTCCCTCTCTCTCTCTCTCTCTCTCTCTCTCTCTCTCTGTATATATATATATATATATATATATATATATATATATAGAGAGAGGAGAGAGAGGGACTGTTCACCTGCTCGACGTCTCGCAGGCGACTCTTGCACGACAAAGTATCATAGCCGTCCGTTCGGTTGATGGGAGTGACCAATACACAGGTAATATCCTATGATACAGCTGGCTTTTAGACTGAGAATGCCTTTCTATCTCCCCGAAAATCCCCACTCTCTCTCTCTCTCTCTATTTATTTCAACACTAAATGACGCCGGACAGCACGTCGTCGCCGTTGTTGAAAGGAAAAGAGGAGAGGGGGAAGTTCGGTTTCACCACCAAAAAGAGAGAAGAGATGAGGGAGAGGAGCTTCACGCACAGACGAAGGGAGGGAGAAGTCGAGCGTCTCTCACGCAGATGAACAAAGGGGGAGAAGGAGAAGGGGGAGGGATTTCCATCATAGGAAACAACAAATTTTCATTCATCCATTCATTACATTACAATTGTACACATGGCTTTTTATAAGCCTTTGAAACAACCCATTTCACATAACTAAATAACCACATAACTACCCACTAACACATAACTACATAAACAATATAACCATCCACTAATACATAACTATATAACCACCCATAACTAAATAACCACATTACCACCCACTAACACATAACTACGTAAACTACATAACCACCCCACTGATACATAACAACATAACCACCCACTAACATAAACAACCCCCTAACAACACATATGCAGGATTTAAATAAATAATGATCCAAAAATACAAATTAATTATAGATAATTCGGATGGGCCTTCAAATTTTAAAATGGGCCAAGTGGGCCTGATCCAAAGGGACACCGGATGCGTCATCCTCCTCCGTCAAAGTCCGTGCATGCATGTGATGCCCCCATCACTAAATCCTGATCTCTGGTTTTCTAAATCAATGATTCAATGCAAATTAGGTTGCTTTTCCCCCTCTGTTTTCCCCTCTCCACGGGAGTCCTCTACCAATCTGCTGTGGACCAAGATCTGGAAGCCTATGGCGAGATCTCGAAGCCTACTTAAATTTTTGAGGATTAGGTAACCCCTCTTCTTCAACTTGTTTGCGAGATCTCGAAGCCAACCCATCCTCTTTACATATCAATTTCGATTTTCTTCTTTTTTTTTGCAAAATCTCGAAGCAAACCCAAATCGCCATTGCGAAATCTCGAAGCAAACCCGATTGATAGGCCAGGCCCGAGACCTCAATGGGCCAGGCTAGGACTTGTTGTTTTTAGGCCCGTAAGGGCCCAGGCCCGCCTATATATATAAGGGCCGAGGCCGGGCTTATGTAGGCCGGGGCCAGGTTTATGTAGGCCCGGCCCGGGCCCGTTTGACAGCCCTAACTGGAAACCAGTTCCAACTTATTAGGAACGCCATGATCAAGTCTGAATCCAATCCAAGCCTACATTCTAAGAATATAACGAATACATTTTAGCTCTTGAAACAAGACTATCTAAAAGTTGTGTTTTCATTAGATAGGTGGTGACAGAAAGTGCCGTGTGAGGGGAAACCCATATAGGCTATGCACCTATGCCTAGTGTCTGCCTCCTGTGCAGTAGGTATATGGCTTACCACCTCATCAAATGAGCAAATAACAGGCTGTTTCTTAAAATTTGCAGATTTGGACTAAGTAACATTGATTTCAACAGAAATGGTAACAACTTTGTTTTGATTTCATTAAGATTTTGTTTTGATGCCATTACAACGATACAAACAACCTAAGTTATAAAGGCATATTCAATACATCATTTGGTAGAACTGAGAGGTTGCAAGGAATGAAGTAAATAGACATTCAACTTCAATGGAGTAAGTAAGCATAATGGACAGCACAATACATCATTTGTTTTTTCCTCTTTCACTGTTTATGTCTGTATCTAAATACCCTTTCCCAATGTTCCCCTCTTCCGCCTAAACTCTTGATAGAACTACAATGCAACATTCCACTTCATTTCTTGATTTGGGATGCTCACCTGATAGGTTGATATGACTTCTACATGTAAACTAGAAGTAAGCCATGGTACTGACTAAAAAGATGCAATCAACATAAAGAGTTAAGATATATGGCAACATTACAATGGATGTTGCCAGTCGATGTGGTTGTCATCTTCCTTAAATATTTTATTAACAGATCTGCAATATTAGATAACTATATGACCACTTCTTTCTTATTTGCACTATTCACCATAAGTTTGTAAATAGATATATAGGCATCCTCTTTCGCCCACACCTTTAATTCACAAGCAGTCATAATTTAAAAAATATATTTGGTGCTCAAGTTTGCCATCTGGAAATTTTAATCTCCGACTATCAATATCTTCATTGTAGCTTGCAATTCATGTAGAGATTTGCTATAGATAAAAGAGCAGATTAAGGTATAAACGAATTGCTAAACAGCATTTCGTTGTCTATCTGTTAATGTATCGTGAAATATAGTGGCGGTGACGAATATGTCCAAGTGAATCATTGAGAAATTTTCAGGTGTAAATTGCTCATCAGGGTAGGAAGTCAAATTAAGGAATTAATCCTTGAATCTCAGATTCACGGAAGCATGAACCCATTGCCCTATTGAAGGAGTAATTCTACTGGCAAATCAAGGGATACTATAAGACATGAAGTTTCCAAGGAGAGGCCCAACAGCTCCAGCATAATTACTCTGATATAGCAGGATCACAGTAGGTTATATTATGAAAGGCGACATAGCGTAAGACTAAATTACATATAATGCCAAGAAGTTGAAGATTATCAGTGATTTCTAGGACACGTCCGTTACCAATATTCAAGGCTAGATTCAGATGATTTATCCTCCTCCGACAGCATAAAATAAACAAAATCTTCATAACCCATTTTTCCTTCAACCTTGCTGGTAAATTTCCTGGGAACCTAAGACGCAATTAAAACATATACATTATCAGAAATTAAGTAGGAATAAACCAGTTATCTGTATCTAAAACATTACTTTATTATAAATATATGGAACTACGACAGCATAAATATATACCTGTGAGAAAATTCTGTCAACAATCCTATATGTAAGCGCATGGTTTCCATATTTGATAAGATTTTCTTTATCGATCAAGAAATCATGATCAGTGTCAAGCTCCCAAAACTTGCAGTATATGACGTAGAAGTGCTCATATGAAAAGTATCTGCAGAAGACAAATGATCTTAAAACACACCCCACTATTGACGAGAAGAACCAATAACTCAAAGCATTAATAACAATGGAATGGCAAATTCTAAAAAAGAGGGAACAAGTCCTAAACAAGATGCGGGCCCATTCCATGCCTAACTGTAATAATCGTAGCAGATGTCATGAGCATGTGCTAACGGCATATATTTTACATGATGAACATCAACTTTAAGCCAGAGTTGTCATGCAGAAATTTTGCAAACCCTTCACACTGCTCCACGATCAGACAATCCTTCTAAAGGAAATATTCCACAAGCAACACCAATAATAAGAAACACAAAATACTTAGGCAGTCACTTAATTGCGAAATTCGGACAGGTGAGGGTACAAATTCAGGCCCAGAAGCATTGAGATGCAAAATAGGTTACAAAGCATCCGCATATAATATCATTCCAAACTGTAGGCACTGAAGATCTAGTAAATTTCTCATGTTTTAGGAAAACATGTGACATAGGAACTCAAAAACGATAAAACATTTATTGACATATGTTAGATTAATTTATGTTTCATACGATAAGATATGGAAGTTCAAAGAGGCTGGTGGAAGGGGTAGACACTGTGTATTGTGTATTTGTGTGATTACTGATAGGGTATTAATCCACTAGACCCTCCGATATCTAGTAACGCTGAATGAATACTTTTTTTGCAATTAATGTTTTGAGGAACCAACTTGGTGCGACGATGAATACCGAATATTCTTAATATCATCAAGCTAATAATTTTTTTAAGGATGTTTAATCTGCTTTTAGCTATTAGAATATCAGTTCATAATTTATATAAATATATATATATATATAGGAAAAATGTGTTACGAACAACCTTCGCACCTAAACTTAACACAAAATAAAAGCCATCATAACTCAATAACACGCGATCTAGTGT